>CM052538.1:28214017-28340100 GCA_028533065.1 Trachops cirrhosus | reverse complement strand
CAACAATGCACCAGGGTCCCTTTTTCTCCACAACCTCTCCAACACTTGTTGTCTGTTGTTTTATTTATGATGGCCATTCTGACTGGTGTGAAGTGGTACCTCATTGTGGTTTTAATTTGCATCTCTCTGATAGCTAGTGATATTTTTAATGCTTTTTTTATATTTAAATTAGAACCAAAAAGACGGGTTTGACAGAGGACAAACTCAGTTTTCAAACAAGTTTTAATCGTTATTCAACACTGGGCCTGAAACCTGGGTCTTGATAACCCACCTTGGAGAAGCATGTCATTTTTACTTATTTTTTTAAAAGTGTTTAAAATGTCCAAAGATAATTTAAAAACTATCTCACAATCAAATCTTAGTTGTGTTGGACCCCACGCAGACACCCGCGCTATCCTCAGAATGCGGCCTGCGAGCCATTCGATTACGGAAACACAAAACAAAGTTTGCCCACTGGAAACCACCCCCGCGAAATCAGCCCTAGGAAAACGAAGAGCGCCGTCTTCAGGAGCTCCAGTTCCTCCACTGAACGTCCTCGAGTGCCTGCTGGCTTGTGTGTTGGGCACTGTGCTGGCGGCCGGGATTAAAGCATCAGTGGGAGTTATCCCAGCCCTCCAGTCGTTCCCAGTCTGATAGGACGACCACCCTGGCCCAGGCCACCCTAACGTTTCGCCTGGACTGTGGCAGAGGCCTCCTGACTGGTCTGTCTGCATCCACCCTTGTCCCTGTCACCTTCGCCAGAGGGTCCTGTTCGTGTGCGTCAGATCAGGCCCTTCCTCTGCTTTTTTAGACCAGGCCACGCCCACTCCCCGGTTCGGGTCCACAAGGCTCACTTCTCACCTCCTTCGGGACGTTTCTCAAAGGTCAGTTCAGTGAGGCCTCCCCTGACTTCTCTGTTCCATGGTGTAGCTCCTGTTCTGAGCCTCCATTTGTCTTTTCCTGCAGTTATTTTATTCCGTTACATTTATCATCTGCTGACCGTACTGTGTATTTTACCTATTTAATTTCATTGCCTCCCCTTTGCTTCTCAGGAGCAAATATTTTGTCTGTTTTATAGCCAGCTGGTTAATTCCCAACTAGGGAGTACCTAGGACAGTGCCTAGAGTACAGCAGTTGCTCAATAAGAACTTCTTTAGTTTTTGAATAAATAAGTGACTGAATGAAAGATGCATGTAAAACAAACAAATGCTACACAGGTATGCTACACAGAGAGGAAGAATCCTCTCAGCTTACTGAAATCTGGAAGTCTAACTCAAAGGTGACTTTGCATGTAACCTTAAAGGCTGAGCAGCACTTAGCCAGGTGAAGGGAAAGGGAAAGGTACTCAAGCAAAGGGAACAGTGTGAGTGAAAGAAGGAACTGCAAGTAGATTGGGAGCAACGGGAGTGCAGGATGTATGTGGAAAGGGCAACAGCGTGAAACAAGGTTGGAAATGCAGACCACCTCCAGCTTGTCCAGCTAAGGACGTTTGACTTCTTTGGTCAGATGACAGGGAGCTATTGAAGGTTCTTAAGCAGAAGGGAGTCACTGCTGCACTTAGGTTTTAAGCAGATCTCTCTGGAAGTCCTGAGGGGGAAGTATTGGGAGGAAGCTGGAGACTGGAGGCAGGAAAACCAGCTTCAAAGGTTGCTGCAGTAAAACTGCTGAAAGATGACAATTACTTGCAGCAGTGACAGTGGGCATGACAAAGAAGTGGAATTTAAGAGATATTGGGGTAGCAGACTCTAAAGGACGAAGGGAAAACAAAGTGGCTTGAGCAGAAAAAGACTAGAATGACTCTTCCAAATGTCTTTTGGGTGATTGAGGTAAATATGTAAATTCATCCCACAAATATTTATTGAAAACCTACTATGTACCAGGCATTAATCTAGGCACTAAGAATATGGCTTTGAACAAAATGGAAAAGCCCAAGTAGAAACGACTCTCAGTAAATAAATGAAGAAATAGTACAACTTCAGACTGTGGTGAGCCTGATGACAAAAATAAAGCACGGTAAAAAGATGGAGCACAATGTTTATTTTATGCGGAGTCAGGGAACAGTGCTCTCAGAGGGGGATATTAGAGCACAGGTGATATTAGAACATGTGACAACCAGGTTCAATTCTCAGTCAGGACATAACTGGGATGTAGACACGGTCCCCAGTCAGGACACGTGTGGGAGGCAGCCGATCCACGTTTCTCTCACACATCAGCGCTTCTCTCTCTCTGTTTCCCTTCCTCTCTCTCTCTATAAATATATCCTCAGGTGAAAACAAAAATAAAAAAAAACAACAAAATAAAAAGATACAAAAACCTGATGTGAGAACTGAGCAGGGAAAAGAGGTAAAGGGATTTTGTTTCGTTTCGTTTCTTACTGCATATTTATGTGCAGGTGGGAATTATTCAGTAAAAGAAGGGAAAGCTAATGATGCAGAGGAAAGAAGGGTGGATTGTAGGAGCCCAACCCTGAGTGAGTGGGGGATGGTGCACAGTGTGCCGTGGAGCGGCTGGCTGTGGGGACAGGTACTTCCCCTGCTGTAAGAGAAGGGTGCATGGTGGGGGGGTGGGGGAACGCAGGGGCTGGGCCCTACCAGGAGGAGCTCTCTCCTGTTGTTTTCACCTCCTCAGGAAAATAGGCAGCTGAGAGCAAGAAAACAGAAGGGATGCTGGAATTCCGAGGCGGGGAGGGCACGGGGCAGGGGGTGGGGAGATGTGAAGAGCAGCCACCAGATCAGGTGAGCAGGTTGAGTAGCAGATCTGTTAAGGGTAGTTAGGCAATGGTGAGTGCTCACCTAAGATGGACTGTCCTTAAGTTCTCCCTACTCAGCTTTATGGAGACACAATTGACATACAAGGGGGAACCCCCTAAAATGGAATTACCTTCTGGAGGGTGGGCTCCTTATAGTACAGGCTTTGCCCACAAGGTGAGTATCCTAGCAACCCATCTGTATCAGTGTACTAGCTGGCGTTGTTGTGAGAGGCTGCATTCAGCCTCAGTGAATTTTTTTGAAGACTCTTTCAATGCATTTGCCCATTTCAATATGGGTGATTTACAAGTGCACCTGCCCACACCGTATGAGGGTTCCACAGTTTTGGACCAGAAATGCCATCACCCCTGTGCCCCACCCTCCTTATTCACCCAATCTTGCCCCAGGTGAGTTTTTGTTTGTTTGTTTCCCTGAGTGAAAAAAGTTCTCAAAGGGAAACGTTTTGCCAGTGTGGAAGAGGTGAAACAAAAAATGGCAGAAGCACAAAAAGACATAAAAATTGATGAGTTCAGAAACTGTTCTGAGCAGTGGAAAAAACATCTCAATAGATGTATTAGATCAAATGGAGAGTATTTTGAAGGTGACTGAAGTTTAAACATGCAAGAATAAATTCACAACTTTTTATAAATAAATTCCAGGTTTTGGGGGTGCCCCCTCATATAACACTGTATAAGTATAAGTCGTCCAATGTGTTCATTTGATAGACTTGTATATTGTGAAATGATTACCACAGTAGCATTACGTAGTTAACACCTCCATCTTGTCACATAATTACCTTTGTGTGTGTGTGTGTGATGAAAGGATTTAAGAGCTTAGCAACTTTCAAGTATGTGATACAGATTGTTAACTACAATCCCCATGCTGTGCATTAGAATGCCAGGACTCACTCATCTTACAAACGGAAGATCAATCGTGCCCTTTGAGTGACACCTCCCTGTGTCGCCACACCAGGCACTGGCAGCCAGCATTCCACTCTCCATTGCCCCCTTCCTTTCTCTTTTCAGTGAAAACTGTTACTGTGTGAATTGCAAACTGACAGCTCCAAATCACTTCCAAAAACATTTATTGTCAGCATCAACAATAAGTTAAGTGGATAATACAGTGAGTTAATTGGATAATACAATAAGACAACTATGGAGAAGGGCAGCCTAGAATGAATAACTCTGGTTTGCTTAAAATAAAAGGGTGCCATTCCACATCCGCATATCCCTGTCTGTCTTCTCATTCACTCCCCATTGATGACCACCTCCTAGTGGTCATAACTGGGAGCCAGAAGGTAGTCACAAGTTTCAGCGTTCTCGCCACCTTCAGCTCTCCAGAGCTCTACTCTCCATGTCTATGGATTGGGCTTTCTTAGACTCCATAAGCAAGTGAGATCGTACAGTATTTGTCTTTCTCTGTCTGACTTACGTCACTTCCCATAATGTCCTCAAGATCCATCCACGTGCTTGCAAATGGCAGGATTTTCTTCTTTCCGATGACTAAGTATTGAAATAATATGGTCGTTAATTTAAAATGAGATCATTCTGTCTGGTTGTATGTTTCACTCTAGCCGGTTTAGCCACATGGGGGCAGGTGTAAAGCAGGCAGAGAAAAACCTACGAAGCTTTGGTGGAGGGAAACCTTGTGGGGTAGGAAGAGAGACCTGTTGGGCAGGTGTTGGGTTTGAAATATTACAGAATACAGGCGACGCCGTCTAGTAGAGGTTGGAAATTAGGATTCCAGGCTGTACATATGCATGCTGGTGAGGAAAATCGACATGTGTCATTCAGGGGTTTCCAAACAGAGACACGTAAGCCCAGGGGGATTCAAGATGAACCTGTGGCATATGGGTGGGAAATATTTGAACTTCCACTTACATATTTCTTATCATCTTTAATATTCATTTTTACATGTGTCTCATTCGTTGTATAATACGTTAACACAATAATACATATATTATTACATAGTAATTATGTGTATGTTGGGAGATGCATGCTCAAAAATTATTTTCTGATGGAGGGGATTTATCAAAAACATTGGGAACCACTGGCACATGTGAGATAGTAGAGAAAGAGGGATTGTACGAAGCCCCCCCACCCCAAACTGACACTGTGGAGGATGTATAAAGGAATTAGATGAGCTTTTGGCAGGACACGGCCCCTGTATTATTCCATCCTGTGTTGGGAATTAAAATCCCTAAGTGATCAGCCTTCCAGGAATGGTACAGAATAAAAATATAAAAAAAGAACTTCATCGTGATTGTGCTGTCAAGAGACAGAACAGGCTGCCCTGGGACTAGGCGGAGACCATTCGGCGGAGGCAGGGTGGCCGTGGGTGAGGCCGGCTGTGGGGGCGGAGTGTGGAGGGCCCCACGGATCCGACAGAGAAGACTGGGCCACACGACCTTCAAGAGTTTTGTAACTCTAAGCATCCATGGATGCATGAAGAATGAGCTGTGCACTTAGAATTATAATAATTTCTTCATGCAAGGAGTTGGCTAGAGGAAGGGTGAATCATAGCCTTGCATCTACAAACAGTGGGGCAATGGTCTGCCCAGATTGTAGCAAAGGGAAAGCTGGAGAATGTGTCAGCATTTCCAAAGTACTTCATGGGAGAGGCTGCCTGAGGAGCAGATGTGAACGCTTTGATTTCTGTGGTTGGTATTTTCCTATAGTGGAGAAGAGTGACTCACTAGGTCTCCATAGCTTGATGAAAATCACCCTAGAGAGGCAGCTCAGAATAGTGGAAAATTACTCTATGTATCATTGTCTCTAGCATTTATGGGGAAGGAAAATGAAGCCCAGAGAGGCTAAGTAAGTAACCAAGAGTCACACAGCTGATAAGTGGTGGGGCTGGAATTCAAAACCAGGGCTATCTAACATAAGACCCCATGTTTTCTCTGCTATGGGATAAATTAAAGAAATGCCTTAGAAGAAACATAAATGGATGCGGGTGCTCAGAGATGTCAGAACGCTCTCCTAAGGATGCAGGTGGGCTGCTGGAACAGAGATAACAAGAGTCATCAAAGCCAACAGTGGTTTAAACTAGATGGAAACATTTTTCTCTCGTGCAAAGGTCTGAACACAGGCAGTCCAGGACTGATGTGACAGCTCCATTGTGTGGGGACCAGGTTCCTTCTAACCTCAGCTCTGCTCTGCCATCCGCCGAGGCATTGCCTTATCTCATGGTTGTACATGGTATCACTCCCACCACGTCCACGGGCTCTGCGTTTCATGCAGCAGGAAGAGGGAGAAGGAGAAGGGAGTGCCTGGGTCCTCCGAGGTGTGACCGGTCACTGCACACGTCACTTCTGCTCACAGACCCTTGACCAGACTAATCACATGGCTGCACCAAGTCATGAGGGAAGCTGGAATGTCTTCTTCCAGGGAGCGAGGTGCCCAGCTAAAACTCAGAGATTCTATTTTTAAAAGGACAAAGGGAGAATGGATACCAATATCAGCAACAGCAGCCTCTGGCACAGAAAATTACATCTGTTAGAAGAACAAGAAAAAGTTCATAAAAGAACAACATAAGCTACTGTAAAGGGAAGGGGGGCATTCTAGTTATGGGAAACAGAGCAGAAGAGACAGACCTTTTTTTGGAGAAGAGCTGGTAGCCAAGTTTGGCTGAAGAGTTTAGTGGTGAGACTCTAAGAAACAGGGCTGAACATTTCTGTCATGGGCCTTCAATATGTCATGGATTTCTACTGCCTGTTGGCAGGAAAGAGATTGCAGGTCTGTAAGAAGAAAGTGTTATGATTGGGTTATACTTTTTACAGATGGTTCTAGCAATTAGTATGTATAGCATGGGTGGAGGGAGGCAAGAATAGGAAGCAAGACGGGACAGTAAAAAAACGCTGGACCAGGACAAGGAGGCCTGGCAATGAACCTTCTGCCACTCACTAACTGCTGCCGAGTGGTTAAGAGTCAGGCTCTGGGGTCACAGTGCCAGCATCCATCCTGGTCTCAGCTGCACCACGTGGTAGTCACATGGTGACTACCCAGGAAGACCCAGGTCACCCAGGCACAGCGCTTAGCGTGTGCTGGGCGCATGACGACCATCGGCTGGGCTGTCCCCTCGAATAAACCTTCTCTCCTTAGTTAAGTGAACAGGTTCCTCTGTTAAATATAAAGGTTCAATGAGTTGATTTCTGAAGACATTTTCAGCTCTCCAATTCCCTGAATCTATGAGTATAATACAGATGCTTAACACTGGCTGAAGAAATCTGAAAATAACATTTTAGGATAGTTTTTAGTAGGTAACATAGTATATATTGTTAACTTACCCTTTTTCTCTCAGACAAAAGTATAATGACTTTTTTGATTAGAGAAAAAGAGAATTATATTCAAATCATATTTTACTTAATACAAAAGAAGTGATGCCGCCTAGGGCACCCAGGCAATACTGCCGCCAGCGGCGTGCCTCTGTCTCTGGTCTCGCGGGAGAATGGAGACTCCGTGTTTTCTGAATCAGATTGGGATGTGGGCTCTTAATCTTGTTGTTTTTGTTGTTTGTTTGTTTGTTCGTTTTTCAGGAAACTACTAAAGGGATCTCTAGGTCCAATGTGCCTCCTAGATAGATCTTCTGCTTCCTGGCGAATTCCTTGCTAGGGGCTCTCAGGTCCCGGGGTGGGAGAGCAGGGTCGGTCGAGGAGCTCTGCAGCGAAGAGGGTGGATAAAAGGGATGCCAGCAGCTCGTCGGCCGTTGTTCCATCCATGTTGGGGGTTACAGTGTGTCCTACCCGCCAGCACCTCGGACCGTGTCCTTCGTTGGGTATCCGGTCTTCACAGAGATTACCAAGTTAAAACGAGGCCGTCCAACACAACTGGAGATCTTATAAAGAGGGGAAATGTGGAGACAGTCGTGCACACAGGGAGAACGTCATGTGCAGGTGAGGGCAGAGATCCGGGTACCGTTGACAAGCCAAGGAACACCACAATTCACCAGAAAACCACCAGAACCTGGGTGAGCGGCATGGAACGGGCTCTGTCTCACAGCCCTCGGGAGGGGCCAGCCCTGCTGCCGCCTTGACCCCGGGCTTTTAGCCCCTGGAGCTGTGAGACAGTACCCTGCTATTGTTCAAGCTCCGTGCCTGTGGAACTGTGTTACAGCAGCCCTAGCAAACTGACACTGTCCACATCACCCAGAGGGTGACAAGACCAGCACTTAGAAAAGTGCATGGCACATATTTGTCGGATAAATAACTGAAGGCGTGAACAAACAGTCTGAATGAATGAATGACCTCTCACCTCCTCTCTCTTTAGGAATTCTCCCTCTGTCATAAGCTGCACATGTGACGCCCTTACTAGAGAACAAGGGAGGGGGAGGGGTCATGACAGTGCAGAGAACAAGCTGCCAATAACAGCCTACAGTCCTAGAACTTCTCCCTGGGCTGCAGGTGCCCGGGCCTCGGCCAGCCCTGCTAAGTCCAGGAAAATTTGCTTAGGAGGGTTAAAACCTGCCATTTATTATTTTTTTTATTATTAGAGCTAAGAACTTATTCATGTAAGTAAGTTGACTTAGTGTTTAACATCAGCAAAATAGCTCAAACTATTGGAAGGTTTGAGGACACAGGGTAACCTCTGGTGTGTATTTTCAGAGCAGTTTCCACTGTGGAAGAACATCTGAGCTTCTGGGGAAATATAGTCCATATGTTTTGGGCCCATTTATCCTGCAAACCTGGGAAAGACTTGCTTTGTAAGCAGCACAGGAGGGAGAGAAGTGCTGGAGAACTTTCAACCCAATCTCTTTAATTAAGATGCATTTCCTTTCGCCAACATCACTTGCAAGGACCTCTGGGGCTGTTTCTTTTTCAGGGTGCAGACCCATCTCCCACCCCTCAGAGGTGCCTCGAATGAAGCTTGCATGCAGGTTATACAGCCCCAGCCCCAGCGCCAGCCCCAGCCTCTCTGGCGTTTCCTAAGCAGCCGAGATTGGCCTCGCTTCGATAACCACCTCTCCCAGGTGAGTCGCTTCATGGAAGCTGCTGGGTGATTTCTTTTAGAGTTTGGGGAGACGAAAAAAAACAAGGTCCAACACCAACACCCAAAAAGTTGGACAAGGTAAGAATTTGCTCAGTGTTGCTGGAAACAAAATGTTTGTCCCACGCAGCTTAGCATACATCAGTTTCGTAATAAGTTCTTCTATGCCTCCTGTTCAGATACACGTGAAGCTCTATTCCAGGCAGCTCCAGAATATATAAAACACCTGGGGCTGAGCTCCAGCCGTTCAGAGCCTCTTTACTTTGGGTTTTGTTTTGTTCAGTTAGTCATTGTTTTATGTAGGTAGGTAGCTTCATAAACTCTCAAAAAGCCCATCATTGTTCATAAGCATCAAAAAGAATGTTAAGTGAGAGTTTTGTCCTCGGATTGAAAGCATTTTATTGGTAGAAGAGATAAGAGGGAGAGAAACAGTTCATGCAAGGGACAGGAAAGTTATCTGCCTTGAAGAATGAACTTGAAGACACAAGTTGCAGAGCTGGCTGACACAGCTCCATCACTACACTGTGTCACAGACAAGGGACATCACACCACTAAAGAGGTACGGACCCCCACAGTCTTAATCTTTGCAGTCTTAACCCCTGTATTTGTTTGCACAACCTGAACTGCAGGTTCCCCACCTGAGGAGTGAAATTACAGTGATCCCCCCATTCTGATTCGTGGAGGGGAAGAGCAATTTGAGCTAGCAAAAGTTCTGAGATGCATTTTTTTAAACCTCGCATGTGTAGAGTTGAGTTAATTCATGTTCCTTGTTTCATAATACATTATTATAACTTGTCCTTGGGAAGTCCCCTGAATTCTTTTCCTGCCTTCCCATTTTTCTTTCTTCCTTACTTCTTTCCTTTTACCTCCCATCTGTCCTGACATGTTCAATAGGTATTCTTGTGTGTATGTGTGCTTGCAGAATGAATGCGTGCTCAGGTGCATATGTATTTTAACTTTTGCATATCGGATGGTGTTAAAGAACATGTGATATGGCCCTGGCTGGTGTAGCTCAGTAGACTGAGCATGGGCCTGTGAACTAAAGGGTCGCTGGTTTGATTCCCTGTCCGAGCACATGCCTGGGTTGTGGGCCAGGTCCCCAGTAGGGGGTGCATGAGACACAACCACATATTGATGTTTCTCTTCCTCTCTTTCTCCCTCCTTCCCTCTCTCTCTAAAAATAAATAAACTCTTTAAAAAAAAGAACATATGATACATATAGTCTCAGTATTTACTGGCCCTCTGCCCCCATGACAAATCTGCAGATCACCTCCAGCATCCCAGTCCCCAAAGGATGCTCACACGAATTCATCCACTCCACAAGTGTCCATGTGAGTGCCTACAGCAATGTGTGCTGGGTGTGGTTCCTGGGTGTATCGGAAAACAAACAGATAAAAGGTCCTCTACTTTTAAAGTTTACAATCCAGCAGGATGAGATAGGAAATAAACAAATAGACTTAATCGACTTAATAAATAAGTAAACTGCACAGTATGTTAGAAGGTGGTAAGAGTGATAAGGAAAAAGAAAAAGTAAGAGCGAGCAAGAATTGGTGTTGTGGGGAGGGAGTGGGCAGCAACTTAAAGAGTTTGTCAGGGTGGTCGTGTGAGCATGGACTTGAAGGAGACAAGGGGTAATCGTGCACACCCCTAAGGGGAGAGATATGCAGAAAGAGCGAACAGCCATTGCAAAGCCTTAAGGCTAGAACACGTGTGTCACGTTCCAGCTACAGCAAGCAGACCCAAGTGCAGGGGGCAGAGGGAGCCAGGGAGAGGTCAGCAGGGAATGAGAACAGATTGTGTAAAGCCTCAAAGGGCATTTGAAGGACTTTGATTTTTATTTTAGGTGGGGAGTTTCTGGAGTGATTTGAGCAAAGAAGTGTCATGATCTGAGTTATGTTTTAAAAGGATCAGTCTGCCTGACCTGCTCAGAAAAGGCTGCATGAAAAGCCAGGGTAAAGCAGACGTTCTGGTTAGAAGGCTTCTAATAATGTGAACGGAAGACGATGGCAGATGAGGCCAGATGGCAAGCGGTAAAGATGCTGAGAGGTGGTCAGATCTGAAATCTAAAACTCATAGGGTTTCTCAGAGTTTCTTTTCTCATCAGGATACTGACAACCACAGAGCACACTGCTCCCTCCCTAACAATGGGAAAAACTGGGATAATCTACAGAATCCCAACGTCTCTTAAGTCCATCAGAGGGCCGAGGTTCTGAAAGCAGACCAAAGCAATGGACTTCAAACAAGTGACAAGATTCCCCCAGGAGAAACAAGACACACAGACTGTTTCACCTCTGGAGAGGTACAGCAAAAGAGGTGGCTGCCATAAAAGTGAGTGAGAAGAAACTTGCTACAATTTCAGCAAATTCCCAAAGACCTGCTGTGGGCAGGTGTATCTACCAGTGTAGTACACTTGGGAAGTGTGGACACCAGGGGAGTTCTCCAGGGGCCTTCAAAGGTGTTCACAAAGGTTGAGGGCAGAGTAGGAGACCAAAGCAAACATCCCTCAGTGGCACAGGTGTGTAGGGAATGAGTAGAGGCCAGCGGAAAACAGGTAAAACCACTGCACGCTTCCCCCAACCTTCCTGTCATACAAAGCAAAAGTCTCATGCCACTGAGGGAAATGCAACAGAACATCTCACACCAGAGTTCGGGCAAAAGAGATAGGAGGAAACCCCTCTGCCTTTGAGAGAGGAGTATAAAGCCTTACTCCTACCCCCAGAGACCAGGCAAAGATTCATTGCTTCTGGGGGAAGGAGAGAGGAAATACCCATCTGCCCCCAGAGGAGGGGCAAGAAAACTTCTTGGCCCCAGGATCTTGCACCAACACAAACCAGAGTTCTGTGACCCCTAGGTAAGGGTAGGGAAATCTCTCCTGCTCAACAGTACATGCCAATGTGAGCAGAGTTTTGCTGCCATGAAGGTAAGGGGTGGGGAGGAAAAGAGTGAGAATGCAGGCAGGCCAAGTGCACAGTCCCTGCCTAAGAGTAAGGCTAGACCAGGAGACTTGAGAATCCCCTCCTGCTACCCAGTTAGGAGCCTCACACTATGTGACAAGCACTAAGAGTCTGCTACAGAAGGAGCAACAATGGGGTCAGGGAACCTCCAGGTGCCAGCATGCAGGACTGCTGAAATCGGAGGGTGAAAGAGAAACACAGGTATTATTCTAGTACCCAAAGCCACCCACAAAATAAAAGTTACCACTGGAGGAATCTGAAGCCTGTGGTGCCCTGCAGGTAATGGTGGCAACAGTAAAATCCCACCGTAGCCCAGCTACTGAGCAGACTGACTCAGTTCCCCCATACTAATGGCCTGACAAGGGAAGAGGCGCGCCCACTTCTGAGAGTGAATATCATTTACCTCCATGTCCAACTCAACACCTGGCATTCAGTAAAATATTTTTAAGACACAAAAAAGCAAGGGGAAAAAAGACCCACTGTTCAGAGATAAGTCATTTAACAGAACCAGCTCAGTGATGGTGAAATTATCACAACATGTCTTTAAAATAACTTTGGTCAATATGTTAAAGAAACTAGTGGAAACTTCATGAACAGATGGGCAAATGACCATTCACAGGCAAGAAGGAATAGGATTAGGATGATCCTTTGAACAGCTACCAGTCATCCCTGTGGCTGGTGGCACAGGCGGTACGTGGGGGTGCCTGCATTCTGTACGCACGAACAGCCCTACCTGGCAATTGAAAAACGTCAGGGACCTGCTGGCAAGGAAGGACACGGGAATGACTATGATGTAGGCCCCCAGCAGCAGGACTGTGAGGGCCCACATGGAAATCTCTAACTTTACTGCTGAAATTTTCAGCTCAAAGACCTAAAACAATTTTCTCACAACCTTCTAGGAGGTGTGTGTGCACGCTGAGGTCAGGGTACTCTGGGACGGGGCGGCTGTGACGAAACCAGTCATGCAGCTGTTTTCCCTGGTCTGAGTCAGATCTTATCATACAGTGGAAGGACAGGTCTCCACAGACTCCAGGAAGAAACAGAGGCAGAGGCAAAAAATCAAAAAGGAAATGAAATCAGAAACATGGGATAGAAAAGGGATCACAATGAACAGAACTAAAAGGACAATACAATAAAGGTGAAGAAAAGGAGAAATTGCAGAGAATTAACACCAACATCAGTATCATCATCAGTTGTACCAATTAGGATTACATTACTGTGCATAACCAAAAACTTGACTATAGTGGCTTAAACAAGGATGCTTCTTTTGTTGTTGTTGTTTTTTATATAACGGGGAATCTGGAGATTGACAGTTGCTCACATATGTTTAGCAACTCAAGGGTGTTAGGACTGACATCTTCACCACTGCAAGACAGTTGCCACAGCTCCAGCAATCACATCTGGGTTTCATCCATATATCTCTGTCACCTTCATTAGGCAAGCAAATGTAGTTCTAGAACCAGCCCTCTCCATCAATACACTTCTACTTATGTCCACTGGTCATCTGGTCACCTCCAGCAGTAAGGGAAGGTGGGAAATCCATGTTCTGTTAGTAAGGAAAGTGGGAATATATGATATCAGATAGACAATGTCAGCGGTGTCTGCTCCCTGAATATTCATTGAGCCAGTGTCTGGAAAAGAAGCTACTATCACATCTGGCACGTATAATAGATGCTCAATAACTGCAGGCTTTCAAAAGCTGAAGAAAAGGAACTTCTCTGCGATGGCAGGATAGGAGACGGCCTGTGTATCAGGGGTCAGGTTCCCACGCTACAAGACTGACAAATTGAACGTTTAAACTTGATTTTGTAAATCCTTAAAATACTCAGCAATGACATTGCCATCCATTTTAAGAGCAGTATTAACAGTGGTTGGGGTGGGGGGGTTGTCCATATATCCTTAACGGGTGGGATGGTTATTGTAAACTGAGAGGAAAGACATGAGGCCAGATGCAGAGAAACAGCAGAAGTCGCAGGAAATAAGCAAGTGCAGGGGTAGCCCCAGTTCTGAAGAGGACTTTTGAGAGGTGGAAGACGAACAGCATGCAGAGTCTGTAAGTGTGTTATATATACACACATGTGCACTGTATAAACAGTTCCCCGTCTGCCAAGCCATTCTTCAGAATCACGATAGAGGAGAAGTTTCCTTACTCCCAAACAAATTATCTCAACATATCCTTTCTATCTACTTCACAAAATCATTTCAAGAATATTAAGTTCGTTGCTTTTAAGAAAATTTAAGGAAAAGTTTTGAGTCTGTGTTCATATGGTCTCTGTGAAGAGATGAGCTGACTTAGACTCTGAGTTCTTTAACAACCAGTAGGGTGAGTTGAATGAAGCTCACCACTTTTCATAACAGCAAGTTCTTTTTCCCCACATTTCTGATGGTAAGAGTGGCAGATTATAATTTTCATTTCTCTGCTCAATGTCTTGAGAATACATGAGCCTACAAATCAAAAGTATCATAGACATAATAGGTACCTGTCCCTTTTCCAGGGAGATATTCTGAGTCCCCAGTGCCATTTCCTTTGTATCTAATGAGAAATGGTGGAGCAGAGTAGACACAACAAAGCAGCAGAACATCCCTTTAGGGACAGCATTTGGAGAACACACATTTAGTGGAAATCATCTTGGTTCAAATAATTGTTTCCAATCAATATCCAGTTGAGAATCTCAAGCAGGATGCAAATTTTAAAAAAAAACATATTTGAAAGTGATTTTCTTCTCTATGGATAAATTTTAAGTGCATTACCATACAGTTAAGTTAAACATTATAACTTATTATAAACATGCAACATAGGAATGTTTCACTTTAGAATACCAATCCTTCTTTTACACAGGAGGGTTGCTATATCTGGTTGGATACAAGCCTGGATGCTTTACTAAAGACCCCAAATAACAGTGATTTCATAGATGTTCGTGCTCTGTCATGTAGAAGGTCAGGAAGGTGATCCAGGACTGGCATGGCAACTTCACAGCCACCACGAACCCTGGTTTCTTCTAATCTTATCGTCAGGCCATCCTCAACATATGACTTTCATCTCATGGCCTTTCTTAGTCTGCTTAGGCTGTCATAACAAAATACCACAGACTGGCTGGCATAAACAACAGAAATTAATTTTCTCACAGTTCTAAGGGCTAGAAGTCCAAGATCAAGGTGCCAGCATGGTTGGTTTCTGGTGAGGCCTTTCTTCCTGACTTGCAGATAACTGCCTTCTTGCTGTGTCCTCTAACATTTTTCTGAGTGTGCCTGCCCCTAAGGTCTCTTCCTCTTATAAGGGCACCAGTCCAATTGGATTAGGACCTCATCCTATGACCTCATTTAAACTTAATTACCTCCTTAAAGTCCCTATCTCCAAATACAGCCCCATTGGAGAGCAGGGCCTCAACTTATGTATTTTGGGTAGATGCAGTTTAGTCTACCAACATAGCTGCTGTAGCTCCCACTATAATATTCACATTCCATCCAGAAAGCAGAGAAGAAAAAAGTGAGAGGGAATAATTCTTTCTTTAAGGTTACAGCAAGAAATTTGCATACATCACTTCCATTCAAATTCCATTGGCCAAATTCTAGTGCTATGGCCACACCTATTTGCAAAGCAGGCTGGGAAATAGATTCCTTAGTGGAACTTCCATGCATCTGGCTTAAATTTCTATCCAGAAGGGGAGAATAGATGGTAGGAGATGACCAGCAGAGTCAGCTACAGTTGGATATATTGTAGTATCTGGTATGACCATATCAGTATCTCCATTTTGTCCCTTCTCTCTCTACTTTCCTTTTGTTTCCCTCTGTTTCCTCTCCAGAGAATTGGTACCACTCGGTGCAGCCTGGGAGGAGCATGGTGCATCCTTACAGCTGAAGGTTCTTTATGGCATCCATAGGGGACTTGGATGCATTGTTATACCAAAAGACCTCTTTCCCTTTCCTGACAAGGAGATAAAATATGGGAGGGGATGATGCAACTAGCCATGTGAGCGTGATTAAGGGAGAAGGCAGAGCCAGGGAAGAGAACTAATATGGAAATATTTGAGCATTTTGTCTACTAGTAGGAGTGATAACCCTTTGTCCTATTTTTAAACATCTTCAATAAGAGCAGATCTTTTGTAGGGAAAGGACATTTAGAGCCAGTTGACTTCCTGTATTATTTCACTCTGAGCAACAACTGGCTCTTGCCTCTTGCTTCATGCCTCTCAAAAGGAAAATGTCTCCTTCCATTAGCATTTTTAATCTGGTTCCTATAAAATTGTGCAATTTTTTGTCATTTCTATCCTGTGGTAATCTAGCCAAGTTCTGCTTTTGGGGGACTCTCTGAAGTTGCTTTAAATTATCCTAAAAGCCTTGCATTCGTCTCTTATTCTTCCCCTCCTTTGTGAGAATACTGTGTTCTGGCTCATGGAATAGCTTTTGAAAAGAGTTTCTTGTTACCTTGGCCCCATTTCAATCAACAAGTATGTATTGACTGCTGTCACTGTTCCAATGCCATTCTAGATCCTGTAGAATACTGACATAAAAGACTCTGAGATCTGGAAAGCATCTTTGAGATAATCACTGATTTTCCAAGCGAGGAAACTGAGGTCCAAAGAAAAAACAACTTGCCACAGGGTCAAGAGGCTGTATAGAAGAATAACCTGCTGAGTTCTCCCATTTCCTAGTCTCATTAGGATTTGCACTTTGATTGGGAAGATGAAAGAGAAAGTATGGAATAACGTGGAGGCTTCTCTGAGCCAAACATCATGTGTTCAGTGTGTTATGTAAATTGTATTATCCCCTGCAAAACTCAGTAATATTACTCTGTGAGAACCTATTTGAAGAAATAATGACTTAAGTCTTCCCTAACATGGTGAAAGAAAAACACACAAGTCTAGGAAGCACAGAGAGTCCCACGCAAGATGAACCCAAAGAGGCCTACATGAAGACACATCATAATTAAACTGGCAAAGGTAAAAGACAAAGAGAGAATCTTAAAAGCAGCAAGAGAAAGACAGTCAGTACCTACCAGGGAGCCCCCATACACTGTCAGCTGATTTCTCAACAGAAACATTTCAGGCCAGAAAGAATTGGTGTGAAATATCAATGTGATGAAAAGCATGAACCTACAACCAAGACTACTTTACCTAGCAAGCTATCATTTTAAATGGAAGGAGAAACAGTTCCCCAGATGAGAAAAAATCTAAAGGAGTTCTTTATAACAAGAAACATTAAGGGGTCTTCAATAAGAGAAATAAGAAAAAAAAATCCAGAGTAACATAGTTAAAAGAATAACATGGTAATATATATATATATACCTATCAATAATCACTTTAAATGTAAATGACTCAAATGCTCCAATCAAAAGACATAGGGTAGCTGAACAGATTGGAAAACATGACCCATATACATGCTGTCTACAAGAGACTCACCTCAGAATAAAAGATATGCACAGACTAAAAGTAAAAGGATGGAAAAAAATTCATGCAAATGAAAATGAAAAAAGTGCTGGAATAGTAATACTTATATTCAACAAAATAGACTTTAAATCTAGAGCTATATAGTGAGAGATAAAGGAGAACACTACATAATGATAAAGGGAGCAATTCAACAAGTGGATAAAACCTTTGTAAACATTTATATACCCAACATAGGAGCACCTAAATATATAAAGCAAATCTTGATGGACATAAAGGGAGAGATGGACAATAATATAGTCTTAGGAGGAGATTTTAACACCCCATTGACATCAATGAATAGATTTTCCCCGATAGAAAATAAATGAGGAAAGAACAGCCTTAAATAACACACTAGATCAGATGGAAGTAATTGATATCTTCAGAACATTTCACCCAAAGGCAGCAGAATATAAATTCTTTGCAAGTGCACGTGGAACATTTTCTAGGATAGACCACATGTTAGGACACAAAACAGGTCTGCATAAATTTAAGAAGACTGAAATCATATCAAGCATCTTTTTTAACCACAATGGTATGAAACTAGAAATCAATCACAAGAAAAAAACTGAAAAAACACACAAAGACATGAAGGCTAAATAACATGTTACTAAACAATGAATGGGTTACCAATGAGATCAAGAAAGATACCTTGAAACAAATAAAAATTAGAACACCACAATTCTAAATCTACTGGACACAGAGAAAAAAGTTCTAAAAAGGAAGTACATAGCATTACAGGCCTATCTCAAGAAATAAGAAAAATCTCAAATAATCTAACTTTATACTTAAAGGAACTAGATAGAGAAAAACAAAGCCCAAGAAAGGAAATCATAAAGATCAGAGCATAAGTAAACAAAACAGAGTCTACAAAAACAATATAACAGATCAATGAAACCAAGAACTGGTTCTTTGAAAAGATAAACAAGATAGGCAAACCTTTAACCAGACTCATCAAGCAAAAAACGAGAGAGGACTCAAATAAATAAAAATCAGAAATGAAAGAGGTGAAATAACAACTGGCACCAAAGAAATACAAAAGATTGCAAGCAAATATTACAAATGACTCTATGTCAACAAATTGGAAAATCTGGACAAAACGGATAAATTCCTAGAAACATGCAATCTTCCAAAACAGAATCAAGAAGAATAAAAAAATCTGAATAGGGAGATTATGACTAATGAAATTGGAGCAATAATAAACAAATAAAAAAAAAACTTCCAACAAATAAAAGCCTTAGACCGGATGGCTTCACAGGCTAATTTTACCAAGAATTCAAAAACGAACTTATACCTATCCTTCTCAAGTTATTCCAAATAATTAAGAGAAGGGAAAACTCCCAAGTTCATTTTACAAGGCCAGCATTATCCCAATTCCAAACCCTAATAAAACACTGCAAAGAAAGAAAATTATATGCCAATATCCCTGATGAACATAGATGCTAAAATCTTCAACAAAATATTGGCCAACCGGATCCAGAAATACGTTCAAAAGATCACACACCGTGATCAAGTGGGACTTATTCTGGGGATGAAAGGTTGTATGATATCCACAAATCAATAAATATGATATACCACATAAATAAAATGAAGGATAAAAATCATATAATTATATCAATAGGTACAGAAAAAGCATTTGATAAAATCCAGTACCCATTTATGATAAAACTCTCAGTAAAGTGGGCATAGAGGAAACATACCTTAACATAATAAAAGGCATATATGACAAACCCACAGCCAACATCATATTAAATGGGAAAAAACTAAAAGTGTTCCCTTTAAGGTGAGGAACAAGACAGGGATGTCTGCTTTCACCACTCTTATTCAACATAGTTCTGGAAGTCCTAGCCATAGCAATCAGACAAGTAGAAAAAGTAAAAGGCATTTGCAGATGACATGATACAGTATAAAGAGAACCCTAAACAATCCACCAAAAAACTACTAGAACTGATAAGAATTCAGTAAAATAGCAAGATACAAAATAAATATCCAGAAATCAGCTGCATTTCTATATATTAATAATGAACCATCAGAAAGGGAAACTAAGAAAACAATCCCATTTGCAATTGCATAAAGAAACCCCTAGGAATAAATTTAACCAAGGATATAAAAGAACTGCATTCAGAAAATTGTAAGACACTGAAGAAAGAAATTAAAGAAGACAAAAATAAGTGGAAGTATAAACCATGTTCATTGATAGGAAGAATTAACATCATTAAAATGTCCATTCTTCCCAAAGCAATCTATAGATTCAAAGCAATTCCTATCAAGATACCAATAGCTATTTCACAGAACTAGCACAAATATTCCAAAAATTTATATGGAACCACAAAAGACCTCAAATAGCCACAGCAATCTTGAGAAAGAACAAAGTTGGAGGAATTATGCTACCTGATATCAAACTATACTATAATGCCTAGTAATCAAAATAGCATGGTATTGGCATAAAAAATGCACAGACCAATGGAATAAAGAGACCAGAAATAAACCCACACCTATATGGTCAATTAATATTTGACAAAGGAGGCAAGAACATACAATTGAAGCACATTCAATAAATGGTGTTGGGAAAATTGGACAGATATGTGCAAAAAAATGGAACCAGGCCACCTTCTCACACCACACACAAGAATAAATTCAAAATGGATTAAAGACTTAAATGTTCTACCTGAAACCATACAAATTGTAGAAGAAAACATAGGCAGCAAAATCTCAGACATTTCTCATAGTAATATTTTATTGGATATTGCTACCCAGGCAAGGGCCACCAAAGAAAAAAGTAAACAAATGGGACTACACCAAACAAAAAAGTTTTTGCACAGCTAAGGAAACCATCAACAAAATGAAAAAACAACCCACTGAATGGGAGAATATATTTGTCAAAGATACATCTGATAAGGGATTAATATCCATAATTTATAAAGAACCTATAAAACTCACCACCAAAAAGAAATCCCATTTAAAAAAATGGGCAAAGGACCTGAATAGACACTACTCCAAAGAGGACATACAGATGGCCAATAGAATATGAGAAGATGCTCATTGTCACTAAACATCAGAGAAATGAAAATTAACCACAGTGAGATATCGCCTCACACCAGTCAGAATGCTTATCATCAATAAATCAACAAACAAGTGCTGTCAAGGATGTGAGAAAGGGGAGCCCTTATGCACTGTTGGTGGGAGGAGAGATTGGTGCAGCCATTGTGGAAAGCGGTATGGAGTTACCTCAAAAAATTAGAAATGGAACTGCCTTATGACCCAGTGATTCCAATTCTGGGAATCTATCCAAAGAAACCAGAAACACTAATTTGAAAGACTATATGAACGCTTCTATTTATTGCAGCATCATTATATATATAATCATTATATATTTATATATATATATAAATAGCCAAGGCTTGGAAGCAGCCCAAGTGTCCATCAACAGATGAGTAGATCAAAAAGCTGTGGTATACTTACATAGTGCAATATTATTCTGCCTTTAAAAAAAAAGAATCTTACCTTTTGTGAAAGTATGGATGTACCTGGTGAATATTAGCTAAGTGAAAGAAGCCAGTTGGAGGAAGACAAGTAGCAAATGATTTCAATTATATGTGGAATCTAATAAACAAAGTAAGCTAACAAAATAGAAATAAACTCATAGATACAGAAAACAGACTGACAGCTGTCAGAGGTGAGGGAGTTTGGGGCTGAGTGAAAAAGGTGAAGGGATTAAGAAAAAAAAAATCCTTGTAAACACAGAAAACAATGTGGTGATTACCGGAGGGAAAAGGAGGTGCGGGCTGGAGGAACATGTTAAAAGGGGGATGAATGGTGATGGAAGGAGACTTGTCTTGGGGTGGTGCACACACAATACAGTGTACAGGTGATGTATGATAGAATTGTACACCTGAAACCTATGTAATTTTATTAACCAATGTCACCCCAATACATTCAATTAAAATATATCTAAATTATTAAGGATAGTGGGAGCAGGGTTCTCACTGCTGGAAAAGGAAGTTAGATCACTATTGAAAGGGAGAAAGTGGAACAAATCCTGTGGTGTTGGATTGGAATTGGAAGTGGTACGACCCCATGGCTTTCTTTAGATGAAGAGAGAGATCCATAGAAAGAGAGATACAGAAATAAACATAGATACATATGAAAAAATAATTAATTAAATTATGCACAGCCACCCCTCCCATTGCAAACCTCAGCTCTGGACACTCAAAGCTGAGAACCAGATGCTAGATGTCAGGGGGCTGGTTTTTTGGAGGGACTCTTAGAGACCAGCCAGTCAGACACCTCGGGGGTCTGTCTGTCTTACTCTTGGCCTTATTTCAACTGCTCCATGTATCTTTCTCCCCACAACCCTGTGTAGTAGATATAATCATCCCCATCTCAGAGATAAAAACATCCAGACTTAAAGAGGACATTCTGGGCTGGAGTGTAGCCCAATCACCAAAAGACTGTGGCAGCATTCAAGTTTCACTGAGACCTCTTGCTGTCCTCAAAGTGCTAGAATAAGTCACATTCTCCTCTTTGTCCAGCTTCCCAGTGCAGAATGGTGCGAGTGTGTGGAGCAGAGGCACTGAGGTGACAGGGGTTTGGCTGTCGAGGTGAACTTGGTTGTGAGTGTTGGCCCTCACAGCTGATCTCTCTGAGCAGCATTGAGGCCCATGGGCTCTTTGGCATGAGGCAGGAGAAGGCCCCGAACCTCCAGAACAGAGCTGGGCCTTTGCAGAATGAATAGGGGCTAGAAAAAAACCTGTGGGGATTGTGTGGGGATTGTGTGGGGAGGGGTGAAGAGAAAAGTTTGACCAGAGAAGGAGCTTGGGACCAGGTGCCCACCTGAAATGGCCCTGTTTGTCCTGAAATGGACTTCCAAGGGAAAGGCACCGTTCGAGCCATATTCTGGACTCATATGATTGCTTTCTTTATGGAAACTGGTTTGTCTTCATAACCTTCCGGATACTGCAGGCCTACAAATGGAGGTGTATGTATGTGTCTACATGCAGGAAAAAAGCCTGACATTATAGTCACAAAAAAAGTTATTAGTTGTCATGCCTGTGTAGAAGATTTGATTACTTTTATTTTCTTTATACCTTCTATATTTCTTAAAATAATGAGCTAGAATTTTTTAATCAGAAAAAAATGAGATTTTTTTTCTTTTTTCATTGTCATTTTGGGAAAAAAAGAAACCACCATACATATCCACTAGCTTCAAATACAGCTGCTGACCCAAGGATGCTTAATAGTATCCTCCAGTCACACAAACGATCTGAGAAGAGAGATGAAAACGAGATATACACCCAGTTTTGAATCTGGGAGTGAGTCTGTGTTGGATTCTTTACAGATCACACCCTTTCCTGCCCCAGACACAGGTCGCCTGACACCCAAGCCTCTGGGCAGCATCACCTTCGGCCTCTCCAGTGATTTGCTCACTGCCCCTGAGGGCAAAGCAGCCTGTTCACAGCCAATTATGATTGTCAAGGATCTAAGACTAAAAGCTCGCAAAACAAACAGGAAACTTAGGGACAAGTTTTTCTAAATCACAATCTAAGAAGAAAGACACTGACCACTCCACCCTGTGTACCAGGAAGAAGACAAGAATCAGAATCTTTTTAAATTTAAGAGGTCCCATTTATGTATTCTTTCCTTTCTGTCCCTTGCTTTAGGGGACATATCAGTGAAGAGGTTGCTGCACAGAGTGTCTGAGATTTTCCTGCGGATGTTTTTAATCAACAAAAGAAAAAAGCAGACAAAATATAACCAGAGACATTGAAATTAAGAACAATCTAACAATAACCAGAGGGGAGGTGGGAGGGACAATGGGGGTGGGGGTTGGGTTTTCAGGAACTACTATAAAGGACTCATGGACAAAACCAAGGGGGAGGGTGGAAGCAGGAGAGGGAGGTGGGTTTGGCTGGGGTGGAGGGGTGTGGTGGGGGAGAAATGCAGACAACTGTAATTGAACAACAATAAAATAATTAAAAATAAATAAATAAAAGAATCAAAGTAAAGAAGAATCAAAGTGCCCTCAGCAACTTAGAGTGAGGGCAATTAAGAGTTGGCCTGGGGTACTGAGGCAGGCTTCAGATTTCCTTCCTCCACGGCCTCTCAGCAATAAATACATGAACCTCTGACAGGATTTGTTTGCGAGGTCGACTGCATAAAGGTGAAGAAACGGACTCCATTGATTTCTCAATCCAAGGTTACAGAAGTTCAGGTTTACTTTATTCCAAGAGGAAAACAGCAACTGGGGACCAAGCCGATTCTCCCTCTCTATCCTGACTTCCAATGACTGGGGTCTTTTAAAAATGTATCACCTATACCTAAAGGTTGCAGTTTTCAGAGTTCAAGGTATACAACGGATCGGGGCTGGATTGCTGAGAAGGAGACCCAGGGAGAAGGAGCAGGAGGACATGAGTCAGATTCCTTCCACCTTGGCGAAACAGGTCTCTTTGAAGAAAGATCACTTTCTCTAGACCTGTCCCATAGAGAGCCACTGGCCACGTGTGGCGAAGTCAATCTGAGTTAATCAGTTAGGGGTGGAGTCTCAGGAGAACACGGGACTTAAGCAGTCCTGAGTGTAGGGCCAAATCTTCCTTTCATTTCTCTAAGATTTTCAAGAGTGGTAACACATGGCAATGAATTTTTTCTTTTAAAACAGTCTGTTTTCCTTCCATGCGCACAGAAAAAAAGTTTAGGAAGGTACACACCAAATGGCTAACAGAATGACTAAGAGTAAGACTATCCCTGTGCAAAACAAAGAAACCACCACATGTACCCACCAGCTTCGTATATGACCTACAGGTGGGGCAGGAGGCCACAGGGCCGAAGGAGAATGAAGAGGGACTTTCATCTGTTCCTTTATCCACATCTGGGTTGCTGACATTTTTTTCTTTGATGAGGGTGCTTTAATTTTTAGTGTGAGAAAATTAATAAAGAGACCTAAAAATAAATAAGCAAGCAAATAAACACATGGATCCAAAATTCTAGCCAATCTCATTTTTCTTCTCTAAGAACAAAGATTGTAAAGAATACTGAATGATGTTTGTGAAGAAATCTTGACTGCTTTCACCTGCCATATGTTTGGCTGGGTCCAAAGCAGCTGGCGTGGCATTGTTTACCCACAGTGTTTGCGTGAATTTGGTTGGCTTGTGTCCTGGGCTGTGCAATTCTAAAATTAGCACAACAGCAGCTGGGAACATTCATTCTCCTCCTTCACCCTCAAGGCTCTATGGACAGAGATTTGAGTTCTTTGCTTTGCCTGGTGACTTTCCTTGCCTTCAAGGGCTAACTCTTGGTCTTACTTAGGGGTCAAATATACTCAGGTGCTGAGTTTGCTCTTTATCAATATGGTCAAACAGAGATAAATGTGCTACCCTGGAAGTGTGGCTGATCCATTCTGCTGCCTACAAGTATTTAACTCTAATGTCTAGCCACGTGCCAAATGTTTTATCATTCTCTTGGTCAAGTTGTCAATTTTCTTTTCTTATTTAAAGGAAATCCATAGTGTTATTAAGCTCAAAAAATGATATTCTGAAGTGTTTTCTCAACTATGTGTCAACGTACATTTGCATTTAGCTTTTGATGAATTATAAGGAATCATCCTCACTAGCTGGGAAACTTTCAAACTTATTTACTAGTAAGAAGATTTGACCCTGGCTGGTGTGGCTCAGTGGATTGAGCATGAGCCTGAGAACCAAAGGGTCACCAGTTCAATTCCCAGCCAGGGCACATGCCTGGGTTGCAGGTCAGGTCCCCAGTAAGGGACACAGGAGAGGCTACCACACATTGATGTTTCTCTCTCTCTCTTTCTCCTTCCCTTCCCCTCTCTCTAACAATAAATAAATAAAATCTTTTAAATAAAAGATTAGGATTGTGAAAAAAGATTATCTGTGTTACCTATCTCTCTATCTATCCATCTATCTTGCCTGTGAAGAATGAAGGGGAAGTTTGATGGAGAAGATGAAAGAGCCTTAGATAGCAAATTAAATTGTAGAACAGGTGAATGAAGAGCTACATGGAAGGAGGATTGGGTAGGAAGAGCTGCAGTCTGCAGCGCAGCTCTGAGAAAGTCTCTGCCAGGCCCATGCGGAGTCTTGAGCAAAGGCAGCCCCCTGGGCGGAAATAGCCCAGTGCCAGTCTTCCTTCCCCCCACCCCCACACACACTGCACTCAGTTGTTGGCAGGGAGCAGCCCGGAAGCCTGGCCCTGGTGTGAATGGTGGAGTGGACCTGGTGGGGGTAGGCAGCAGGAGGCTGTCACCCGACCACACCCCCCACAGCACGTTCTCTCAAGGGAGATCTGAGAGGTGCACCATATTAGTTTTCTAGGGCTGCTATAACAAACACCACAGCCTGAGCTGCTTAAATTAATTTTCTTCCAGTTCTACAGGCCAGAAGTCTAAGATCAAGGTGTCAGCATCTATTGTAGGACTCTCTAGGGCTTATAGATGATCGCCTTCTTCCTGCATTATCACATCATCTTTCTTCTGTACACACCTGTGGTCAAATTTCCCCTTTCTGTTAAGGACACTAGTCATACTGGATTAGGGCCCATGTTGGATAAAGACCTGATTTTAACTCAGTTACCTCTGTAAAGACCCTACCTCCAAATAAGGTCACGTTCTGATGTACTGGGAATTAGGATGTCAGCATACGAACTGGGGGGTGGGGGACACAGTGAAAGTCATAACATGACCTCCGTGGTCACCACATTTCATCCCTCACACCACACAGCTTCCCTTCTCCACTCTGGGGCAGGGGACAGCCTCTCCCCACCTCCCATTGGCTTCCCTTCCTGAGGAGGAACAGAGAGGAGGGAAATTAGTGAAATAAACTACAGGTCCTATGTCCGTAGTGAGACTTGGGCAGCAACAGGCATGCCTCCTCTCCCTCCACCACTCTCCAGTCTAAACCCTCACCTCCCGGCCTTCATCTCAGCAGGTGTCTGTGGCGCCCCTGAGAGTGTGGGGTTTGCCCAGACTAATTACCCTCGGTGGGGCTACTATTTAGGGCAGTGTAATCTGAAGCAAAGACATGTTTGTTCTCCACAGAACTGCTTTCAAGACCTCATTCCCTTAAATTATGTCCTTGCTGGGAACATCAGAGAAGCAGGACCCTGTGGAGGCATGCAGAAATTGAGGCCACTTTGAATTTTTATATTTTCAAAGTACAGAAGACCATTTCCATGAGAAATAAAATTTCAAAAAGTGGTCATGGTAGAAGGGCAGAGCAGAATATAAGTTTCCTGGTTCCGACTGGGGACATTTCCAGTTCCTATTTCTCATTCTCCCTTGTTGCAACAATGAGCACTAGGCCTTTGCACAGCCCGCTAAGTGGGAGAGAACTTTTCACAGCATGAATTAGCTTTTCCCCTTTCTACTTTTCTTTGAGAAAGAGTTATTTTAAAATAATAACCTTTTCTGTATTTGTGGCTAAAAGAGTAGAATCAGGCAGGAGTCTGATTCTTATGGATGGAATTTATACTCTGGATTCTTCTTTCAGGATTTCTTAGTTTCACCAAAAAATGCAATTTCAAAATACCCAGGTTACAATTAATTAAATTTTCAGGGAAGGAGCATAACAACAGTAAAGTTTTAGATGGGTTGCTTTCAGCTACAAGAATACCTCCATTAGGGTTGTCTAAAACAAAAAGGAACTTCGTAGTCTCACAAAACCAGAATCTGAGAGGTGAGCAGGCCAGGCTGGCACTGGATCAGTGGTCAGCAGCATCATTAAGGACAGAGATTCTTTCCACTTCTCCCCCACCTGGCTTCTCCTAAGATCCCATTGGTCACGTGTGCATGGTCTAGGCGCAAGGGACTCTGGGAAGGGGATGCATCTCCAGCCTCTTCCAGGAAGGAAGACCAGTGGGAGCAGGTAGCCAACAGGTCTGTCACACAGAAGCTGATGTGACCAGAGTCTCTGGGAGCAAACTATTAGAATGCTGTCTCCTGTACTTATGACCGCTGTGAATTTGAGCAAGTTACTCCACGCCGTAGTTTCTTCCTCCTCCGTGTGAACTAAATGCAGCAATACATGTAATGCCCTTTTAAAACTATCTGCCACATGGTGAGTGTTGAACATCATTATTATTTGCACATTTAGAATCACAGAAGGTCTCCTGGGGCCTGGGGTTCATCCACATGCTCTGGCTAAGAAAAATGACGGATAAGTTGGATTTAAGTTGCCTCAATGTTAAGTTTTTATAGGACCATAACCACTATTATTATGTTTAACACTTCAGACTTAATGCTTATTATTGTTATAAATTTTTTTTCAAAAAACTCTTAGTTGGCAGCCTTGTCTATTAAACTTATTTCTGAAGGAGCTCGCAGGTAGAAAAAGTGCCTTTGAGTCCCCCGGGAGCAGGCAGCCTTGTCCAGGGTTCCGTCCGCTCCCCTCCCCCATACTCTCCCTCGGCAGCTTCACATCGTGTTCCTTGCTCCGTTCTCATTACAACTTGAGAGAAAGTTGCACACAGTCCTATACCTCTTCTCAGCTCTGTTTCCCAACCCTCTGACAAATTTAGGGAGAGGGCAGAAACAAGCTATTATGGTTTTCCTTTAAAACTTGATACGTTTAGTGGGATAGAAATTGGCACAACAATTCTGAAGTCCAATTTGACTCATCAAATATTTAATGCATAATTCCCTTAACCCAGCAATTCCACTTCTCTGAATGTAAGTGATAGAGTAAAGCTCAAAAAACATTGCTTGCATTAGCAAAGTTTTTGTTTACAACCTGCGTCTGTTGATAGTAAATATATTAAATAGTTACCACCTTTTCATATAATAAAATTTCCATATTGGAACATTTTTTGAAACATGAGGGATCTGTACGTACTGACATGAAAAGGTACCCAAAATACATTTTCATTTATTTTAAATTTGAGTTTCAACAAAATACAGACCATTGCTTATATTGTATCAGTTCTATATTTCTTTGTAACACACCACTCCAAAAGCTTTACTGCCTTAAACAACAATCATGTACTTATCCATGATTCTGTGGTTTGGCGACGTGCGCCAGGCTCAGCAGGACAGCTTGTCTTTGCTGTAGGTGGTGTTGGCTGCGCTCACTTGCATATGTGAGGCCTAAACCGAGGACAGGTCCTTCCACCTGGCCCATCTCGCTACCTGGACGATCTACCCTCCGGAGGCTAGTCTAGGCTGTTCTTATGCAACAGCATCCCGAGAGGGCGCCTGTAAAAAAGGCACATCTTGCGATCTGGGCTGTGGATCCCCACAATGTCATTTCTGCCCACTTCTACCGCTGAAAGCCAGTTGCAAGGCTAGGCCAGCATCATGGAGTAGGGAAACACATTCCTCCTCTTCATGGAAGTTGCTGTGTCATAGCTGTCATCCAAAATGCCCCCTTATCATCCTCACTTCCTGGGGTTCATGCCTTTGTATAGTCCCCTCCCACACTGAACCTGGCAGACCTGCGTGACCAATAGAAGATGGCAGAAGGGAGGGTGTGTGACTTCTGAAGCTAGGTCATAGCAGGCATTGCACTTCCACCTTGCCCCTTTGGACCATTCTCTATGGGGGAGGTCAGGCACCATGCCGGGAGGAAGTTCAATAGCCTGTGGAGAGGCCAGGATGAAGAGGAGCCGAGGCCTCCTGCCAACAGCTGGGGCCACTGTGTCAGCCATGGGAGTGAGTCACCTTGGAAGTGAATCCTCGAGCCCCAGTCAAATCTTCACATGACTGTAGGCCCAGCCCACGTCTGACTACAACCTCGTGAGAGCCCCAAGACCCCTCAGTTGCCAGAACCTCTCAGTCAAGCCACCCCGTAATTCCTGACCCAGAGAAACCGGGGCAGATAGGAAGTGATTAGTGTTGTTTTAAGCCACTCAGTTGTAGAATGATTTGCTCTGCAAAATTAGATAATGAATGCAAGATGCAAATAATTGGTAACCTATGTGTACGTGTGTATATATGCACATACACACAGATGATAGATAGATTTATATATTAAACATATGTAAAATGATTATTCCTAGAAACTGGGATGAAGGTTATATGTGCAAGTCTAACCGTGTGTGTGTATGTGGCTGATGTTGGGCACCAAGGGGCAGGCAGGCTTATACTTTTTACTCAAGGTCCTTTTTTCTTCACACTTGTTTGAGGTTTTTCGCTAAGAGTGTTTTACTTGTATAATTGTTTAAGCAAAACATAATTTCTCTTAATACCTCAAAATATTTGTATGTGCACATGTATGTGAGCGACTGGGCGGGGAGAGAGGAAGAAACCCATCCGGGGGCTTTAGAGGCCGTCTGGCATGACTGCTCTGGACGGTTAAGGTCTGGTAGCTGTGCTATGTGTCCCCAGAAGATGCACAAGCTCAGCACAGGCTTGGAGCACAGAGATGAGCGCTCTCTGACCAAGCGTTGAGATGATAGTAGTGAGGCAACTACAATGAGATTTAAGCATCCGTTTTCCTTTCAAATGAGATTTCCCAGAATAGACAACATCCCAGCAGTCACTGAAATACAATTAGCACAGCTGGATTTGGTTTAGAACACTAAGAATCTGTTTGAAAAAACAAACACAAAATGGGGTCCAGCTGTCTGAACCAGTTTAGAGAACTCCACGTTTAAAAACAAAATCCTTCTATGTTTTCCAATGGCTTTTTCAGTGCAATGAGGGTTTAAAAATCAACTGACCCAGTCAATTTATCAGGGCAGTTAACCAGGCCTTTTCCACATAAGGAATCTAGAGTCTTTTGTCCTCCAAAAATAAAGATTAGTGGCATGGCATCTTGGGATTTTTTTTTTCAAAAGTCCTAGATAATTCCATGACTTTTTCCCTGGATTGTAAGAAATCTGGAGTGCCCTCACATTGTTCTTTCCATTCATAATATTTATTATTGCTGTTGTATTTATGAGTAAGCGTTGACAGCATCCGCAGGGCTGGAAACAAAACCCTAGAGAATACTATTGTCCTTGCCTATCAGATAACAGTTTGGTTGTCTTCTCCATCGCTGTTCCCAAGGATGCAATATTTAGTCCCATCACATGTCACAGAGCTCTGGATGACGTAGTTTCACCTCAACAGGAAAGATCCCTAATTTTTAAAAGGCATGAAATAAAGAAATATATGCGTAAAGATGACATCTTCCTAACTCCTGGGGCATAACCAAACTGCTCGGAATTTCTAATACTTGTGACTTTGATAGAAGAGTTTCAGTCTATGTGTCCTTCCTACGCTGATTAAAAATTTATAGGTATTGTAAGTACAATTGGGTTTTTCTTGATAGAATAATTTATTTGTCCTTACTGTTTTTAGAGCATCCTCTGCCCCCCCCCACCCCCTTCCATGTGGTTGTCTGGGGCACCCTAGGGGTAGAAACATTAAAAAAGACGGCATTTCCCTAGAGATAGCAAACTGAGTTTCCTGGGTCACAGTGAGGGGGTACTGCAGCCACTGACAGGTAATTTGAAATTTACAGAGCGCCGGTCTGAGAGCTGGGTGTCTGATTTGTGTGCTCAGCTCCAAGGGTCACTGTGGCTTTGAGCAAATCCCCCACATCCTTCTAGCCCCATTCCCTTCAATGAAAGGATACTTATTTGTGACCAAAGCATTGCAAAACTATTATATGGATTGCAGAAGTATAGACCAGAAACCCTAGATACAGAGACAGAATATACGATGTGCATTTGATCTGTTTGATTCCAGAGCACAGCCATTACTGTGAAATTCCACAGGGACTGTGCCTAGGTTTTGTTGAAAAATCTGGAATGTAGAAAAATTTCCTGTTAACGTTGGTTTTGGAGACAAGGCGAACACCTAGTTTACACACTTTCTAATTCTTGTGTGAGAATTACTTTGACATGCATTTATTCATAGGCATAGAAAAGTTCATGAAAGAAACAAATTAAAATATGACCCAAATTACAGGTTAGCGGACAGGAGGTGTTCCTTCTAGTTGAGGGAAGACATAAAGAGTGAAAAAACAATCTTAATACAGCAGGCACTGTAAGGAGCTGGACAGACTGGGAGGTCTCTGCTGCTTTCCCAGAACCACGAGAACTGCGGTCTGAATCCTCCATCCAGTGAGAGGGAAGAAGACGGGAGCTAGCAAGTCCCGGCTCGGGCTGCCTGCAGCAGGGAAACTAGAGGCTGCACAGGAACCCCCTCCTGCCATCGCGCCCCAGTGCACAAGATCCATAAGGTGGAGGGAAAGAGCCCTTGCTTTTCAGGGCTGCAGCCCAGTACCTGGAGTGAGGGGGCCCAGGGAAGGGCGTGCTCTGCCTGCCTCGGCAGCTAGGTCGGTCTTTAGTCCTACTGAGAGCAGCCCTGGGAGGCGGCTGGAAGCCGAGTTCCATGGTGCCCTCTCTTGGGGCCTGAATCGGAAGTTGCTTCCGACATATGCACAGGAAAATGAACATCTATCGGCCGCAACACAAATAAATACAACCCCTGTGTGAGTAAGTGATCTTGTAGCCATGCACAGATAGAGATGAGAGGTCGGGAGGGCGTGGCTGGTGATGAGTCATTATATATAGTATTTGAAAATTCATATCAAACACAAAACAGGCAACTCCCACTTAGAAAGAGTTTTTGCTCTGAGAAACTTTTTTTTGGTATGTTGGCTATTGGAATTTGGAACACATTTCCCCCCATAATTGATGTTCTAAATGTAAGTCGTGTTTGGTTTCCCAAAGCTCGTCCCCACACGTTTCCACTCTGCTGTACTGTTGTCTCAGGGGACGAATTACAAAAACGAACATGGAAAACCAGGGTACACGCCAGTCCTGGGCCCCCTCCAGCCCCCTCTACCGGTGTCCCTGGGCTGTACCACAAAGGCAGATGTAGCAGGGTAAACGATATATTAAGCAAATAAGCAAATAAATAATATTCTTATAAATCATATCAAGTACTACAAAGGAAATGGGAGAGAGGGTTCTCTAGGAAATGACATTTGAGCTGAGGCCTGGAAGATGAGTTAGGAAGAGTGGGTCTGTGTGGTTTTTGTGGGGGAGGGGTAAAGGTCAGTACAAGCCAATCCAAGAAGAGCAAAGCTGTGACGTGGAGAAGCCTTGTTCAAGATATTGACAGCGAGTTCATGCAGCTGGAGTGTGCTGAATGGGGAGTGTTGCGGAGGTAATATTGGAGAGGTGAGCAGGGACCAAATTATGCTAAACCGTGAGGGCCAAGTCAGGCATTTTTAAAATTTCTTCCTTAATGCAATGGGAAGCCTTGAGGCTTGTAGATAGACTAATGGCATAACCAGAATTACTTTTTTGAAAGTCTAGTGGTGCTGGAAGGTGGAGTACAGATCTGGTAGAGGGACTAAGGCAGGAGGGAAGCAGGAAGACCAGCTGGGAGCTGACTGTGCTGGCTGGGGGGGTTCCAAGGTTCTGCTGGTGGAAAGTGGAGGTGCTGTGTGCAGCTGATATAAATTTTGGAAGTGGGACTGATAGGAGGTGCTCAGGGGCAGCATGATGGACTGGAGGGAGAGGCTGAGCAAAAGGGACCCTCTCGCAGGCCGGAGCATTTTGTGGGTGGAAGGGCCGTTTGCTGAGATGGAATCAGGAAGAGATGAAGAGCTGGCTTCGGATGTGTGAACTCAGAGATGGCTGTGAGGCGTTGAGAATGGCCTTGGAAACTCAGAAAAGAGGTCTGAACCGGAGATATAAACGTGGGAGGTGGTGGCACAGATGGCGTGAGTGCCTCGGGTGGGGCTTTAGGCTCCTTGCTGCTTCTCCAATGTGTAGGGACAGGTGGGCAAATGCTTAGAGGAGGGAAAGGATGGTGATCACTTTCCAAGAAACCGTGTTCTACCTCCTGTGCTGACGAACCCATTTTCAGCTGAGCGTTTTGTGAGAGTGCAGAGGGGCCTGAGATGAAGCTAGCTCAGGGTCTACGGAACACTGAAATGGCTCCGCTCTGACCTTGCTTTTCTCAGAGTTAATACCCCTTTCTCAGAATGCACCAAAAATGAGGACATTTTCTCTGAATGTAACTGGGCACATTACTTTCCTGAGACCCTCCAAACAATGGGCCATTTTTCCTTGTGCAGTGAAGCTGTGCTTGCTTCCCATAGTGATTAGGATTTTTACTCGCATCTGGACATTTCTGCTGAGCTGGAGCCTGTCACTCACCTGGAACCGCCCACACCAAATGGAAAGGACACTCTAAAGTCACGGAGTTTGAGCAGGCCCAGGGCTCCAGACCGTGGGCTGCCAGGGAGTGAGTAATCCTGGCTTTGGAAAGGGCACATGTGTAAAGCTAAATTAATATGTCCTGTTTTCCATCCATGACTTCTCTCTGTTTCCAGTTTTAAACTCAGCGGCCTTGGTTACATGACCATGCAAAAAATATTTTTGGAGTCGTGTGTGTGTTTATTGTCAATCCCAGAATGGACGCAATTCTTGGATCTCATTTCATCAGTCCTGACCCAGATGCTCACAGGAGAGGAAGGAGAAATAAAGTCCATGTACCTTACCTTTCTGAATGAAACAGCTCGGTGTTTCCAACAGTCCCCAAATCTGCTGTCTTTATTTCCTGGTGGTGAAAAGCTGTGAAGCAGATGAGGAACATGAAAGCCTCCATGACATCAACTCCTTTCCAATGTTTTGGTTTTTTGTTTCACATGATAAGGTTGAAAAGGCCCATTTGACTCTTATAAATTGCCTTCCCTCATCAAAGAACTCCAAGACCAGAGTCTATAAACATATTTGGACACTGTGTTTAGTTGTAAACCACCAGGAAAGAAAAATGAAATGATATCTAAACTAAACGCCCAGCCCCTTTCTAATCTTCTTTATTGCCATAATTCCAGTAAGTCTGGATTCTGTGTTAAGAACAAAAAGCTGACCAACCTCGAGTTTAAAGGCTTACGTGGCCCCAGAGCAAAACTCCCTAAAGCTGCACCAAATCAAATCCAGGGGTAACAAGGATGAGCAACAACTGCCCAGATGTCGCAACTTTCATATTTACAAAAACAGCGTGGACCCTGCCGGGAGGCATCTCCTCGTCCCCTAATTAATGGTTTTACTTTCCTCTGACCAGCTGTGAGCTGCCCCGGTAACTGCTTCAGGCTAACAATGGAGCTAAGATGAGTACAATAAAACAAAAACTTGCACAATGACCTGAGGACTGAAAACACCTGTGCTGATTTCTTCTCACCAAGTAGAAGTTTTCTGGGCTGGGAACTGAGTACCACTCATTCCAGGGATTATTGATTAAAAGGAGCTGTTTGACTCCCAAAGTCAAAAGGACAAACACCATCAGGCTGTGACCAAGCAAACCCAGAGGCCAAGAAAGTCACAGTGCGCTTGCTTTCAGTAATTGCAGTGGAGAGCCTGGCGGCCACAGCCTGTACCACCTTGAATTAGAGAGAAGAGAGGACACCTGGGCTAGGAGTGCTCCATGTACAAGTGACATAAAGATAGCATTCATTCACAGCTCACGGGGGAGAGCGCTTAACTAACCAACTATTCCTGTTTCTGTCTAGCACTCTATCCCCAGAGCTAAGGGAGTGTTTAAGCAAGCCCTTTGACCAGCACCAGACCCGTCAGTCCACAGACGTGCTGGTCAGCGGGAAAAGTAAGATGCAGAAAAGCACGTGTCCAGAAAGGCAGGGTTTACATGTTTTAAATGTAGCTGGGTCACTTTGCAGGAGTGACTTAATCTCTCTAATGCTCAATCTAGGCATCTATAAAATGGGAATGAGAACCATAGGATTATGTTGAGACCAACATGAAATCATGCAGATCAGGTGATTAGCACAAGGCCTGTCAGATAGCAAGCACGTGCTAAGTGTTACCAAACATGTTGCTGCTGCTGCCGATTTTTGTTGAAAGGTAAGGAGAAGAATCCTATTTAAACAATAACTCTATCTGCAGAGATAAAAGCCTTAACTGGCATCAGCCATAAACTTGCTCAGTTTCTTTGCCTACAAACCTAAGCCAATGTTCAGTTATAAGAGACATTGCATGTGGAAAAATCTTTGTAAGTTTGGCAAGTCCTTGGAACAAGTCAGAATTGCCTGATTTGTCCGATATAGATTTCGGACAAATGTATGTATGTCTCTTCTCATATTTAAAAAGAAAAAGATGCCCAGGAGTCTGAGACCTGTTCAGGTCCCAGATTGATGTTGTCCCAGGACTCCTGATGACCTGATGGTGCAGTGAACCTGTGTTTATTTCCCTGTTGATTTCCCTTTCCAGCTCCAAGCTCACTTTCTCATTGCCCACAGGAAGACAACGCCAGGGGTGAGGCAGGCCTGACTTGGCAGTCCTAAAGGTGAACAAAAGGATCCCGGCTTTGGCGAGAGCAAAAGGAAGTTGGAGCAGGCCTCAGTCACATCCAAACCAGAAAAGAGTTGTCACTAATGCTAATGACAGCCCGCTCTGTGGGGGGCTGCTGTCCCTGGAAACTCCCTAGAAGCTGCCCTGAGGTTTATAGATCAGTCGTCTCTGTGACACTGTGAGTTACTTGTGTGCAGTGTGGTAAGTGTTCTGGGATCATGGAGGAGACTTGCAGAAGACACAGAGGGAACTGATTAACCTGAGTGTACAAAGTGAAGTGGTTTTCGTGCTTGTCTGCAAGACAGGACGGAAGAAAGAGAAAGTTTTCCTTGGCTGCTGCTGAGTCAGAAAAGCTCAGCTCCCAAGTGGACTGTCCCCAGAGGCCTGACCCCACAGGGACCTGACCCACAATGCAGCAAAGGTAAGAGGCCTGGTTCCTGCACCAGGTGGCATGCATCTGATGCAATTTGAGACAAATTTGCCCCTTGATTACCCCAGGTCAGCCTCCACCCTGCCCCTCCCCACCACACAGAAATGCTGAGGAGAACCTAGAAAATAGAAATATCTAGTTATGTCTTTTCTAAAATATTCTAGAAAGACCTCAGGATATTTGCTCTCCTTACGCCTGATTTTTTTTTTAATGTACTGGTCTTCATGGAAACCTTCTTCCTTTACTTTCAAAAATAAAAACTGCTTTTTAATTTAACTTTTTTTCTTGGCCAAACGGGTCAGTAAAAATGTAAGCAATCCCACCAATGGTGACTGGACTTACACAGTGTTACTCCTCATCAGCCACATACTTGGTTTCGTCCCTACCGCAGGACTAGGCATTGCCATTGCAGTTTTACTCGTGGAGACACTTAGGTCCAGGGCCATGGTGACTTGCCCAACAGCAGGTGCGTAGGTAAGTGACAGGCAGCGTATTCACTCTGTTCCTGCCTCTTTTCAGTGAAATGATGACTCTGCTTTTTACACCAAATGCTGATGGCATTCTCTGCCACAAATTCTGGCAGAAAGGCTGGTGAGAGGATGAAATTCTAGAAGCTAGAACTCTGCTGGAAAATCCAGAAAGAGATCATAGTGTCCAGTACAATATACCATCTTATTACTTATTCCTGTTTACATCCATCCCTGGGCATCAGATGCAATTTAACAAATATTGATAAATGACGTCCCCTGTGCCCAACACAGGGTCACAGGTCAGGGTGTGGTGTAAACTATAGGCTCAAGGAGTGCTGAAGATGTGCAGAGAGGGGCTGGGGGTGGAAGTTGTGTGTGAAAAGACTCTCCACAGCAAGTGAGCATCACACTTGGGCTTAGCAGAAATCGGGGGCTTGAACCAAGGGAGAGCTCCTCCACCTGCACAGTGTCCTGTGCAGGAACATGCTCAGGGCAGGGGTGGAAGAGCACAGCCTGGGACTTACCCCATCTGGACCTGAATCCTAGCCTCACCACCTATTAGCTCTGTGTCCCAGGGTAGTTAAGTCCTGTAACCTCAGTGCTCTGATATATAAAATGGGAATAATGGTAATACCTACCTCATGGAATGGTCTGAAGGTTTAAATGAGATAATGCATGTGAGGCCTTTGGTGCACCTAAGTGCTCAGTAAATACTAACCGTTATAATGGCCACGTGCCTGGCTGCATGGGACATGCTGGGACTATAGGTAAGAAGGGCCCTACTCTCAGTCTGGTCAGGACATGGCAAGTTAGTTGTATGCAGCTGATTACATGCGGTGTGATAAGTGCTCTGGGATGACAGAGGAGGGATCTGCTAGGTCCATGAGGTTTGGGGTGAGGATTCTGGGCAGCTGTTGGGAAAGGTGAGAAGAGGTTTCTCAGCAGAGGCCCTGCGTGGAGGAAGGCGGCATAGGACAGTGGAAAGAGCTGCACGGATTTGATTTTGAATCCCAACTTTATCCACGGCCAGTTGCATAGCATAACTGTTTTAGTTGCTAGGCTACCATCACAAAATACTACACCCTGGGTCACGGAAACAACAGATTTATTTTCTCTAAGTTCTAGAGGTTCAAAGTCCCCAGTCAGGGAATTGGCAGGTTTGGTTCCTTGTTGGTCACTGTCCTTGGCCTGCAGGTGGTGTCTTCTTGCTGTGTCCTCACAGGTCCTCCCCTGTGCACGGCCACCCTTGGTGACTCCCTGGTCTTTGTGTCCCTGTGTGTCCACATTTCTTCTTCTCATAAGGACACAGATAGAATCAGGGCTCACCCTAAGGACCTCATTTTAACCTAATCACTTCTATAATGGCTTTACATCCAAACCCAGTCCCATTCAGAGATACTGGACTTCAACATATGAACATGACAATGGCCAAGTTACTAAGCCTCACTGAGCCTTATTTCCTCGCCTGTAAATTGGGAACCATATTTAATAAGGAGAACCATCATGACGATTATAAAAGGAACACAAAATGCCTATCCCATTTTCTGGCCCACAGAAGGTGTCCAATGGGTAGTGGTTATGGTTAGCACCGTGAGCCAAACCTCAGATGAACATGGGGTCAGTCCCCTGCATGATTCTCATTCCAGATCAGCACGGAAGAACTGGCCCTTAGTTGTCCCACAGGCTGCCTGAGAGATCACGGGAGCCCTCCACATTTCTACTCTTCGGTTCTGGCAGACAAGTCCATCATCAGATAACAAATGGATGGCACAATGAGCCCCACAGATTCCATGCATTATCTCTGTCGAGTTATTCAGGAATCTGTTCATTCTTTACTCAGTGAGTGGGGTGAGACCACCCATGTCCTGCACCTCCGCAGAGAACCAACGTGCAGCGGAGATACCCAAAGTATTTTGTCAGCCCGAAGTCTCTAGGCAGCCTGTCCTGGCACATCTGGAAAACATTATAATGTAAACCTAACACATTCATAACATGTAGATGTAGATATAGCATATGTGTGTATATATGTGTGTGTATATGTATGGTATATGTATATTGTTTTGAAAAATCTAACTTATAGAAGAGGTGCATGTATAGTATGGTACAAAGATTTTTGTACTACATTTTTCTGAACCTTTTGAGAGTAAGGCGCCGAAACGATGCCTCGCCTTACCTAAACGCGTTAGTGAGCATTTCCAGTAGACAAGGGCTCCTACGAAAGCACAAAATCAGGAAGTTAACATGGATCCCTTAGTGTTGAATACTATCTCATCCTCAGGCCCTGGTATGTTTTCAATTGTTACGGAATCCTCAGACCAATTCACATTTAAGCCAGTTGTCCAAAAATATCCTTTCAAATCTAGTGAGTATTTCAGAATCAGGCATTTAGATGTGCGCTTCGCTGCCGTGTCTCCTTCGTCTGCTCCAGTCTGGGAACTTTCCTCGGCATCTCCTTCACTTTCGTAACCTTGACACTTTTTGAAAATACAGGCCAGGTATTCTGGAGAATGTCTCTCAGTTTGGGTTTGTCTGGTTCCCTTGTGCCTAGATTCAGGTTACACAGTTTGGGCAAGAATAGCGCAGAAACGAAGCTGCGTTCTTCCATTGCAGCCCGTGGCAGATGATTTTAAGCTTCAGTGAGATCACTTGATGAAGATGGTGTCTGCCAGGGTTCTCCACCGTAAGTTACTCTCCTCCCTTTTTCAGTTAATAAGTGTTCTGTAGAGAAGTGCTTTGAAAGTACATAAATATCTCACTTCCAGTCAGAATTGCAACGTATCCCTTTAACTCGTTAGCATTATCTTTTGAGTACTTCCTGGTACATGAGCCTTTAAATCAGCTATTTTCCCAAGGAGTTCTAGTTTCTTTTAGTGGGGAATTATTTATGATCCAAAATCTGACTGCTAGGTGTGCTCATTGCTAATCGGGGTATCACTGTTCCCTCACTGAGTGGGCAGAATTAGGACCTGTGTGTGTACACGTACATCTATAGTCATTTCTGTATTGATCTATATGTATTAAACATAAATCCACACTGGCACTCTCAATTCCAGGCCACCACCACTGGGTTCATCCTCGTTCCCTCCCTTTCCATATTTGCAGGGCCCTTCTCTGGCACCAATGGAGCCAACTCCCATTGCCCTTACACATCTGCTTATTTGATCATTGCCCCAAGTGTCACCACCTACAGTGGCCAGCGCTGCCCTCGTCCCCACACAGATGCCCCCCTCGTCATGCCTGGATCCCGACACTCCAGGCTGTCCCTCTAGAGGGACACCTTCCTCTGCTCATCCAGGCCCTGGCACCTGTGCTGGGCAGCCCTCCTCTGTGGCTAACTTACTTGCCCTGTCTGGGCCACCATATCTCCTCCACCCCCCACATTAGTGACTACCTTGCTCAGCCCCATCTAATGGCTTAAAGCACTGAATTATTTAGAAGGAGATGGGAAGACGAAGAAGATGTTTATTCAATTTTGACATTTTTGAAAAACTCAGAAGTCACTGTGGCCCATGGTAACATTTGTGCAAGTTTATGCATTCTCACTGTCTTTGGTTTGTGGGGAGCAGAGCATCTCCATGCAGTTACGTGTCCCCAGTTCCAGGCCCAAGGCTGTGAGGTTCCCCCTGCTGATTGTGTTCACACAGTACTCCTCTGACCCACACGGCGGTGGGCTGCCCATTCTCTGCTCAGGGTACTGACAGTATATCCAGGGTGGAACTACTGTTTGGGAAATCACTGCTCCTTTTGCTCCTGCAAGTCCTCATCTCGGCTCCCCCTCAGTTATTTCCTCAAAGGCAGGTACTAAGCACTGACTGTGTGCCAGGTACTTGGCTAGGTTGTGAGATAGAATTTTAAAACCTTGGCCTCCATCCGCAAGGAACTCTCCGTCCCCTGTGGGAAGCAGATGGGAGTCAGACACCTACAATGCCATACGGGGAAGTGCAATCAGAGCTGTCTCGACAGCCTGTCTTGGGAAGGCACCTGACCCAGTGGATAGGAAGGAAGGAGAAAGAGGCCAGAGGGAAATCCCGAATGGGTGGGGACTAATGAAGTCCGGAAGGGTTGGAAGGGAGGCACAGGTTGCTGTGTGTGAAGTGCCCGAGGCCAAGGGGAGGCCTGGCAAGGCAGGCCCAGGCTGCTTGAGGTGGGTCACTTGCAAGCGGGGCCAATGTGGCTGGATTCTAGACTTCAGAACAAGAGGCTCTAGAGCCAAAGTTTGGGGTTCAAATCCTGATTCTGACACTTACTAACTGTGTAATCTTAAGCAAGTTACTGCTCTTGACTATAAACCTGGAGATTTAAATTTGTTCTTTTACATAGTCACAGAAAAATGCATATAAAATGCATGGAGTAAACACTGTGTCGTTATGATCTCCCAATAGGTGGCTCAAAGGGGATGGGGACACTGGCAGAGCAGAGGCATTAAAGAAAACATTAATTAAAGGAGAGAAATACAAATGAATAGATTTGGGCAATTCAAAAGTAACACTGTCTCATCCCTAGAAAAAAATATGACTGTGAGATAATGGATGTTAATTAGACACATGGTAGTGATCATTTTGCAATATATGTGAATACCAATCAGGGTGTTGTACACCTGAAATTAATATAATGTGATATGTAAATTATATCGCAATTTAGAAAAGAAATTCTAAAGTCATTATCTTGAGAAACATCAGAACTTTGCCACATTTAACATAAGCCTACTTCACGGCTCACTGTTGTTTTTCTTTTGACATAATTTGGGGGTGGGAAGCCACCATAATCTTGTCCTTGTTTTGGCCTTTAAAGGTCCCAGCATAACAAAAAAGACATCTTCTCTTCTACTGGTTTCCTGTTCACTGTGGTCCCTCCGGAGTGGCTGCTGTCCTCACTCATTGAGTGCCAGGCCGACAGTAACTGTCGTGATTGCCTGGCAAACCCGACACCAACCAAGGCTACCCCCAGGCCAGAAATCCATGACTGTCAAAGCAGTTCTGCAGCCTGGCTGAGGAGGGGAGGGGGAAGAGTAGAGAGTGGGGTTGTCCTTGAAACCATCCCCGTCCTGTCTTTGGAGCGATGAGCCAGCCCTCTTTTCCCCACAGTCCCCGTGCCTGGAGAGCTAGGGGAGCTCCAAAAACAGACGCTCAGAAATGTAGATGGCACCTGAACTCGGAATGGGGATTGACTGTGTCAGGCTTGGTAAAGAAAACTCTGAGTGATACAGTGATCAATGTCCTCACCAACACGTGCACAGAAATATAGTATTTCCCTCTGTTTCAGTCATTCATTCAAAATGCCTTTATTGAGACACTAGCACAAGCACTGGTGATGCAAAAATGCCCTTTGGGGTTTTTTTCACCCCTGACATCTGTCTTTAGATAAAAGATGAGAGCACCCCTCATCTGAACTAAACCTGGTGAAGGTTGTTGTATGACAAGTCATGATGACGCAGTGCAGACGCCTAGCACATCAATTCACCGAGTATTTAGCAGAATGGGCAGAACACCTGTCACTCAAACGAGCTTCCTTCCACTAATCTATCTACCCTCAGTTGGTCAGACAGACAGAAAGAGTAGAATTAACAGTTCGTTGTGACATTCTTTAGTGGCAGCCACCCCTCTTGCTAAAAGGCAATTTTTGTGACCCTTGAACTTTTTTATTTAAGCAAGTAAATCTCTTTCCCTTTTCTGGAATAGCCTAATGGGGAAACAGCCATGGTAATGCACACTGACTCCTTAATGCTGAGAACAACCCACCTGAGAGAAGAAAATTCCTGTCTATTCATTCACACACAACCCCCAGTCCCCCACCAAGAGGACTCCACCACTCTCCTGAGATGGTGACCAAAGGCCGAGAAATCAATCCTGTCTTCTAGAATGTTCCTCAGCTCTTTCATGGATCCAGTGTCCAGAGCCTCATGAGAGTCCCCTTGCCATAGGAGCCCAAAGGATTCTCAATTTGTATCAGCCCCATTGTGCCTCCCAAATGCAGAGCATACCCAAGCCGTTAAATGTGTCTCCTGCCCCACAAGGAAAAGCACAGGCAGAAATATAGTTAAACCAAATATTCTGCTCTTACTCTTTGGCCAGGATGCTTCCTGGCTGAGCCCTTATCACCTGGATTATCTTTTGGCTCCCTGGCAATTTTGTGGGCTCGCTCTCCTGCGGTTGGCAAGAATCGAGGCATTGTCCGAGGGCCAGGGCCAAAACCTTACTTCTCCCTCACTCTTTTGAAAATGGAGAAGAGCAATTTGCCTGTGCTGCTTGTAATCAATCCTTACCCAGACTTCCTCCACTTCATCACCACACCTCTCTGTTACTCTGACTGAATATCCCCTCTGAGCACACCTCACAGAACTGGTTCTCTGGGTTTGCAACAATGGTCTCCAGAAACTCCCTGAGCTCACCCTGGCACAAGCCTCAGGGCCTCTGCTCGGCCGTCTGGCAGCGAGGCGTGCCTGGTGCTGGAGCCACCTCCCCCAGCTGAGATGCGATCCGAGTCGCTCGACATGGAATCCCGCGCAGTCCTGGAACGGGACAGCCCCTGCGTTCCCGAGGAATCGCTCCGAGAGCCCCAGTTAGTGCTGTATTGTCTGACAAACCTCGTGGTGTAAACTTCTTATCAGGGACCATAAACAAATCACAGACATAATATCTGAATGTGTGCATAAGAACCTCAATAGGTAATGTATCATTTTAACCTAAGTCACTTTTCATTCATTACTTTTATCACTAGTGTGAAGCACAAAACACAGTGAGTTCAACACACCCGCCAGGTTCTATTTCTGAGGGGCAAGGGTTAACATTATTAAGACTTTAGAGTAAATGTTTCTATAGACTAGCAAAAATTTGTCACCAACTGGCACTGAGTGGCTAGGAGACACACCTGGCGAGGTGCTTTGTGTTTGGCAGGTGCTCAATTCATGGAATAATAGTAATCATGGGCACTACTGAGTTCTCGCATGCCAGACATTGTCAAACTCTCTACATGGCTCGGTTTATCTTAATTCTCATCATTATAAAAAGTACTATGATTATTTCCATTTTCCGGTGGAGAACTGAGGTTTAAAGATACTAAGTAACTTGCCCAAAGGCACCAAGCGGTGGCGCCGGGGTTGGAAACCGTGTCTGTCACACTCTGAAGTTCCTAACAGGAGGGAGAAGGGAAGGGAGAGAAGGGTGAAGGGAGAGGATGAGCGGCCTTGGGCAGCCAGCTCTTCACGTGCCCACGAGCTTGCTGACCAGCTCTCCACATCCCTGCTATGGCGCTTGCCTGATTAGGGAACAAAGAACCACTTTTTCAGAATCTGTCATCCTCTCTGTCCATTCTGGCTGACACATGATCAAATCATCAAGATCAAGGTTCGAAATCTTGCCAACATGGGCACTTTGGGCTGGATAGTTCTTGGCTATGGAGGGCTGTCTTGTGCATTGTAGGATATTTAGCAGCATTCCTGGCCTCTACCCACTAGATGCCAGTAACACCTCCCAAGCTGTGACAATCAAAAATGTTTCCAGACAATGCTGAGTATCTGCAGACATTCTCCAAATGGCCCCTATGGAGAACTGCTGCCACACCGGATACAACCAGAGAAAAGAAGATTCAAGTCCCCAGAGATGAGGATGAAAGTCCCCAGAGGGTAGAAGCTTCTGTGTGGCTGGGGGATGGTCTGGGAATTCATCTAGGGAAGCAACCCCTCTCGTATTCACAGCATCATTCTAACCTCAAACTAAGTGAAAAGACCAAAACACTAACCAGCCCAACAGAAGCCTCAGGCCCCACAGGCTTACAGGGAGGGTGGATTGGGGGTCCCTCCAAAACCTCCCAAGAACCATGATTGGCCTTTCCAGAGTCACCAATCTGGCAAGACATTTGTGTATACCTGGGAAATGGTCCTTTCTTCCATAGCCATCTGTGTACCATTCATTTGATCCCAAGCATAACCAGTTAAAGAGTAAGCCTGCCAGATATGACTATAGGGGTGTATATAGGTTCAATTCCCAGCCAGGACACATACCTGGTTGTGGTTTGATCCCTTGTCAGGACACATTTGGGAGGCAAAGGTCAGTGTTTCTCTCTCACATCAGTGTTTCTTTCTCACATCAATGTATCTCTCTCTCCCTTTCTCTAAAATCAATTGTTTTTAAAAAAACTTATTCTCAGGTGAGGATTAAATATATTTATATTTATATAAATAAATTTATATAAATTTATATTTATAAATATATATTCACTGGAAGAATGGATCATGGCCTCTCAAAACTCAATCATGAGAAAATAGACAAGCCAGTTTAAGAAATAGTCAAAAGACTTGAGCAGTTATTTTGACAAAAGAAGATATATAGATAACAGTAAACGTGTTGAAAAGATGCCAAACATTGTTAGTCATTAAGAAAAAGCAAATTAAAACCAGAATTAGATACCATTGCACTTTGAATAGCTAAATCTAAAAGACTGACCACACCAAATGTTGCTAAGGATACGTAGGAACCAATTCGGCAGTTTCTTGAAAAGTTAAATGTATACCTGCCATATGATCCAGCCATTGTACTCCTAAGTATTTACCCAATAGAAATAAAATTTCCTATCCCTACAAAGGCTTGTATAACAGCTGGAAACAACCCAAATGCCCACCAATAGTTGAATGAATAGACAGATGGTGGTATGTCCATACAAGGGTATGTGGTATGTCCAGAAATGAAAAGTGAATGAACTGTTGAATGAAATGAATGAATCTCAGAATTACGCTGAATGAAAAAAGCCAGACCAAAAAAAAAAGGAATACATACCATCTGATTTCACTTAGATAGAATTCTAGAAAATGCAAATCATCTGTAGTTATAGAATGCAGATCAATGGTTGCCTGGGGATGTGGTGGTAGGTCAAGGAGAGAGAGATTCCAGAGGAGCATGAGGAAATTTTGGGAGGTAATAGAAGTCCATTTTCTTGATTGTGGTGACGATTTCATGGGCATATCTGGAAACCACAATTGACGGGATTATACACGTTAGAGCTGTGCCCTGGGATGGAGCCCTGGGTGCTGTGAGGGGGACCGAGACGCAGTCAGTCATTAATTAATTAGAGCCACCTGGGTGATTTCTCCATTTCCCTCCACCGTTCTGAGCACAGAGGTTGTAGCCACTGCCTGGATAATGTTACTGAAGTGTGAGAAACTCATAAAAAATGCAGCAGCCTATGGTGGGTGAGAGTCCTGCTGCGGCACCTTCTCATACTACCTGAAGGGCACCCTTTATCTGGGTAAATCCTCTTGGGGCCAGAAGAGATTAGATCAGAATACACTGGATATATTTGCAAGGCTAAAAATCCCTCCTTCTTAGAGAGTAAAGGGTGCCTCCTCCCCAGAAAGGAGAGAGTAGCCGAGCCGCTTGGAGCCCTTCCAGCATATTCAGGCCAGACAACTGTGCAGGGTCCCAGTGTTCATTGAGGAAATCAAATGCACACACACAGCACCAGAGCCCAGCCGCCTCGGAGGCTGGGGGCTGCAGGTGCAAGCTCCAATTAGAGCAGCCGGCCTTCCAATACCTTTTCATCCTGAACAAGGACTAGGCCTCAGCCCCCGCCAGGGATTGAGGAAGGCCCCGGAAGGACTGCCGACCAGACGGAGGGAAACAAAGGGCGTCCAGAGAAAGGCAGCTCCTGTGAGTCAAACCTGAAACCCTAGCTTCGTTTTCCAACCCCTCCTGTGAGAATTCACCAGTGCACAATTTTGTGGAAAATCAGTCCCTGGTCACAAGGAAACAAATCGCCTCCCAAGGCCCTCCACGTCCTCTATAAATTACCGTGGGGAGTTCTCTTTTGCAAACCAGCGAGGCACAGTATTTCCACAGTGACCCGGTCGTGGTGGTTGTCTCTACCTTTGCCAGCAGTTCCCCATAAACTGATGTATTTTTCAGGGTTACAGAGCCAGGGTGGTCCCTCTGTAACTGGTGGTTCTTTATCATTAATATCACATCAAGGCTGAACACAAAAGCACTTGTGACTTTATTTTTAGCAAAGAGGCATATGTTCGATGTTCTTGCCAAGGCCCTATTCTCAGCAGAAAAACTCTAAGACCACAGACTCATTCTCTCCACTCCTCTTACTGCAGTCTCCCTCCTCCTGTTCCTTTTACTGACTTATGTTTCTAAAGAGAAGGCTAGGAAGGTCGGGAAGCTTGTCCCATGGCCAAAGAAGCACTCCCGAGCCAAAAGGGCCCCTCTGCAGGTCTGGCACCTCCCGGTGGGCTCTCCGGGCTGCGTTGCCACCACCAACCTCTCTCTTAGGGGCTGCTTCCTGGACTTCCTGACAATCTTTCTAGTTTTTAATAACAAAATCTCTAAAGAAGTGCCAACAATTAGAAATGTTAACAAAAGAATATTAAAAACATATATCCCCATCACTCTTGTCTTGCCCTACTATTTTCTGTGTTTCTCTCCAGATCTCGTCATTGGGCATACTTATTTGTCTACAGTGTGTGTGTGTGTGTATGTGGTGGGGTGTATCTCCTGATTATTTTTCTAACTTTACCTCTCCACTGGATTTTCAGTCATGACATATAAATGGCCAGAAAGTTTGCATCAGAAGAAAGATCTTTTTGACACTTTAACATCGCAAAACAGTCAGGTCTGGCTAGTGAACACTTCCCACCCCCAGGGAGGCACAGTGCCGGGTTCCTGTGAGCCTCTGGTCACAACAGACTCATCAGTTGATCAGTTTATAATCTGGTTTCATGTGCGCTTCTGTTTACAGACACTCTATTAAAGGATGTCATTGATTCGTCAATACTGAACTCCTAGATAACCATACTGCCAATCGCACCCAATGAAGCCAGTCAAACACGTGGTCTTTCTCTGTGAGGCGTGTCCCAGCCTGTGTGCTTAGAAATGCCAGACAGCACTTCAGAATTGTATTTGGGGGGGCCGTTATTTTTTAAATTGACATATAACATTATATTAGTTTCAGGTATACCACATAATGATTCAATATTTGTCTGTACTGCACACCAATCACCACAGTAAGTCTAGTAAACATCTGTCACTGCATATAGTGACACATTTTTTTCTTAGCAACTGTCAAGTAAGCAGCACAATGTTATTAACTATAGTCACCATGCTGCACTGGGGGCAATTTTAAATAGTGAACATTTGAATTGTCAAATTTCAGGCAACATAAAGCACAAAAATGCAAAAAACATGACAGTCAGTAGACCACGCAAAGAACACTTGTTAACAGTCTCAGCTGAAACAGGAAGGCAGAGCACCATCCTGTTTGGCCTCAGCCGGGAACTTGCGTGTCAGGTGACTTAAATTCGTCATGGCTCTGCACGTGGCCACGCACAACTGTGAAAGCGCACGAGTATTGATTTGGTGGTCATAAATAAGTTTTAGTGAGTAGGCTCATTTTCAGATATGGAAACCATGAACCGTGAGGACTGAACGTGCCTGTATCGTATCGATGCAGTATGTCGCGAAGGCAAGAAGGGGTAGCCATTCACATTTCCCTTTGGAAGCATTTCGCTGTTTCTTGATAAAAATGCTACTGTGATGGCTGCCACTATTCATGTAAATCATTCCCTTCAAAAGCGGTCAGAATACCTGGTGGGAGCCTTCTATCTTCCTTCCAAGGCCGTCTCCTTAATTGCTGGGTCTGGCTGAGTGGGGCTTCTGGCTTCAGTCTCTATCAACAGCTGACCGTGAACAAGGCAGACATTTTTTCACCTATAAAAGGGAAAGTCCAGAGGTCCCCAAATCTAAGATACTCATTCTTTCACAGTTTAACATATCTGAAATCACGTGGTCTGTCTGTTCTGCGTTGTCTTGCTGTTGATGACGTGTCCGGGTCTTACTGTCAGCGCTGTTTTCCTTCTGGGTGGCACATAAAACAAAGGTGCATATCCCACCCTCGGGCTTCTCAGAAGTGATGAACGGCAGCAGTCGTGGCTCTGCGCCGCGGTGGCGCGAGGACTGGGCAATGCTACCACATCCCAGGGCTGCTGTGAAAACGTGAGCGATGTGGGAAAGGATGTGCGCGGCGCGAAGCACTGGCAAACGAAGGGATTATCATGGCTGGGAGTATTCTTGCTCCTGGAATGCATTACTATTTTACTTTTGAAGTTCCTCAACAAATTTCATAAAAGTTGCTCCATGACCCATGACCACTTTGATCATATTTTTCATGCAGTGGTTGGTGCAAACAGATTAATTTAGTGGGTCATAAACTGTTTTTTTGTCATCGGAAATAGATTCCAAAATGACTTTGAGAACCACTGCTTTGAGGGAAGCAAAACATAAGTTTCTTGGGGGCCAGAGTGGTCCTTTGTTCATGCCTGTGATGTTGCAACAGTGAGGTCGCGTGTGATCCGATTACTGGGGTTTGCTAATGGGCATTAGAAGATTCTTGGCCAGTGCAAATTGAATTTCCTCTCATAAAGCTGCTTTTGTTTATGCTTTGTCCTCTCAGTAGCAAAAGGAAAATGAAACAACTCAGGCAATAATTCAGTCCTGAATTATTAATATAACCCAAGATTGTTCTATGTCATCCATATATCACTACCTCAATTGCTCTTTTTTGGGGGAAGGGAGGTCACTTAGATTCTGTGTACAAGAGAAAGCTTCTAACACCTTCACTCCAAATTGGTGCTTCAAACTACAGCCCATCGACCACGTGTCCTTGTACGAGTTTGCTCCTTGATGTAAAGGGGCACTATAAACGCAAGAAATTTCTCTGGAGTCTGACTCTGGACATGTGATGGGGTCAGCTAACTGGGTGTGTAGGGCTGAGTGCCTGCTGAGGGTTTGCTCCCTGATAGCAAAGTACGGAGGCTGTTCTACCTGCTGCTTTACCTGCTGTCCTATTGCCAAATACTATCAAAGTAAATGACTAAGTGGAAGGGGATAGAAAACCAGGATTCACCAGGCTGCTTCAATGTGCCGTTTTGTTAGGTGTTCGTGTATAAGGGTTTCAACACACCTAAATATGGGCCTTATCACTTCCACTTTACTGTTATTGAACCCTGGCACTCGAAGGTGAAACGATTTGTTTAAGGTCACAGGAGTAACAGACAGAATCTCCCAACACCCAGGTCCTGTCTCAGAGCCCCGTTCTTTCCATTCTAAGGGGGAACAAGGGCTAACTCGCATCCCAGCGGTGCTGCCACAAAGTGTCTGCCGTCCACCTTCCTTCTCCGCGGGTATTTCAGACCTGGCTACTTTATCCACATTATTGCCTTCTGACCGCAGTGACGTGCAGAAGCAGGTGCTTGCTGATTTTTCTGAGACAACCAAGGTTTGTTTTTCCTCAAGCTAGGCAATGATACCTCCCTTTCACTCCGCCACTCCTTCTCCCTTAAATTAAAAAAGAAACATAATAGATTTGTGGTCTCAATGAGATTCCTCTTTGATTTCTGTTCTGAATACCAGGTATTGTCCTCAGGAGTTGTTACTTTTGGAGTGCTCGCCAATAAAGATTAGTATCTCCTTTTTTTTTTTAGTGTAGCACTGAAACACAGAGAGTTTAGCTGACTTGCCCGAGGTCACACAGGAATTAGCAATGGAGCCAGCAGGAGGGGGCCCAGGGTTCCCACTCCCCTCATTGGCTATATCAGCCCACACCGATATGTTCTCCACACACGGTAAATATTTACAGCTTGAAATATCTCCCCAGCTGCAGTTAGGGCAAGAAGTATTTCACATATATGTAAAACACATATATATGCATTTCACATATATGCATGTAAAACAGATGCGAGAAATATAAACTTGAAGTAAATGGACACAAAACCCAATCATAAAGTCCTAGACGAAAACCTGGGAGACCCAAGATTTCGTCCTACTTGCCCTTTGCAGCCCCTTGGCTGCAAGATTTGTAATCTGTGGCCACTGAGAAGTGCTCTGATGACAGAGGATGAGGAAAGTGTTCCCTGTGTGGCAACTGTTCCAAGCCCAATGCTTTAAAACATCCTATTTTAGAAGAAGTAGTAAAAGATAAGATGGCTTATTTCTAATGCATTGGATAGAATACTGATCAAATCATGCCCCTTCTCCCAATAGACGTGTACCATTAAATCATATATCACTTATACCACAATATTAGTCCTATTTCTCTTTATAATAATATTTAAATGCTTGTAATATATTAACACTAAATGGACTCATTTTATTCTAATCATGCATATTCTTTTGTGTATATGTCTTTGGTTTTTTATTATTTTTTATTGTTGTTCAGTTACAGTTGTCCCCATTTTTCCCCCATTATTTTCCCTTACCCCACACACCTCCACCTCCCACATTTAATTCTCCCCTCGCCCCCCGCCATTATCTTTGTCCATGTGTCCTTTATACATGTTCTTTGGCTTGACCCTTCCCCTTCTTTCCCCTGTTATCCCCTTCTCCCCTCCCCTCTGGTCATTGTCAGTTTGTTCTTTATTTCCATGTCTCTGGTTCTTTTTTCTCACTTGTTTGTTTTGTTGAATAGGTTCCACTCACAGGTGAGATCATATGGTATTTGTCCCTCACCATCTGGCTTATTTCACTTAGCATAATGCTCTCCAGATCCATCCATACTGTCACAAAGGATAGGAGCTTCTTCTTTCTTTCTGCTGCATAGAATTCCATTGTGTAAATGTACCACAGTTTTTTGATCCACTCATCTACTGATGGGCAAATAGGCTGTTTCCAGCACTTGGCTACTGTAAATGACACTGCTATGAACATTGGGGTGCATTCTGAATTGGTAGTTCAGGATTAATCACACCTATTCTTTAATGTAATATATTTGAGGAAGAAGGACATCTATCTAAATGGAAAGATGAGTGGTGGACCTCATTCTAGGTGCTTATTTTCAAAAAAGGTAGAGGGTTCTACCCTCTCCCTCTTGTTCCAAATTTCTGGGGAAGGATTCTGATGGACGTAATGAGTCCACCACCCCTTGGACCAATCCCTGTGACCAGAGAGAAATGGACCGAAGTTAGCCAAGGCTGGGCCACGTGCCCGCCCTTCCTGCAGAGTGTAAGGCAGGGTGATTGGGCACCGACAGCCCATGATGGCAGCCCCAGCAGGACCAGGGAGTAGAAAAGGGGTGCCTCAGAAGAGAGTGGCAACACCAGACCAGGAAAGAAAAACGAGCTGGGCAGACAACAACGTGTTAATTACTTTTGGAATGCCAGCCAGTAAAGACTATTATCATAAGCCCAGCCTGTTCCACTGGGCTTATGATAATAATTATTATTATTTTAAAAGCCAGTTGAGCAGCGGGTGTTGGGTGCTCAAGGCTAATGTGTGACTCTCAGATTTCCCTCCATCTTCAATGTAGAATATACCAGCACAGACATGATTAACAGTGTACTCCATGACCCAGCGAGTTGATCTGCAATGGTTTCATAGTGTTATTAACAAGAATATTAGTGCCCTGACTGGTGTGACTCAGTGGGTTGGGCCTTGTCCCACAAATCGAAAGGTTGCTGGTTTGATTCCTAGTCAGGGCACATGCCTGGGTTGCAGGCCAGGTCCCTGGTTGGGGGGTTGCAAGAGGCAGCTGATCGATCTTCCTCTCTTTCTTCCTCTATTCCCCTCTCTCTAAAAACAAATAAATACAATTTAAAAGTAAAGTCTTTTTTTAAAAAAAAAACACAAGAATATTAGTAACAAAGTACATTGTACACAATCAGTTTCTGCAGAGTTCCAGAGCTTCCCAAGTAATATTTTATGAATTGTAGAAGGTCCCTTGTGAAGTAGCTGGCACATATATCGCTATAGAGCCTTTCTGGTGACAGAGAAACTGGGCTCTGAGGAGGTTATGCAACCTCCCCAAAGTCCCACAGCCAGTCCATGGCCTAGCCAGTAAACTCTTGTCTTACGTCCTGGCAGCGGGGATCAGCTCCCCGCTGTTCTGCCGTCTGTCCCAGAGGAGTAAGAGGATGTTAATGAGGGTTCTTATGTCAAGCACTAGTATGATTGGTTTTTAATGGCCTTTATTTTCATCTTACAAGGAAAATAGTATATCCTTTCCTGGCTGAACACTATTTCAGGAAAAGCCACAAACTAGACCCCAGGGTTCTATTACAAAACTAACCCAATATAACTCTGCTGAGCTGACAAAAACTGATAACCTGGCTCCGGCTTCCCCGGCCATGGCCCCTGAATGAGGGTCTGTATTTCTGGGTATTACTGTGCATTTTTCTGAGTTTATCATGGTTGGGGGAAGTGAAAAGCATCACAATAAACGAGGTGCAGAAACCCTGGGAAAAAGGAGATAGTAAAAGGAAGCTATAAAAGGGAAGAGGGAGAAAGAGAATAGAGAGAGAGTAAGAAAATCATGGTGCATGGGGGACCAAAGAGAACAGCAGAGGGCCAAGTTTAGGGGAGGCGGTATGAGAGTTTCAGGAGGTATGGGAAGTGGCGTTACTGAATGCCTATTGTGTGCCATGGACTTACACATCCATTCTCTTGTTGCGTTTAATGTCATCATCATGACGTCCTTGCAAGGGATGTGTGGCCATCCTGTACTAGATAGAGAAGGAAACAGGTTAATTGTGTCCAATTAACTTGATGGATTCATGCAGCTAAGAAATGATGAAGTTGGGGCTGAACACACACGTACCTGATTCCCAAGTTCATGTTCTTCCTGCCCCACCCTCCCTATCATTCACATACTGTCTAATCACTACTTGTTTTGGGATGGGTTGCCCCGAAATGGAGGCTCAGATGAGGATTTTTGTACCAAAGGATTTCTTGGAGAAGTGCTCTCAGGAGAAGGCAGATGAGGGAAGCAGGATAGGGCAGGGGAAATTCTAAGCAAGGATGTAGGCTCAGTTATTCTAGTGGTAGCCTGATCCAACGGGGAGTATGAGTCGCCCTTCAGAATTCATCCCGCCTTGAGGCAAGGGAGTCAGACTTGGGCACCCCTGCCAGTCAGTCACTGTCTGTGGGCTGTTCCTCTTGGCCAGGATGGAGAGGGATGTGGGTGATGTAACATCTCAGGGGAGCACCTGTTTAGCAGAAGGCAGGTCTCTGGAGAAGGAGATGGCCATAAGCTGTTAGCAGCCATAGCAGCTGGGGGGTGGGTGCAGCAGCCCCGGAAAGGTGATCTGTGCCAGGTGACAGCCCCTTCTCTTCAGTCTGTTACCCTTCCCTGCAGTCTGCTATCCTTCCCAGGATAGCAAGGGAGGGGAGAAGGGGAGGCTAGACAAAAAGGAACCGCTGCCCCAGTGGTCGCCGATGTCACTGAACAGCCCACTCTGACCACCAATGTCAGTTCCAAAGGCCTGGCCCCTGCTGCAGCCAATCCCACAGCCCATCAGCAGACCTCATATTGGGGCAGTTCCTGGGACAATGTGACCCTAGATCTGCCGCCCAAACCACCCTGCTCCCCTCCCTGGCCCAACAGCCTCCCTTTCAGGTCACGATTCAATGGAGCAGAAGAATCTGAGGACCCAGGACCTTGGACCTCGCTGTTAGCACATTCATATATTTATCACCAAATCTTTCTCTATTCTCTCTCCTTCACTTGTCTCCAGCAAATTTTACTTTAAAAGCTCAAACACATGATAACTTGGCAATCTTATAAGCAAAGGATTCTCAAGGACTTACAAAACATATATCGATGCCCAGGCACCCTCCACCTCCAGGGAGAGTCTGAGCGAATTACCCTGGATTCCGTTTATGTCCCTGGGTGATTCTCCTGCAGCCGGGACTGAGCGTCACTGTGCCAGGCATTCCTCCTTCACTGAGGGCCTGTGTGTCAGAATGACCATGGGCATTTCAAAAATACCCGTGCCCAGGCCCCAGGCCCCAGAAATTCTGATTGGATTGGTCTTACACTGGGGTTTTAAAGCTCTCTTGGTGCTTTTAATGTGCAGCCAAGGTGGAGAGAACCGCTGGCTTGGGACCTTTAGAAGTGTGCCACGGGGAAGCACGTCAGGATGGGGGTGCTTGGGACTGTGGTGGAATCAGAGTCCTAGGCGGAGGAAAAGGGGCTTCCGTGGGCAGTACAGCAGAGGTGAAAGAAGACTCTCACTGTTAATTGGACAGTGGACAGCCAGTTTGATCACCTTTCCTACCAAATGTAAAGTGGAACTAGATTTTTTTTAGGAATCTCTTTGTTTCTTCGGGTCTTCCATAGTAGCTTTCTGTTGGATGTCCACAGGGAGGCTCCTCCCAAAAATAGTGGGTAGAAAAGGGTATTATTGTACCTGAGACTCAGAATTTACCCAGTCAAGATAGTTCAAGCATTATCCCACCCCACCCCACCAGGTCTGCAGGCCCCTTGAAGACCAGCCATTGAGTACTGAATACGCTTCTGAGTACCTACATTCTCTCATTCATGGCCCTCTGCCTCCTTCCCCACCCACCACACACACACACACACATACCATCATCATCATCATCATCCATAGGACTGCACTTCGCCTAGTGGGCCTTCCTGACGAGTTCTCATGAGTCCCCCTGGACTGGCTTGCCCAAAGTGGCCTCTGCAGCCAGGTAGGCCCTGACCACTCTAGTGGATGGTTCTCATGCTCTATCCTGATTCGTCCTTCCCAATTCTAAAAGCTGACATAGTTAATTCTCAGTATTCCCTGTATGTTCTACAAAGTCACTGCAAACACTGAATTAGCAAATACTGAACCATTGCTCCCAGGAGAGATAGAGGGTTAGCTTCCTGTAAACTTCTGGACACATTTTCAGCTGCCAATCAATGTACAGTGGTACCCGGTACCCGGTAATTCGTTGCAGAACTTGTGGGGAGTGCTGAAACCGACCAGCACCAATCTATGAAGCAACTGGTACGTGTACAGGGCAGTGTCCTACAGGGCGGTGTGGTGACTCACACTTCCAGCAAGTGTGACGAGTCCCAAGCGAGTGCTGAAACGTTTTTTTCTTGTCAAAATGCAACGAGTACAGGGTTTGACGAGTTCTGAAGCCGACCAATAGTGAGGTATAAATGTATAACCTTGTTTCATGTGTAGTTTTTCGAAAGCCACCTTATTTAATACCATTGATTCGTTCACACTGCACTCACTGACAACAGCACCGTAACTCGTGCCTTGCCGAACACACCTGTGTTCTCTGTACATTAAACACCCATTCCCCGCAACGCCTGGGGCTGTTCTAATCAGTGAAATCATGGATAGAAAGCACAAAAATGCAGAAACTGCGGCCCTAACTAGACCATGGAAAGGGCTCTGAGAGCTGAAACAAGAGGGCAGAGGTGTCCGAGCACGTCCGTGAGTGACTGGGAAAATGCCAGGCTGTCGACTCCGGGGCTGCAAACAAATGTGAGCAGCTGCACGGATTCGCGCCTGTGGAGTCCACAGATAATGAGGGCCGGCCGTATGAGCACCCCGTTCTGAGTGACAAGATGTGTTATTGCCTCTGTTAGTTTAAAGGCCTGTGTTTTAAGCAAGAGCTCCTAAAAGACAATATAGATGAAGAAAAAACTCACAGTGTTATTACCCTTCTTCTTTTAACCGAGAAATTATTTTTGTGGGAAAATATTCATATTTCCAAAGATGATTAAAAATTTTTTCTGGACCAGTGAAACAATAAAAACAACATTATAGGTACATTGTGTAGATTTTGGCTTTTTACTGGAACAGTGTTTTGGAGTAGTGAAAAAAATAGACATGTTTGTGGTCTTCATTGTAAATACATAGAGAGGACTTGTTTAAAATTTTTTCCTCAAAATGCTGTGATCCATTTTTTAGAAGCAAAGCAAGGTGTGCCTGTCACGTAAACAAATCAAAATGAAAGGCTCTTTCTGAGCCAGGGTGTTGTCTGTCCTCCGTGTGTCCAGCTGAGACTGGCAGGCGGAGGCACAGATTGACTCCCACCACCCTGCTCACCCCAGAGTCCGAGCAGAGACTGAGAGAGGTGTCTTCCTCTGTCCCCCAGGCCTGAGATTGTCCCTTAGCCTGTCCCTTCAGCTCTGTTGCTACGCCCGTGGGGCAAACAGCTTTGCACTGGTCAGAGCAGCCCGGGAGAGGGTTGCGGCCTGCCTGCGTACAGACAAACCACTCAGAAGGCAGACTGTGTCTTACAACACACCGTCCTTCCAGGTCTTGGAGTGAAAGGTCACGCTCTGGCACTGCCTTGAATATTTTGTAAAGGATGGCCAATGCAAGGGCAGGAGTTTCTAGCACTGGTGCTGCCCCTTTGCTAAAGTCAGCATGAACTTGTTCTATTTCTTGGTGGCAAGGACCTTGCAGCCATTATTATGGCGCCTGCTAGGGACAGTTTCCAGACCTGTTTCCATTTGTGGATGCACTGAGGGGTGGCTGGAGACGAGGAGGAGGGGGATTCCTGCCCCCCACCCCCTTCTCAGCCCAGACAAATGACCTTTGTGCTTGCCATGGGAACACAGCTTCAAGAAAAGTCTCCTTTCACCGTCCTTCTAACTGAATGGCCACCTCCAAGTTCTGCCTAACAGAAATCCTAGAGATGATTCTGTTTCCAGTGAATTTAATGTTCATCCCACTAGAAAACCTGAAGACACACTCAGAAAAATGCCTTCAAAGTTGAGTGTTGTAAACTGATACCCATGATGAGCTCCTTTGGCTGCTTCCTGAATGCGTTTTCCTCAGGGACCTGTGAGGTCAGAATTACATAAATTCCAGGTCCTCTGGACCCAGTGCTGGGCGCTGCCATTGACCACCATCCTGAAATCTCCCATGGGCGTGCGGGAGGCGGGCTGACAGGGAGGATGCACTTCCAGATCCTTCAGGGGAGCGGCAATGCCAGTGGAAGCTCAACAGTTTCTGTGGTTCAGCTCCGAGCTTTGCACTGGAACAGGTTGCAGCCTGCCTCTTCAGATGCGTGCTGACCTGAGACTGGCCCACCTACAGGCATATTTAAAGAAGGGAAAGAACATTGCTTCACTTCCATGCCTTCATTCCACAAGTATTTGATTTTTCAAAAATATTTCAATTTTCTTTTCTCCAGGTCAGAAGAATTCAGTTGGGATTATTTCATTTTACTGGCGTCCATTCGAAGCAGAAAATCTTGTTTTGTTGATCTGTGGTTGAGTTACTTGCAGTGTAAGAACTCACCATTAGAAGGAATTCTCGTGGAAATAATGTGAATCGACTGAAGTTATTTGGAAGGAAATTAAACTTTCAGGAAGATTGCTCAACTCTGTTAGACTCAATTGAACGAGACTTGAAGAGTCTTTTCTGACACATGTGAACAAGCAGTTCATAGGACAGATAAATCCCGAGGACCACTCTGTACCGCAAGGACCACGATAGAGATTTAAGAGGATGGGAAAGCTTGTAGGTAACCCAAACTCCAAACCTGGTCCCTTCACAGCACCTTGGAGTGTCTTATCATAGTAGCTAAGCTTTCCTTTTCCCTGAAGACACCATTAGCCTATGGGACAAAGGCTGAGGACAAAGCTTGCATGTCCCACGCCACATTCCCATTAAAACCCAGTGAGTGGACCTGGGGCAAATAAGGCTGAAGGGGACAAGAATTGCTCCCGATGGAGCTCGTGGTGTTCCCACGGGCCACTCCTGCCCAGCCAAGCTGGCCTCAGACTCCCAGCCAGTGTTTGCGTGGAGCTCCTTTTGTTAAAGGAGGGCAAGCGAGGAAGGGTCGGTGTCCCAGACGGCTTGCCGTGCTCCTCGCTGCACTTTCCATCGCAGACTCCTGGCAAGATAGACGCGTGGTATGCTGTTTATTAGATTTCCAAAGTAAAATTAATACTCCAGTCTTGGTTTTTATGATTATAAAGCTCTTTCCTGAATCCCCTAAGAAACATCAGAGCTTTCTCTGGATCATGAAAGAGCTGAAGACAAGCTTGTTTCCCCCTTCGGTTTGCCTATTTGTGGTGAAAAGAATGTAGAGCAATGATTTTGACGGAGAAGAGATATGATCATATTGGCTAGCGCCCAGTTTTGTCAACTGTCCATATGGCTTCTGGCACCCTTCCAATCTGGTCTCTACTAAGTGGGGTGATCTTTTCCAAATGCTGTGGTGCCCAGCACCTCACACAGTGGCTGGCTCCAACCATGTTCCACAAAGATTTGGTAAACAAATGAATGAGAAAAATGAATACTGGTTTGCAGGTAGCTAATCTTATTTTTCTTTTAAAAAAGTTTTGTTGAGTTACAATTCATATACTATATGAGTTATAATTCACATACCATAAAATTTACCCTTTTAAAGTATACAGTTCTGTGGTTTTAGTATATTTGTAAGGTTGTGCAACCATCACCACTATCAAATTTCAGAACATCTTCATCACCCCTAAAAAAAATCCCAGACTCAGTCACAGCCCCTCTCCTTCCTCCCCTCCGCTCAGCTCCTAAAAACTGCTAATCTATTTTCTACCTATGGATTTGCCATTCCAGACATTTCTTTTAAATGGAAGCATGTGATATAAGACCTGCTGTGTAGTCATCTTTCATTTAGCATAATGTTTTCAATATTCATTCGTGTCATAGCATATATTGGTACTTCATTCTTTTTCATTGGTAAATAATATTCCATTGTCTAAAATATACCATGTTTTGTTTATTCACTCATACATTGATGGACACCTGGGTAACTTCCATGCTTTGGCTGTTGTAAATAATGCTGCTATAAATGTGGGTGTACAAACCTGTTTGGGTCCCAGCTTTCAGTTCTTCTGGACTATATATCCTGAGGAGGAATTATTGGATCATACGGTAATCCAATTTTTTTTTGAGGAACTGCCATACTATTTGGAACATCAGCAATGCATAAGGGTTCTAAATTCCCCAGGTCCTGGCCAACACTTGTTATTTTCTGACTTTTTAAAAAAAATCATAACCATTCTAATGGGTTTAAAGTGATATCTCATTGTGGGTCAACATTTGTATCATCTATCTTTTTAATTTTAGGATCCCAGTGGGTGTGAGGCAGTGCGTTCAGTACTGTATACATGGATACAATATCATGCTATTGATTTGCATTTCTCTAGTAATTAATGATGTTGAGCATCTTCTCACGTGCTTATTTTCCATTGTATATCTCCTCTGAGAACTGTTTATTCAAATTATTTGTCCAGTTTATAACTGGCATATTTGTCTTTTCATTGTTGAGTTGTAAGAGTTCTTTACATATTCTGAATACAAATCCCTTATCTAACCTATGATTTGCAAATATTTTCTCACATTCCACGGGTTGTATTTTCATTTTCTTGATGGTGCCCTTTTAAACACACAAAAAATGATGAAAACCATTTTTTGTTGTTGTGTTTGCTTTGGTGTCATAGGTAAGAAATCATTGCCCAACTGAAGGTCATGAAGGTTGACTGATGTTTTCTTCTAAGAGTTTTATAGCTTTGTTCTTGCATTGGGCCTTTTTTCTACTGAGATATAATTAACATATAACATTGTATTAGTTTGAGGTATACAACATAATAATTTTATGTATGTTTATATTGTGAAATGATTACCAGAATAAGTCTCAGGATATCCACTACAACACAAAGTTACAAAGGCCTTTTTGTGTGTGATGAAAACTTAAACTATACTCTCTTAGCATCTTTCAAATACACAATACAGTATTGTTAATTATGGGCACAGTGACAATGATCTATTTTGAGTTAATTTTTTTATATGCTATACACCTACATTTAAAAAAATGTTAACCTAAAACTATATCAATCTTTTTTTAAATTGAGTTTATTCCTTACTCTGAAGAAGAGGACTAATTGCTACAATGTTGGACAATTCCCTTAACTAGCATCATTTTCTTATGAATTCTTTAAAAATACATAAGGATGTTTATATGTGAAATGTTTTCTAGTGGTTAGCCATATGTACATTGTATTTAAGAATTCAGAAATTATTGGAATATCTTATTTAGAGAACCATTTAATATATTTTTTGTGTCTCTAATGTGCCCTTGCAGCTTTCCAAGAAGTAGATGGTCTGCAGGGCCAAATGCTGCAGCAGGTCAAGGTGAAGGACGACCCGACCCGGGAAAAGCCTCCTGGGGTTGGCGGTCAGAGAGCACAAATGCCCTGAGAGAGTGCAGCTTCAGCAGAGTGGGGGGCCGGGCAGCGGGGGCCGTGAAGTTGCAGCTAAAGAGACTGCTGTGGAAAAGAAAGAAATAGGATAATTATTAAAAGGTACAGAAGAGTCAAGTAAAGAATTATGTGATACGCATGTGTGTATTGCGAAGAGATGGCCTATGAGAGGGGGACCCTGCAGGAGCTCAAGGAAAGGAGGAATTAAAAGCCCAATTCTCAGAGACAAACAGAAAAGACAGTGTTAAGAGCATAGCTTACACAAGTAACTTGGAAATCAGAAAAACCTCTATTCCTTTGAGGAGTAACTACCTACATAGAGATCTTTCAATTCACAGTTGTAATTTAAACTGAAAGAAGTTCAAAACCTAAAACTTGCCCCTCAGGTGCAGACAGACCTGGGTTCAAATTCTGACCTTGCTGCATGTTAGCTGTGCAGTCTTGGGCAGGCATTTTAACTCTTCAGTTTCCTCTTTCATAAAATGGGAACAAAAATAGACCTACCTTTCATATGAGGATTATATGAGGTCTACATATAAAACTCTTCATAGTCATAAATTCTCAGTAGCTCTAACAAAAATTAAACACATCCATATTACTCCAACAAAGGATTCAATTGGTTGAAATTATATTTTATTACATCATAACCCTCCTCCTACCACTTTGTCACAAAATTCTTGGCAAATATCCAAGAAGCACAACATACGATCTGTATAAAGATTGAGCCTGACTTCATTCATGCCTATGGAGTCAGATCTTTCCCCCTCCCATGCTCTGGTGAAACTGAGATGAGGTTAGCTCACATTTTGGTCAAGCAGCTTACGCTGGCTGACCTGGATATAGTGCAGCCACACAATGTGTACAGTACCATATGCTGACTTGGATATAGTGCAGCCATACAATGTATACAGTACCCCCCACTGTCTTGGATATAGTGTAGCCAGTGTATACAGACATGTGCACAGTGGATCGTGAGGGATGATATCAGCACTCCATTTTGAAATCTCTTTTAACCCCGAGCGAGGACAAGTTATTAAAACTTTTTAAGACAATATTGCCATACAACACTTCCCCTAATCTCTGGGTAATGAAAAAAACAAGCTGTTTCTACCTTCCTTGTGCAACCGTACTCACTCTGGGCAAAACCCATGAAAACTCTCCTCCCAAAGAATAATATTTTCCTTCTAAGAGAAATAAAGTTGTGAAAGAAAATGCTGTTGACTTTCAGTTACAGCAGATTGTAAAACCCCGCAACAGTGACGGTGACGACGGTGAGCAATCGCTCCGGCAGTGTGCATTCATGTCAGCCGCAACCCCCCACTCTGGTCTCTGCAGCAATGCTGGGTTTTCCCAGGGAGTACAAGTAACTGCACTGTGTTAGGGACATCATGCTGTTATTTTTTTCCACAATATTTTCTGTTTACTCTTTTAAACCTTTTCCTTCTCATGAGCTCCCTCTTTTGTTTTCTTTACTGTATCCTGTTGTAATAAGAGGATTTTGTTTTCATACTGATTTGGAAAACTTCCTTCCTGGCATTCAGATTCTCTCCTCAGATGTCAGAATGAGAGATAATGGCCCATTGCTAGCCCCGGAGCCGGGGGAGTGACGGAGGAAACAAGGGGAGCTGTAGTCTCCGCAGGCCGGTCAGGTTGACAAACCTCGTGTGCGAGCGTGGCCCAGTGTGAGCCAACACTGCTGTACTGTTCGCTGCCGTGGCACCGAGGCATTAAAATGCAAGGCTAGTGTTTTTAAAATCGTCAGTATTTTCTAATCTGTGCACTCTTTGCAGTGTCAGTAGGTTTTCTAAAGAACTTAATCACGCCGCACAGAGCTGGATTTATTTCGGATGCCAACTCTCTTGATCAAAATCAGCTTTTCTGGCTTACAACATACCTACGGTCTTTACGAGGCAGAGTCCATCCAACAGTTTCCTTTTCATGAAAAACTAAATGTGCAATCCATAACGTTTTTAAAAGGTATCTAGGGAAATAAGGGAAACATATAACAGTGTAACTTGCCTATAAAAGAGATTTTGAAACTAATTATTATCCTCCAGAGGCCTGCTCAAATAAAGCTTTAATTTCCAAAAGTTGCCTACATACCACAAATATTAGAATTTCAGTGCTTAAAAGGTCTATGGTGGGGTAGGGAGAAGATCTGTGGGATTGCGTACTCCAACTCCCTCACTTGTTTTTTTAAATTTTTTAAAATGTGTTTATTGATTTTAGAGAGGAAGGGGGAGAGAGAGAAAGTGAGAAACATCTATGTTAGTGAGAAACATCAGTTGGTTGCCTCCTGTACGCGCCCCAACCGGGGATCAAACCCACAACTATTTGTGTGTGAAGGGACCTCTAACCAACTGAGCCACAATGACCAGGGCCAACTCCCGGAATTACAGGTGAGGAGACAGAGCCCAAGGTGGTGAAATGAAAGACTCAAAGCCATTAACCTTTGATGGGCACTGTATGAGGGGGACCCCCCAAAACCAGAATTATCTTCTGGAGGGCGGGCCCCTTGTAGACCAGGCTTCCCCTACACGGTGAGTGTTCTAGGAACCCATTTGTATCAGTGTGCCAGCTGGTACTGTCGTGAGAGGCTGCATTTGTCTTTAGCAAATTTTTTGTGAAGACTCTCAATGTGTTTGCCCATTTCATGATGGGTGACTTACGAGCGCACCTGCCCACACTGTGCTGAGTGGTTAGCAGCTTTTGACCAAAATGGCATGACCCCCATGCCCCACCCTCCCTATGCACCCAATCTCACACTGAGTGACTTTTTTTGTTTCCCCAAATAAAAAAAAGTCCTCAAAGGGAAACGTTTTGTTGATGTGAAGAGATGAAAAAAAAAAAAAAAAACCAGCAGAAGCACTAAAAGGTATCAATATTGACAAGTTCAGAGATTATTTTGAGCAGTGGGAAAACATCTTGATAGTTCTATTGCAGCTGATGGAGAGTAATAAATCCACAATTTTTATAGATAATTTCTGGGGTTTTGGGGGGGGTGCTCCCCCTTGTGTTTAGTACCCACCTCTCAACCCAGTGCTTATTTCATTTTATGTTACTGTGTCTGTCTTTCGAGAGGGTAAATTAGAATATAATGGAAAATCATAATGTTAACTTTTCCAAAGTAGAAACTAGATTTTCTTTTTAACCTCTAACACAGTGGTCCCCAACCTTTTTGGTACCAGGGACTGGTTTTGTGGAAGACAATTTTTCCACAGACAGGGAGGGGAGAGGGGATGGTGTCGGGATGATTCAAGTGCATTACATTCCAGCTCACCTCCTGCTGGGGGACTGGTTCCTAACAGGCCCGACCTGCTACCAGTCCATGCGTGGCCCGGAGGTTGGGGACCCCTGTTCTAGCATTTCCTGGTCTCCTGTTGCCCTAACCTTGTCTGATTCTCTTGCTGCTAATGAACTAGTGATTAGAATTATGTGACTGTGAAGAGTGGAAAAAAATTCTTCGGTAAAATTCACGTGCTATCTCACTGGGAATCTGCCACATCTCATTCACCCGCACATTGTTTCAGCAAATGAACAGTGACTGGGCCCCCATTATAGGCAAGGCAGCACTCCCTGCGAATTACATAGAAAAATAAAACCCTGTAAATACACAGACAAACAAAACAGTCTCTCTGCCGGTGAGAAGCTCCAAGTGTAACACTGAAGACAAACAGGTAAATAAACAACCTGCAGTCAGCATGCTGTCAGGAAATCGGTTGTGACTCTGGGTCAGAGAAGGTGAAGGAGGGACGGGCATTCTGAGCCGAGGCACCACACATAATTGGGCAGTTTGGGAGAATTGCTAGGTCCTTCAGAGCTGCTTCTGAAACTTTAATATGTACACGGATTACCCCAAGTTCTTCTTCAAATACAGATTTTGATTCTGTAGGTCAAGAGTAAGCTCTGAGATTCTGTGTTGATAGCCAGCTCCAAAGTGGTATCGAAGCGCCCTGTGGCCCCCACTTCCAGCAGCTACAAGGAGCTACAGGGAAGGTGAAGGTGAGAACTTTAGCAGGGGTCAGGTAAAGTGTTTGGAAGGTCATCTTAATAGAATTTGGATTTTCTCCTGAAAGTAACAGAGTAACAAATATACTTGAGTAACTTGAAATTGATGTTGGCTTTCTAAGATTATTAGGAGCTCAAAAGTCACTTTCACCAGGAAGTTTTGTCACCTTTCTCTTAGAGCCTGTGAGTTGCCGCCAATTCACCCATCGCGCTGACTCAGCTCTGAGCACTGAAAGAACAGTAGTGCCTTTTTCAGCTTTGAACTCGGCTCTGAGCACTGAAAGAACAGTAGTGCCTTTTTCAGCATTGAACGAAACGCACCCAGCACTTACCTGGCCCACAGGAGTTTTGCCATAAACTTTTGTCAAATGATATGTTTGCTGTACAGGAGTGGTTTTCAAATGTTAGCATCTATGAGAATCACCTGGGGGACTTAAGACAGTGCTGGATTCCACCCCCAGAATTTGAGATTCAGTAAGTCCAGAGTGGAGTCTGGGAATTTGCATTTCTAACATGCTCACAGATGATTTATACTTCATACCCACTGGGATGGCTATCATAAAAAAGGCAGATGATAACAAATGTCGGAGACATGGGAACCTTCCTACATTGCTGGTGTGAATATGGAAAGGTGCAACCACTTTGGAAACCGATTTGGGGGTTCCTCAAAAAGTGAAATGTAGAGTTATGATGTGACCCAGCAATGCCACCCCAGCAGAATTGGAAACATGTTCTCACAAACATTTCTACATGAAGGTTCATAGCAGCATTGTTTATAACAATGAAACCATGGAAAGTGCCCACCCAAAGGCCCATCTGTAAATAACTAGCTAGATAAAATGTGGCCTATCTATACAATGGAATAGCATTCAGCTATAGACAGGAATGGAGTGCTGATACGTGCTGCAATGTGTATAAGACTGGAAAGCGTCATGCTACGTGAAGGAGTCTGACACAGAGGACCATACATTATATGGTTCCACTGATACAAAATGTCCAAAACTGGCAAATTCATAGAGACAGAAAGCAGGTTAGTGGTGATTGCCAGGGCTAGAGGAAGAAGGAAGTGGGAAGTGACTGGTCGTGGTAGGGAATTTACTTTTGGAAAATGTTCTGGAATTAGTTGGTGGTGACAGTTGCACGGACTTGTGAATATACTAAAAACCACCGAATTAACTGTATGCTTTAAAGGGTGAATTTCATAATATGGGAACTGTATCTCAGTGTAAAACACCTTTATGGCCCTGGAACCCTACTTGGTGAGAGTAACATTTTCGTCTCTGAGTTGCCCTGTCCAGTCAGGTGGCCTCTGTCACACGTGGCCCTCGAGCTCCTGCCGTGTGGCCAGTTCAAATTGACCTGTGCTCTAAGTGTAAAATACACAGTGAAACTCAAAGACTTAGTTTTTTAAAAAAAGGAATGTAATTATCTAAATACATATTTTTAAAATTGAAGTGATACTATTTTGGATATAGTTCAACAAAATATGATGTTAAAAGTAACTTACCTGTTGATTTTTCCTTCTTACATTGGAAGCACTAGAAAATTCAAAATCCTGCATGTGGCCCCCGTGGCAGCTCACAGTGCCTGCCCTTGACAGCTCTGCCACGGAGGTCCTCTCCTGTGGCTTCTGTCTCTGTGGAGACACAGGGAAGGGTTTGCATGTGGGCGCTAGTGAATGTGGGGTTGGCTCTTTGCCTTGGTATAAAGGGCTTTGTACCCGGTGCTTCATTAGCTCTGCTACATTAGCATGATTCAACACATACAAACAGGGCGATGCGATGCATGTTTCCAGTTTTTGTTCTCTGAGTGGAAAGCCACCTGCAAAAACAGAGAGTTGTTATCTCAAAGAGCAAGGTTCTGGGCCATTATTATTTTAGAAAGTCCTTTTTGTGCCTCTTCCTAATGAGGTATACAGCAAGTCATCTGAAAAAGAAATTGTTAAGGCATAATTTCTTTCCTCGTCAGAGGAATTTTTTTCCCCAAGCCTCATGTCCTGTGTGAAAATATTTTTAGCCTTGACATGTGTTTCTAGATATCAGTGAAAATGGATCATAAGAATGTTCCTGGAAGGGAAAATTCTTTTTAAATGAGCTGAAGACAAGGATTTATTTAGTCGGCAAAGTAGTTAAGGACAAATTATTTAAAAGCTGTAGAAATTTCTATCAGTGAAGAAATTAAGCAGCTTGACTGCTTTTTAAAAAATCATATCTTTTTATTATAAAAAACAATATATGTTGCTTTGAAATTTTTCAAAATCTTTAAAAAGCAAGGAGAAGTAAATACCCAACACTCCTAATCACACTGCCAGGGATAATCATTGTTAATATATAGATGTCTGTCTTTCCAGGGGAAAAAACAAAGGTCTTGATAAGTCAAAATTATTCTATGTAGAGAAAATTAGCCCAGATTCTATTGTTGACTATTAGTCAACAAATAATGAAACATTTTTTCATCCAATCAAAAATAGCCACTCTACATATTGAGAGGATACGTTTAAATTTTATAGGTTTGGTTACATAACACTCATGAGTTACAATTTAGCGGTGGGGCTAACTGTAACCTTTTAGCCTTTACTTCAGTAACACAGAAAAGATATTTACATTACACACATAGAAGATGTGGGTGGGCACGTCTCTATACATTTCTCTTTTCTCTTCGCCAGTGAGGTTGTATAAAAATATTTACCGCTTTCCTATAGGCTCACGCAGTCGATGCAGCATCCGTGTGGTGAGGCAGAAGGGTAGATTATTCAATGGGATTTTTATGGGCCCACATTTAAGTGTTTCCCCAGCTGTGTTTACAGCTTTGGGTTTCTAAGCCTCTTGAGAAGTAATCAGTTTTGATTATCTTAAATCCCAAAGTAAAGTTTCTTTTCTGGAGATTATTCTAGTTGCTAACACAGGTTACTCTGGCCTATCGAACGGTCTATTAGTGCTGTGACAGCCCCAAATGAAAGCGGTGGTTTCGCTTCAAGACGAAAGGAAGGATTTGAAGTATGACTCAGATTCTTCGCTGCAAGAGGTGAGATCTCAGAGACTCCTTTGCTTTTTTTAAAAAAATTGTATCTTGTCTTCCGTTTTGGTTATTTCATTGTATAAATCTGGTCTCTTCAAAATAGTGTAAGTTCCTTTAGAGCCAAGATTCTTTTATGATGTTATTTTTTTAAGGTTTTATTTATTTATTTTTAGAGAGAGGGTTAGGGAGGGAGAGAAACGTCTATGTGAGAGAGAAACATTGATCAGTTGCCTCTCACACACACCCCAACCGGGAACAAACCCACAACCCAGGCATGTGCCCTGACCGGGAATCAAACCAGCAACCTTTCTCTTTGTGGGGTGATGCCCAGCCCACTGACCCATGCCGGTCAGGGACCATGTTGTTTTTTGCATTGGTCTATATGTTTAATAACTTTCTGTGTATAAGTGCAGTCATATATTGTACTCTTTGTAATACTTGCTTCTTGACTAATGAGAAGTACAAGTGATATTTAAAAGTTTTGGAGATTGTAACTTATAGACAACTTCTTGTTAGGTAACTTTTATAAATGACTATGTTTAACATTCCTTCCTTTAAACCTGCCAGCTGTAACTGCAAAATTAGCATATTTTAGAGCCAGACTATTGACTAAGAGCTAAGGCTCTCCCATTTAACTGTGTTAGCTTGGGCAGGTCAGTTAACCCATTTCCCTATGGAAATGATGACTAAATCAGTTAACTCATGTGAAGTGCATGGCATAATGATTGGCATATTGATAAGTTGTCAGTAAATGTTAGCGGCTGCTCCTGCCACTAGTATTACTATCATCGCCGCACTAGTGACCAATGACCTCAGTCCTCCAGCAACTGGAGAGATACTCTCTCCTGCCAGGCTGGATCTCTGAGAGCTATCCATGACGAAAAGTGAGGCCACAGGGAAACATCTGCCGAGCTGGCTAGGTAGGCCCGATCGACCAGCCCATTCATTCTGTGACCCATGCAGCACTAAGGGAGATGAAAGTGGCAGCAGGTGTCCCATGAGAGACTTAATTTGGCCAGCATATGCTGACCTCCCACTGGCTCCCCGGTGCTGTGTGGGTGCAGGACACAGAAGGGCTGCTTTTCTACTCTCCAGTCTAGTATGAGCTTTTAAGTGTAGAGTCCCTAAGTTATTTGTGTCCACGGAGGGAATGCTTTTCTAGATTTCTAGGGGGGGGGAGGATTGAAAAGGAGCCTTATTATATACAAAACCCTAGAAAAAAAGAAAGACAAGATAGATATTGAATCACAATGCCCAAGTGTGTGAATTCATCAGGGGTATGAGAACCCCTTCAAAACTCAGGGACTGAACCCACAGCCAGATAGTATTTCTCACAGCTCTGGGCGTTGGCTGAGCTATGCTTGTGCAGGTTTTGCAGGGATCACTTGTAAGGTTGCTTTCAGCTGGAAGGTCCGAGGGGGCCTCACCCACATATCTGGGAGGAGGCCGTTGACAAGAGCCTCCGCTCTCTCCTTAAGGGCTCTCATTCACCAGTAGGCTAGCCTGAGCTTCATGACAGCAAGGCCACCTCGAGGTTCCAAGAGGGCAGGAGCGGAATCTGCAAATCTCTCAAGGCCTCGCCTCTGGAACCCCGTCCCAAGGCCAGGCCAGGCCGATTCATGGGGGTGGAGAAATGGTGCGCGTGCGTTGATGGAGGAAGCATACCGCATTGCAAAGGGGTTGGACACAGACCAACCCCTGCTGTGTACAAACCACCCCAAACAGCAGGTTTTTGTTTCTCCGTGACTCGCTGGAGGCCATCATTATACTCATCTGCCATGGCCTACTGACTCTTTAAATTGTGGCATTTTCTCTTTAGCGCGTGTCTCTCCCTTCTGTCTCTTTCTGCAGTTAATCAGTTTGAATTGTCATGGCCCAACAAGGGTCAACGATTTGAGGAAAAAGGAAAACTACATTTCTCCCTCACTCTCCGAGTTCAAAGGCAGGTGAATGAATTTAGGAATGGCTCCAGAAGTCAGCTTCATGGAAGATGAAGAGAGTCCATGTTTTAGTAAAGGAAAGAAGCCAGATTCTGGGGCAGAGCCACGCCTCTAGAGTCTTCCCTGCACCTGGAGCTTTCTTTGAAGTGAAGGAAATTGCTCCACCACAAGGAGACTGAAGGAGGCAGACAGATGTGAGCCGGGAATGTGAACTGGCAAACACTCCGTAAACATCGAGGACGGGGTGGACTCCTGCAGTAAACAGCGGGGCTGACTAAAGGCATCTCAAATTAGTGTTCCCGCCTTCTTATGTTTTCCTTCACGTGTGGCCCTGGTGAAGTTCACCATTTCCACAGCTCTAACCTTCTGAGACGTGTGTCCTAAAGAGCAATCGGTCATTTCCTCAGGTACCCGTGGCAGAGCCCTTCACCTTCTGGCTTCTCTGTTGTGGACACACACACACACACACACACACACACACACACACACACACACGTGGCCTGACCCCCCCCAGGGCATCTGTGCACAATGACGTGATTTGCTCTACTTAGAACCGTTAGCCTGGGAGTCATTTCAAGAAAGGAAATATGGACAAGGAGAAATAGAGGTAGAAACCCCAAAGGGAAACTATCTCCAGAAGAATGTCGGAGCCTCTCTGAACTCTGTTTCTGAGATGAAGCGCCTCGCCTTGGAAGGAGAAGACTTAGACTTGAGTGCGGGAATCCCAGAGAGCACAGCTCTCTCCAGGAGGACGTGTTGGTGCAGGGAGACACAGGGAGCAGAAAATCTTCCTGGAAAGGAAGAAGTAATCTGTGAGACAGAGTTCCTCTGACTGGCCTGGCCGAGTGCGTTCTTTGCCTGAACAGCAGGCATTCAGACATTTTTACAAATGCAAATACGTGGTCAGTTCGAGCATAGGTACATGTGTGTGGTCATGTGTAGGTGGTCTTTCTGTTTGTTTTCCCTTTCTGGCTTGGCGCCTTCTTTTCTCTTCCACACATATTAATTCCCAACCCACCCACATATCCAGATAACCCATATTACAATAATCTGGTCCCGCCCTGGCCAGGTGGCTCCATTTGTTGGAGCATCATCCACTACACCAAAAGTTTATGGGTTCGATCTCCGGTCAGGGCACATGCCTGGGTTGCAGGTTCAATCCCTGGTCAGGGCACACATAGGAGGCAGCCAATTAATGTTTCTCTCACATCAGTGTTTTTCTCTTTCTCTCTCTCTCCCTTCCTCTCTCTCTAAAATCAATAAATATATCCTCTGGTGAGGATTTTTTAAAAAAGTGGAGTGGCCATCAGAAATAAATTATTTTCTATTTGTGAAACCACTGCCCAAAATTCTAGGAAATACAATAATCTGTGTAACTGGGGCTGATTTTGAAAATATTGAACAATCAGTACAACCCAAACGTCAACAAAGCAGAACAGACCTGACCGATCGGAACAGATGTCAGGAGTAGAGACCTGGCACAGCCCCGGGGCGGGCACCAGCCGAACACCTGCCCTGCCTGCCACCCCGGGGCAATTCCCCACTTGTGCCCACATGCTTCTTATCGCTTTCCCCTTCCACACTGTACTTTGGTCACGTGTGCATTCATTCAACAGAGACATTATCAAGCTTCTTCGTGTGTTCTCCCCACCTGTCTCGGGTCCTGTCCTTTTGTCACTCACACGGGTATTGTCTCCACTAAACGTCCTTGCCCATTTAATCTCCTCTGTTCCTCATGGGATCCAGACCAGCCCCTAATGGTAGTGTTGGGATCCCAGACAGTGGAGCTCACTCGTTGTGTTTGGATCCCTCCCTTTGTCACCACACAGGGTAACTTCATTCCAGTACTCTGGGCAAGTGCATCGACGGACCTGATTTCTGTTTCTCATGCTCTCCCTCTTTCCATCACACATGTGGGGATCCTGAGTTTTCCTGATGAGGAACTACTTTTGCTTTTTTATGAAATCTTATGTGATCATTTCCGGAGGTGGATCATAGTCTGAATGTCTGAATGTCTAGGTGGACTAACAGAAGACAGCCATTTGAGCAGGAATAAAGAGGGTGGGAGGTATACAGATTCTATTGAATGGGGCGATTTGTGGGGGGGGGGGTTGGGCGGCAGGGAGAAATAATAGTAATCAGTTTGGAGAGTTTGCTTTGAAATGACTTGTACTTGGGACTGGCCTGTTGGTGACCCCTGGCACATGGTTCCTGGCTCCTTTATTCTAGAGAAGATGCTACCTCGAGATGAGTTGAGGATAGACCAGGAACCTCACAGATCTTTCATCTCCAAGTTCAAAGGTGTGTGCAGCAGCCCGTCGGGGCAGAGATGAGGAAGGAACATACCTAGCACAACTACTGTCCCCTCTGCCAAAACCCCACAGCTACATGGACATTGAAGAATAAACATCCATGGTACAATGCAGCTGGCTTGCTGCCACACTCACCATAGCTGCAGCTGAGAGTTTTTAGGTAGATGGACGGAACATGAACAGTGTTAATCCAGGTGCAGCCGAATCACCTGGTAAAACTGGCTTCCCTGGGAAGGCACTTTAGTGAAAGTCACTGACATGGTGGTGTGAGTTTCCCTGTGGCCAGACCCGTCAAAGCTGCAATTCCAGTTCACCTCTCGGGGCGACTCAGAGAAAGTGGGAGAGGACTGGAAGGGCAGCCTCTCCTCTTGGCAAATGGACCACGCCACTTTAGGGGTACAGCCTGCACTGGAGGAACCAGCCTGGCAACCCCGGGCTGATGGCCGGCCCTGATATTGACAAAGCCTCATAGTAAGACAGGACAAACAGGGAACCTGGAGATCTGGAGCTTCTGTTACCCAGACTGATGACTAACGCTGCTCCTAGCTCTTAGCTCTTCATAAGGGTTCATGGAATTGAGCTGTGTGGATTTGAAAAGAAAATGCAAGCCTCTTCGGGCATGCTTTTATCCTGGGGGAACGAGTTCCTGCGGTCTCACTCGTATTCTGGACCCTTGGCTGCAGCTGATGTTAGCATTTGCCACTCAGGATTAGCTGAGCCACTCAGTGATGGGGGGCTGCAGGAAAGGTCCATGACAACAGCTACCCCACAATCTCATCATTGGCAAAGGCTAGGAGGAGGGGAAAGTATTTGTTACTCTGTAATAATCCAAACTTTGGACTGAAGTGCAGCTTCCATGCTGAAGTTGAAAGGAGATGGTTGCTCCCGGGGTCGGAGTTACCAGACTTGGCCATGGAGAAGCCCGCACGCCTCATCATCTGACCCATGTGCACTGCTCCACCTCGCTGTGGCTTCATGACCACCATGGGAAGTCCACCCGGGTTTACTTCACACGCCTCATCATGGCTTAGGGGCAGGTGCTCACCCCTGCCACTAAGCGGAGGGCTCTCTTAGTGGAGAATTCACCCCTCAGAAGGGCTGAAAAAAGAAGACAGTCAATCCGGTTCATTGTCCAAGTTGAAAAGGTGCATCTTCATCTACTCACAATCTGAGAAAAGTCAAATGAACTTTGATGAGACTCTGTTAGTCAGAACGTGACCGAAGGGCCGTCACCCATTAATGGTGAGTGGTTTTCATGATAGTCTCCTTCTTATACACAGTCTTTGACTTGGGAAAACTAGAGGATGACTTCTTGGCAGCGATCTCTGTTTTCTGAGGACCTGCCCTTTCTTGGATGGAAGTGAAAGTTCCCCACCTAGAAAGTTGGCCTCTTCCATGCTGATCACACCCGAGGAGGCCAGCAACACGATCCTCCTGTTGCTTTTGCCTCTTCCACTCCATCCTGCACTGGGACACTTTTTTTCATGAGTCACTTTATGTTATTAGTTATTATAAATTTTCAATTCCCTCAGGAAAAGTTTGAAGGAGTTGGGCTCTTAAGCCTGGACAGAACACGCCGTTAAACAGCAATTATGTGGAGGGTTGTTGTGAGGGAAACGGTAATTTGTTCTTATTCACTGAGGACTGAAGATACAAAATATGAAATTAAGTGGGATTCAAATTACACAACAGTTAAAGAGCTTATGAGGTTTGAGGTGGGGAATCTTTAAAAAAGAGGTTTACTGACCTTGTCAACTCCACTTGAAAAGCATTTCAATTCATCTCACTACCGATGTTACTGTCACCTGAGGGCACGGGTCTTTTCCAAGTTGTTTTCCCAAGGTGCCAGCCAGTCCTACTGGGGGCACAAAACTCTGAGGCCGCATTTGAGCAGTAGTCTTTCTACCCATTCAGAGGACCCGCCTCTGCATCCGTGAGAACTGCCGAGATGTAAGAGCCCTCGGGTTCTCTGGGTGGCGCGACACGCACGGGATGTAGAAGCAGGTCAGGCCCCCGTTCCCACGGGCCGCCTTCTCTGCCTGGCCCTGCCTGGCTAAGGGCCAAGACAAGGCCGTGAGCGCTCCTGAGAAGATTACGGGCTCTGAAGTCAGGACAGCACTCCAGCATTGGCTCCATCATTTACGAGCTGGCAAACTTGGGCAAGTACTTTTTAACCACTCGGAACCTTTAAATGAGAAGATACAAGCCCACCTCCCTCCTTCATGCACTGCACCTGTACCACTTCTTTATCATGGCAATTTCCACCTTGTGCTTTCATCATTGGTCTTGACCTCTGCCTCACTATGGACAATGAGATTCTAAAAATAGATTCCTCTTATCCTTGACCCTGACTAAGATATTAGTGGGGCTTACTAAAGTTGTTGAATGAGTGAATGAATGAATTATGGACGTCTCAATAGTAGCATCATTGTGAAAACTAGATCTATGTGCCCTGGCTGTCTGCAGAGGAGACAGTCTTTAAAAAAAACACAATCAGTAAAATAAGTGCTGAAGAAGCGTGTGTGGGGAGCATGTAGCTGACACGGATGTAAGGGAAGGTTCCGTGAAGAAGACGGCATTTCAGTGGAGCCCGGAAGGTGGAGTAGGAGTGTCTCAGGCTGAGGGAAGAGTGATTCCTGAGTCTCAGGCCTGCCTGGGACCAGCTGGGCATGTTGGACAGGGTACTTTACCTCTCGGTGACTCAGTTTCTTCACCTGTTAAGTAGAGTTCGCTCCTGGATTCTGTAAGAGAACGTAGATGAAAGGCATGACACCAATCCAGGCAATAAGGAAAAGGGACCATAAATATTAGGGTGGTGCTGCATGGGGAAGAGCCAGACGTGAGACACTCTGGTTGTTATGGGAACCACAAGTAGTCAGGTCAAGCGGGGTACCCAAGGAGGGAAACCAATAAACAGTGCCTCTCTTTCCCACATGGGTTTGGAATAGTTTGAGAAAATTCATAAGAGTAATTATGGAGACCAAAATATCACTTTTAAATGGCACTGTCTAAATTGGAGAACAAGGCCTGAAACAAGGAAAAGCAGAGCTTGAAGCCACCCAGACGGGGTGGATCTGGGCCTGGGAGCTTCTCAGACAGCAGCCTGCCCAGGAAAGACTCAGAGCCTGGAGCCGCTCAGCGAGAGGCTGGCTCACTCTCACTACAGAAAAGGGAGGGGCGACACTGAGCTTGCCGGTTCTGCTTTCCCATTTTTCACTGGGGACTCCTACGGGAAGGGAAGAGCGTGTGAAGGGTGGGGCGTGGCCAGAGTTTGCTTTGGAAATCACTTTTCTGTAGACTTGGGGTGTGGGGAGTGCACCCCTTTCACAGTGTTCCCAGGGCATGGGGGCTGGGGTGGCATGTGTGAGTGGAAAGGAAAGGAGACGTTGATGAGGTCTGCCAGGCAGGCGGGGGCCACGCCAATGAACTGAAGGTGGGATGACCACTGACGGGAAAGGAGAGGCTCTGGCCGAGTGCCAAGGAGGGTGCCAGTGCAGCTGGCATTGCTGAACATGCCTAGTGCCAACAGTCTCTATGCTTATAGCAAGGGGGAGGGCTGCTGCCATGGCTCCTCTGGGTTATGGGGAAGGTGAGAAAGCTGGCCGGGCAGTGGGATCTGGGCCAGATAGGTCTGAAGTGACAACATTAGGGAATGTATATCCTTGGACCACCTCCAGGAGTCCAGAACCAGGCATTACAATTAATTAAGAGAAGAAGGCCAAGTTTGAGTAAGGGAGTAAAAACCCCAAATGGCTGAAAAAGAGCAGAGAGTAGCATTCTCAGATTTTTTTGAAATGGAAGATTTGGAGGTGATAAAAAGATCTGAGGGGTGGCCCTGAGAATGGGCAGCTTTAAGGGGAGTGGAGGTAAATGTCCTTGTAGGTGAGGAAGTCAAGGATGCTGGAGGAGGTCAAAGAAGCTGGAAGCCCTCAAGATGAGGGCAAAGTTACCAAGGAGGACAGATCTTTTACTTCTTTGAGAGGGGGTATTGGGTCACTTATAGTGGGTATATAGAGAGGAATCAATAAAGAAACAAAGATATGACAACTTCCAGCACAACTAAAACCACCGCCAAGATGTTGACCAGCTGACCTGGTTTGCATAAGAACAGAGTCATAGAAACATAAAGACATTTACAATTGTGGAATATAGGGCTTGTGAAAATTATAGAGACAGAAACAATGAAGTCTTTTTTTTAATTTCTAATAAAGAGTACTACGCTGGCCAAAAATGTGTGTAGTAAACTTTTACAAAATGTGAGCCATCTCTAATAACTAAGGTACTCCCTCTACCTCCAAAAGCACACGGACCAGATGAGTGTCTGCTCCTTAACTGTAGATCCAAAGAATATCCTAGAAGCTCATCTGCAAACCAGGCAGCACACAGGCTGAGTTTGTGGGAGACATGCAACCTCTCCGCATCCACAGAACCAGATGGCGTCTATCACGTCAGCTGATATTTGTGATTATTGCTGTTATTTTCCATAATTGCCCTTCAGGGATCTGCTTCTTTGCATCATGTTAAGTGCTTGTAATTAGCCAGTGAAAGATTTGGAACTAAGGTAGTTTTTTTAAAAAAAAAACTGAGAAACTAAGGCCAATATGATGGAATGTATACAATAATTCCATTCTCATCATGCTAAATACTTTCAGCCAAAAACACTATTTCTAGAGATACCTTTTATTAAAATCAGATGGAATATGTTCACTTTTGCTGTGGCATTCAGTCTTCTTAGATGACTCTACAAATAAGCCATGAAAGAAAGAAAGAAAGAAAGAAAGAAAGAAAGAAAGAAAGAAAGAAAGAAAGAAAGAAAGAAAGAAAAATAAAGACACCCAAAAAGTAATTCTGACGAATCACGAGGCATGGACTTAGCAATATGTTCATTGCCAGGGGGAATCCTTGAGAACGCCAACTTTCATTGTGGTGATTTAGAAGGAAAGAGCTTTAAAAACAGAACTTCTTTCTCCCTTTATATTTCCCTGTCAAGATATATAAAAGAATTCAAACTAATCAAAAAGCCCAAGTGAGCTGCCTGGTTAAGTGAGACAACCCCAACCTTGAGTTCAGAGAGCTTTCTAATGCATTCCACCTGTCTCTCCAAGGAACAAAGTTTGCAGGATATAGTGACGGCAAAGCAGCCTTACTTCTAAAGAGATAGATGCTCATATAGTAGCCGAAATGGCGTACCCTGGAATTTTAGCTCAACACTGAAAACACTGTCATTCTTAATAAATCACCCTAGGCCCAAGACACTGGGTTTCTTTCTTTCTTTTTTTAAAAAAAGCTGTTTAATCATCAAGAGAGAAGTAGCCAGCAGTACTATGAAGGCCTAAAGCAGCCAGTCCTTGAGGTTCCTTATAATCTGGTTCCACCTTACCCACCCACATTTGTCACGTGGTGGATTCTCTTCACCCCAGCAGGACAAACATTTCACGGTCTGGTCTGACCCCCGCCCCCACCCCCAACACAACTTGCTCCCCAGCACACACAAGCCGCATCATCATCCCTGCCTTCACCTACAGGGCCGCCCTGCCTGAAACTGCTTCCCCTCTCCCACCTCTGCAGATCCTTCCAAGTTCAATTCACGTGCCAATCTTCATAAAATCTTGCTCAGTGGCACCAGCCAACACCAATCTTTTCCTTTCCTGATTGTCACTCCCACTTCCTGCCAAACCAAGGTTAGAAATTGCACTGTTTGGACTTAAGACCTTGAAGATTCTGAGGTTACCTCTGAGCCGAAGGGCCCCATGGCCTTTTTGCAATAACTGTGAAAATGGGATGGGAGGTGGGAAAGGAGGAGCGTGTGCTCAGTATTTGCCAGCCTTGGTCTAAACCACCGCCTTGGCAGTGGTTCGCATAGGAACTTAATTTTACATTGTCTCGTATCATCCAGCTGTGTGGAGCTACATGTCCCTATGGTTGTTCTGATGGAGTTAGAGAGAAAAACAACCATAAAAGTTGTCAGAGTTACAACTGGTCATCATGGACAGGCGCCCTCAAGTTGTCCTTCCCTTCCTGGGGCTGGTTTGATAGGCCTGGAAAAGATTATTTCACATGTGACCCAGGGCTCATTGGTATTCTTACAAATTTATGTATCAATGCATCCATATGTATATATGTTCTGTACATACATACTCAATGTTTAAACCAGATTACTAATTCATTTGCAATGGGAGACATTTCTTCCCAGAAATTACACTACCGAGGGCCACTTCTTCAAGTCACTTCCTTCTGAACAGAGGGATAGGTAAGAAGCTTCAAAGTGTCCAGGAAGTTGCCCGGGGACCATGAAATCAGAGCCTTCCTCCCCTTTCTTTCCAGGGGTTAAACGCGCTCTGGCCCTGCTACTAGTTGGTTGTGCTGTCCTTAAGCAAATTCTCAGCCTATGTCTTGGTTTTCCCAGCTGTAAATGCAAATAGTAATAGTGCCTAATCCAAAGGCTTGTAAAGAGTGCTTAGAACACTAAGTAGCATCTGCTAAGCGTTTATTCAGTGTTAGTGCTGTATGATTTTTATTTATATCTTTTCACCAATACTTTAGACATTTTGTTTCCATAATAATACAACAGCCCTAATAGAATAACGAAGCCCCCATTAATCTTTTAAACCTTTAAAGATTACGTTAAAGCCAAGAGTACCCAAACCCACCTTACTTGGGATGGCCAGGTTGTGTGAAATACTTCTGGTTTTTTCTCCTTTTACACCTGTACCTGGGAGTGAACTCCACTGCTGGTTCGACTCTTGTTCTAAACTCCTGCTCATCGGTGCAGATGACTGTATATACGTAAATACAGTAAGCGAAGCCCGTAGCTCTGAGGCCTTCGGATAGAGCATTCTATTGATATATGGTCACTTCTCACAGTCAACCCTCCTTCCCTCTGCAACCCTCCCCCTTCCCAAAACAAAAACAAAACCTGCCTGTGCTTCTCTCTGCAGTTGGACCTGGGCCCCTTCAGAAAAGGTGAGGCAGATTGACACATAGGGAAGGCAGGACGGTGGGAAGATTCCAGGAGGGTAACTTTTGATTCATCAGGTTGGCAGGCTGGCCCAGCCCCTCCTCCCGTCCCAGGGGAAACCCTGTCTCTTGAAGAAGAAGCCTTTGTTTTGCTGATGTTTCTTAATTGAGTATCAAACTGGAGGACAGGTACTTTTTCCCCGAAAGACCTGAGTATAAAAGGTTTTGCTGCCTTCGCTTTTGCTGCTGTTGTTGTTCTTAAATAAAAGAAGTAGCTCCACCTATCTTAGTTTCTATTGGATAAAACATGAATGGGGGATTTTTTTTTTTTTAAGCTTCTGAATCTCTCCAAAGTGCACCCGATTCCGTGGTTCGGTAGTTTGAGCAGTCTGCCGCGCTAGATGGCTCAGGAGAGGAGCTAGCTCGCGGGGCTGTGAAGTACGGGAGCCTGCCCCGCACCCCGCGCCCTTGACTAGAATTTCTCTTCTTTACCTCCCCGGTGGTTTTACAAGGTATCAAATGACTGGCCGCACCTAGTCAATGTCAAGGCCACAAGAACGAATCAGGACCTTGCTTCCTTCCCCCTTCTTCCCACCTCTCCCCCGTCCTCCCCCTTCCCATTCACCCTTCTTCCCCCGCCCCTCCCCCAAGCCGCTCCACCCACCAACCAACCTACTGATCTGAAACCCTGTAAAGTAGTAGTACAATATCAGAACCTGTGGGACCAAAGCATCCAGTACGGGGGGGGCGGGGGAGGAGGAAGACAGAATAGGGGAAAAATAGGAATTTCAACATTTTCTTTCTTTAAGGCGGGAGGAGTGTCTCTGGGCAAGCAGGCCATCCTCCTAAGAAGATCCCACAGTTCCCCCAGGCAACACATTCCAGAGCCAGACTAAATTGTCCAGAGATGCTGGACGGGGGCCACAGAAATAACGCAGTATTTAAATCCAATGACGGGAGTTGTTTACAACCCTCTGAAAGATGCCAAAGGGTTTAACAGTCAGGGGTAATCGCGCACAGCTGTGGCGCTGGCTGGCGGCTGGCTTCCTCCGTCCCTTCCTGCTGGAAAAGCTGAAGCAACACAGTGACTTGCCCAGGGTCACACTCCAAGCTTGGGACAGAAATAGTTCTGACTCCTCCTTCCCGGCTCTGACCAGCAAGACAGCCACCTTATTACTGTGCTATCATTCAAATCTGAATCATTTAAATGGCTTCTAATTGCAGGCCTATGGCGAACTGTAAGCTCCGTGTGACTCTGAGTGCCAGGCCGGCTGAGGGAGGAGTGACTGGAGCTTTACAGACTCCTGAATGTGGAATCAAAATGCTGGAAGGGGTGGGGGGAGGGAGAAGGTGTTTGCAAACTGGCGCTGACAAGTACCATGTTTAGATACTTTTCAATGAATTTGAAATATTACCTCCAATTTGTTATGTTGGAGCAAAGAAGCACTTGGGGTTCAAATGAATACCACTCAAAAAGGCATTTGGGGTTAAATCTCAGCTATTTCCCAAGCAATCCGAAGCCTTGACATTCTTCCTCTTTATGCCCACTAAATTACTGCCTCATTTTGGTGTTTAAACTTCCTTTTTAACTCTTTCATGGGCAGCTGTTGGGAGGGGGTGGGAAGAAGGACCCTGGGAAAGAACCAGGTGGGGCCAATTCAGATCCGTCCAGGGGACTGGCCACACACTGTGCTCAGGAAAGAAAGTACACTCCACCCAGCAAATTGCTCTAACTGATTCATTTGTCCATGCAGGGACGCCACCTATCTGCTCGCAGGTATTCAGGTAAATGACAGGTGGGCGGGACCTACTGACTGTTTCAAAAGCTAAGGTCCCAGCAATGTTTTATCTGTCCAGGCTCCCGTGACGTCACACATTTCCTGCTCTCCACCAACCAATGCCCTCCTCCTTCCTCTAGGCACCTGTGTGCCGGGTCTGAGGCTGGTCACAGCTCCCGCGGCCCAGGGAGCTGCTGGATTCGTCTACCAGGCATGAGAGCTGCCGGCTGCTGCTGCTGTGAGAGCCCCAGGCAGACACTTCAAACAGGTGAGCTGAAACCCTCCATTTTTCTCTTGGCATTTAGACCATTGGGCTCTGAGGGATCTCAGTGAGGGATTGGAATGGAGCACACAAACCTTGGGTGTTTGTCCAGAGGGAGAAGCCCTTTTGAGAGGGAAGAGCAAAGGGATGCCTTTGACATTTCGGTTGCACAGGAAAAGTTCTCCCAGGCCAGATATTGAATCCTTTTCGCTTCTTTTAATCATTAGTCCAGCCCCTACTTGTCTGGGAAGTTGATCTGATTTTTTTTTTAACCCTGGAGTGGAGTGGAGTGGAGAGGAGATTTTTTGCAACTTAACTCAAAAGTATAGACCAGTTCAGCCCGGCTAGTGGGGCCTGGGAAGCCAGCACCAGCTGAATTCAGAATTGCCTTGTTTGCGTTAATTTGCCTTACTTTCTGCATCCATCACGCCAGAGGCATTGTCAGGGAAACCTGTGAAAGGTTCTTAATTGTTTTTCCCCCTGGAAGTTTGTTTCTCAGAGGGGTCAGTTCTGTTGTCCTACTCAGACACCCTCTACTCCAGATTCCCTCGTCTACTTCTCTTTTAAAAAGTCTACTGTTTTCTTTGTTCTTTGCTAAATACTCTTTTAAAAACCACTTTGCTGTCTGGTTAGAATTGTTTACATTCAGATCTGGACTGGCTGCCTGTTGACCTTCAGTTAAAGTCTACTTCCTCTTTGCTTACAAGAATGTAACTTCAGGTCTGACATTTAATTTTTTGGCACTCATCCACTTTGCTTTTAGTAGCAAATATACTGAGGAGATTGTTCTGCCAGGACCTGACTGTTTTACAAGTAATTTTACCTCTAGGGTCCATTTCGGTTTTGCAAGTCCTGATCACACAGCTGTTACTACTTCTGTTCTTGACAGCCGAACAGCCACACTCGACACCCACTCCTGCTGGTGGAGAAGGAAAGAAGCCATCTCCAAACCCAGTTCCCTCCTGGGATGAGCTGGAAAACCTGGGACAGAAGTCCACCTTCTAGGGAGGCATTTCATTCATCAGTTATTTTTCTGAGATTCAGTTAGCAAATATCTTTGCAAAAGAATAACCTGTTAGGAATTATGCTCATATTCATCCACCCAGAAACTCAAAGTTTATGTCAATTCTTCAAGAGCATAAATTGAAGCAAGCTGAGAACATTTTTGTCTGGATTGCACCACTGAGAATCTGCCCTGGACTGGTTGCCAATTTCCCTCTTACTCCTTGGAGGCTTGTATTGTTCTTCAGCTGACCTTTGTGTCTGTTCTTTTCCCCTGAGCGGGTGTGTTTGGGTGGTGGCTACTGCTTGTCCCTCACAAGTGCTGTCACTTGGTTCAGAGTTCTGATAGTACAGGAGAGAAAAAAGATCTCTTGGATCCTGAATCTTCCAGATAAAAACATGTCTTTCAAGTCACAAAGCTCTTCCACAAGATTACCGTAGTTCATGGTTCTTTGCATAGTCGTTAATTCATGACTGAACAAATCATTTCATTGCTAAATGTCAGCTTCTCTGGATATTTTTTGTAAAGATTTTATTTATTTATTTTTAGAGAGAGGGGAAGGGTGAGAGAAAGAGAGGGAGAAAAACATCAATACGTGGTTACCTCTCACGTGCCCCTAACTGGGGACCAGGCCTGCAACCCAGGCATGTGCCCCGACTGGGAATCGAACCAGTGACCCTTTGCTTCACAGTCTGGCACTCAATCTGCTGAGCCACACCAGCCAAGGTCCCATCCATCTTTCTTGAAGGTGTCTTCCTGGTTTGTTTGAAGGAGAGAGTCTGATCCTATCAAGATAAAAGATCTTGTATCTTTACAACTATTAGGAACCCTGATAGTTCTTCTTATGGTTATTAATTGTAAGTAATGAACTTTGATATTAACAGCTCAGAGAAAGAAAATGGGCAGGAAGCAGGAGAATGCTTAGACTGTGTCATTCATGGCCAGGCAGATGGGGCTCTGCCAGCCTCCCAGGCCATGGCTGTCACTCCTACCTTCCCCACCTCAAAGCTCTCCCCTCAGACAGACCCACCAACTCTGGGTCCCCACAGGCCCCCGGGGGGGTGTATCCTGTTGTCACTCGCTATACTCTGACTTGCAGGCTTCCCTTTCTGCTCTCATTTGCACCGTCTCTGGGGCAGACTTGGGTGGGTACTCGATCTCCTCCAGCCTTACAGATAAACACGCTTTGCGGCGACCTGGAAGAGCCACCTGCCTCGTCACTAGGAGAAAGAAGGAGGCAGCTGGTTTGGAGACTGCACTGGAAGGGGGACCTGTGGATCCTTTGGATATGATTGTCCCCCTAATGGAATATCCTCTGCCCTCAGATGGCCTTGAGTCACTGTGTAACAGCAGGTGTGTTCCCAGGCCCCTGGGACCTTCTCCAGGTCTCACCCTGTCCTGAAAAGAGAAGGCAAGCTTCCAGATTCACAAGCAAGGTAATAGCCTAGGTGATTGAGGACAGGGCTTTATAACCTTGAACCTACTACTAGGTTGCTTAGGGGACTCTGGGGAAGAACCTCAACCTCCCTGCCCATCATTTATCTACCTTTTCCCAAAAGAGGGATACTAAAGTAGTGTACTTCACAAATCACCTCTGTCCTGTAACAGGAGCTACATGGGCAGCAGGACATGAGTAGGTCACTGACAGCCGAGGGGTGGTCAGTGCCTCACTAGGGCATGTTAATCTTATTCATTCAGTTCTAGGTGGAATTGGTACTACTGTTTTAGAACAGTGGTCTTGTCCTTGGCATCAGTCTGCCTGGGTTCAAAACCAAGCTCTACTGTGTACTAGCTGTATGACCTGGGATAAGTTATTTAAGCCCTCTTTATCTCAGCTATAAAGTAGGGTTGTTATAAAGGTAAAAATGAGTCAAAATAAGTAAAGTACTTGGAATAGTGCCTGGCACAATGATAGCTATTACTAGTATTATTTTCTTGAAAGGAAAGCATAGTGGGTAGAATCCGGGTTCAAGGCTAGTTCTGCCATGTAAATTACTAAGCTAAATAAGTTCCTTAGCATTTCTTTGTCTCAGTTTCATCATCTGGAAAATGGAATGCTTACCAAACCCAGTAGTGTTATGAAGAATAATTGAAATATTTTATGTAAATGCCAAGTATATAGTAGGTGCTCAATACATCTTAACTATTGTTATATATTGTTATAGAGAACATTTGTTACATTGATCGCAGTTAGACATCTTAAGTAGTGCTTAGTGTGGATACAGTAATGATAGAAACAGTAGTTAAGGGCCCAAGACTCTGAGCAAAATCGATTTCCCTGAAAGGCCCCCAAAGGCCTAGGAGGAAAACCTGTTATCAAAGGTTATCTTGTTTGTCTTGGAGTTCCAGGGGAGGGGAGCTGCCATTTCAGAGGCCTGGTCGTTGCAGAGCTGCGGACAGTAGGGCTCTGCGATGTACACAAACAGTGGATTCTTCTGGAGCACTGATTCCTGGCTTTTTGGCTTCTAGTGTCTCCTTTTAGGTTTGAATTTCTCACTTAAAGTGAAGAAAATCAGGACTGCTAGGATCCCCATGACTTAAAAGGCCGTCCCATAAGAGGCTGCCGAGAGACCTATGAGGGAGGCTCTGAAATGTGTCCTGAGTGTTCGTGGGCCTCCTGAGGGTGGATACCTATGCCTGATGTTTACGTGCTGGCAACACATGGACTCACTTTTCTGTGGGTGGTGAATGTCTTCTGACAGCGTGTCCAAAGTATCGAAGGCTTTTCAAAACTATTTGGAAGGAAGACTATATCACTCTTCCAGGGTTAATGGGATTTAACCATCTATTGTCCCCAAAGAATAAGAATGAACATGAAAACTGTACCAGTTTCTCAGAACAAACACTTCACTGAAGTGCAATCAGAAACAGAAAATGCCGGCTGTCTCCTGTGAGCCTCTTACGGTCACCGTTTCCTCATATCTCATTTTGTTCCAAGTGACCTGAGGACACCACAGCGACTTACTGTTTAGTTACCCAGAGACACATTTCAGATCAGTACGAGGAAGACCTTCCTAAGAATTAGAGGTGTCCCCAAATCTAGTAGGTTGAAGGTGAATGTTTTTTAGTATATTTAGCATGTGGTATGAGTTTGTGGAAGGAAGAAAGGGAGGAAGGAAGGGAGGGAGGGAGGAAGGAAGGGAGGGAGGAAGGAAGGAAGGAAGGAAAGGAAGGAAAGAGAGGAAGGAAAGGGAGGGAGGGAGGAAAGGAAGAAAGGAAAGGAAGGAAGGAAGGAAAGGAAGGAAGGAAAGGAAGGAAGGAAAGGAAGGAAAGGCCAAAGAGGATTTGTGTTTCTTTAGCAGCCCACATACTCATCTGTAAATAAAGATTATATGGCTGGTCTCACTGGACCATTTTAAAGATTAAATGAGAAAATACATGTACTTGTTCCTAGTGAACTGCTTATTAAATATTAATAATTACTGTTTTATATTCTAAAAAGAAGGAGAGAGAATGGATTCCTGCTTCAAGCAGAGGGTAATGAGATGACCTCCAAATGTGACATTTACAGCTTTTATTACAGTCTCTTTATTCCAGTTCTCTTCACCCCTGCCCTTCTTCCTCTGCTTTTCTCGAAGAACTGTCCCTGCCGTAGCAAACCATATGGCTTGACATGGTGGATTGAGTAGTACATTTCTAAGAGTGGCAGTAATGCTGTCCCAATTAGTCAGGGCCTTTTTTTTTTTTACATCACTAATTTGTGACTTGGAATGCGTGGACTTAAATTCCACCATGATTTTCCAGTGACTCTTATTTGCTTCAGTGTTTGATGCGCTTGTCACAAGGACACAGAAGAGCTCACCAACAGCAGAGTGGAAGCTCTCCAAGAATTTTCTTTAATGGCAACAGCACACGCATGTCATTGCTATCTGTTGAGATGATTTGCATAACTTGCTGATGACTGCTTGGTCGGTCACGTGGCCTGTCTGAATGGGACACTGCATGTTTAGGCTCCTGCATGCTCACATTAGCACGTGAGTCACCTAGTGTTTTCATAGTCCTCATTAAGTGTCATTGTTATGCTTGTAAATATGTCTACAACAACACACACACCCTCAGCCATTCTATCCCTGGCCTGTTTTCTGCTTGGGGCCCTGACAAATGTAGTTTAACAGTTATCCTTAAAGACGTCTGTATTCTAACTTAGTAATGGATTAAAAGGAAATTATTACATTTTTATACTGGGGCAAAATTGCTATCCCTAAGTAAGTGAGCAGTCCAAGTAGCTGCCACCCAGCAGACCGTCTGTGTCCCGGAGAAGTGATGCAGTGCGCCGTTGGGAACGGTCGCCCTCTTTCTGGGGAATACCCCTGGAAATACACAGCGCCCCCATATTAGTTTCCCGGGGCTGCTGTAACAAATCACCAAAAATGTTGTGGCTTAAAACAACACAGATTTGTTCTCGCAGTTTTGGAGGCCAGAAGCAGAAATCAAGGTGCCGGCAGGGCCTTGCTTCCTTCGAAGGCTCCAGAGGAAGGCCCTTCCTCGTCTCTTCCAGGTGCTCCCTAGCTGTGGCCGCGTAACTCCAACCTGTCTTCACATCACCTCCTCCTCTATGTCTGTGTCTTCTCTGCTTCTGTCTCTTACAGAGACATTTGTCATTGTATTTAGGGTAAATCAGATAATCCAGGATGATCTCATCTGAAGATCCTCAATTACTTCTTCGAAGACCATTTCTCTAATAAGGTCACATTTGCAGGTTCTGGGGTTTAGGACATGGTCATGTCTTTTGGCGGGCCTTCATTCTGCTTCCTATATACCCCAACTCACGTGCATACGCACAGGCCCCTCCCACCGCTTATGGAGAGATTCCTTGTCCACTTTGACACAGAAATATTGGGCAAAATATAGGCAAGGGGAGTTCAAATTGGCAGCCTTTGCTACTGTCACTATTTATTTCTACATCCATGGCACAGTAGTGCTTTATATTCTACAGACCTACTGAGTATTTTCAGTCAGTGGTGTGATGTACCTACAAGAGCAAATCCGTAAAGGCCACCTTAGGTTGCTTTAACACCCAAGTGGAGTACTGGTTAAGGAAGTAATGAGTGATTATTTCACAGAATCCTGAGCCCATGAATCCCCAACTAGATAAGTATTCACTTCCAAGTGCCATGTTTTCAAAGTGATCTTAACAAATTGGAGGTATCCTGAGTGGACCATTTACCACCCCCGGAATACCCAGGAAGCCAGACAGCTGGAAGAACCAGAGACAAAAAGGAAAGACAAGACAGAAACCACCGACAACACTGTCTTTAATTGGGAGGGTGGGAGAGCTGTCCTGTTTGGAGGAAGTGAATATGATGTTTGTTACACTGAAAGATGCAACAAGGGCTGAAGGTCACAGTCACGGGAGAGAAGCACTCAGCTGGTCATCTCCCCGTCACTGCAGGCGCTTCAGGCAGACCGGGGAGCTCATGCCCCAGGGATGCTGTAGAGAGGATTCCTGTACTTGGTAGAATCTAAGATCCGTATCCAACTCTAACTCTTGTGACTTCTAATTTAGAAATGATTTAAACATCTCAAAGACAGTCACGTGGGAACCCAAACACCACGGTGCGTGCTCTTCTTCCTTGATGGGGAGATTTGCTCAGGTCCTTTCCCCAAACCTGGATTTCTTTCCACTTGTCCAAATCCCGTTTATCTTCCGCTGTCCTTGCAGAGGGCCATCTATTCCATGTCCTTCCCCTGGCTGTCCTGGGCCATGCTACGCTGCTCTCTTGTCCCTTTCCCTCCAAACTTGTCCCTTTCCCTCCAAACTTGTCCCTGCTCTTATCTCCGAAGACCACACTCATAGCCATACTTACTGTGTGTTCCCTTGTAGTGTTCTAACATTTCTTTCTCTATGTATGCTTTCTTTTCCTAATTAGACTTAAACTCATTGAAGATGAGATTGAATTCCCTGTGGCAACTCTTACAGAATTTAAGACAAATGCCAGTATGTAATAGGTGATTAATGACTACCTGTAGAATTGAAACACAGATGAAAAATGTTGACAATACAAATATCTTCCTTCATCTTGTTCTTCTGTCCATGAAAGGTTAACAGTAAAAAAACAAAAACCAAAACCATAAGCATTTCCTGAAATTGTTTTGTTAGCTTTGGGCGGGGGAATGCCCTGCTTCTCCTCTGACATCAGCCCTCCAGGCTCCAGTGACACGTGAGTGTGCACGAACACACTCTTGGGCAACGCCACATACCCTGCCTTCATTTTAGTTGTTGGTGGGGGTCAGTTCTATAAGGGGGGTAGCCCCCCAAAATAGAATTACTTTGTAGAGGGCAGGTTCCTTGCAGTACATAGCTGTCCCCACGACCCTACCACTAAAGGAGTGTTCTAGGAGCCCGGCTGTGTCAGTGTGCCTTGGTACACTACTCCCCTGCTTCCTACTCAGGCTGTTCGTTCAAGAACATCTTTTATCCCGTCTGTGATTATTTTTATTCAGGTCTCTAAACCCCTAATTCCTCCCTATTACAGACACGTCTCTAAGCTAAGGAGTAGTCCATTGGTCCATTCTCTTACGTACATTAGTTCACAGTTGATATTTATTCAAAAACTTAATGGCACCAAGTAGATATTGATTATTGACATCTACAAGTCTTAGTCAACTTATCCATGATCTAAGATGTAATTGTAAATGTTCTATGTTTAATTGAGGATAGAGGTTGCCCTAATTTTGGTAATTGCTTTCCCCCCAGTAATCTAGTTCAGGAGTTCCAGCCAGGGCAAGGCAGTGGTTAGACACGCATGCCTGCTGGGTAGTTATTTTAGAAAGAGAGGCAAGGCCACCAATTCAGCGGCACTGGTCCACTTTGTCCCTCCGTGGGGCTTCTTCCAGTTTTTAAGATCCAGGATGGTGTTTCTGACTGCGGTTGTGATCTCTGTCCGGAGGGGTGGCCCCAGCCACCAGTTTGAAGCCAACGCTGCAGCTATTCTGCCCCAAGTAGCTTCACCCAAGTTTTAAAGCATCATCATCGACAACAAAAATCCCTAAGCTCAGGCTCTCGCAGTGAAAAATTCCCTCAGGGATCATCTGGTACAGGGGTTCCTAGACTTTCTGTGTTGGAGACACACTGTAAAACATTAGGGTTGGTTGAAGGGATTAAAAGATTTCAAAGAACATTAAATAAGTCCGCAAAACTTGGGAAGCCAACACAGCTACAGCAGGACAGAGCCGCACACTGCCTCTGACATGTCACGGTCCACATGGCATCCTTGCTTCAGAGACTGGGCTCTTGTGTATACTCACCAAGCAAAGCTCTTTCAGGAGCCAGTCCTTCTGGGGGACCTGGCTTTAGGTTACACTCCTTTCCTCTCATTTGAGGCAGGTTCTTCCTTTCTTCCTCTTGCATCCTGAATCCTTAAGCAAACTGCTTGCCTGGCGTCTCTAACAAGTATAATAATCAGCTGGAGCACAGAGTCAGTCAGAGAAAGGCAAATACCATATGATTTTACTTACATGTGGAATCTGAAGAACAATATAAACAAAAGTGAGAAAGACTCATAAACACAGAAAACAGACTAATTGTTGCCAGAGGGGAGGGTTGTTGGGGGACTGGGAGAAAAGAGGTGAAGGACTTAAGAAGTATAATTACAAAATACTCACGGGAATGTAAACTTCAGCATAGGGAATATCGTCAATAATATTGCAATAACTATGTACGGTGTCAGCTGGGTACTGGAAATATTGGGGGGAATGCTTTGTAAGTACCTGATTGTCTAACCGCTATGCTGTACACCTGAAACCAATACAAAATAATATTAGAAGTAAACTGTAATTGAAAACAAATTTAAAAGAAACAGAAGACTCATCTTCTTGGTGAAAGGGCAGTGTGCCCTGCATTGGTACTTTAACCTGGACAAAGGTTAAAGTAGCCACTGACTCTGTGGGTTGAAAGGGAGCCTTGAGGGATGGTCCTTCAGTGCAACAGGTCTCTATCACTTTATAAAGCATCATTCTGCCTTTGGGCAGCTCTATTAGGAAGGGAAAGTCCATATACTGAGCGAAAACTGGTCTCTCTAGAGCTCACCAACCCCTCTGTAGGTGCCAGCATTATCGCAGGAGCTATTTAGAATGTGTCTAGATCCTTAAGCCCTCTAGGTATTTGAAGACAGATCCCATGGCCTCCTCCAGGTTCATCTGGCATTCCTTCAGGTTTCCAGACCCTAGGAGCTCGACCACTCTCTTCTGCAAGTGCCCTGATTTATCAGTGTCCCTCCTACAGTGTGTGGGGAGAATGAACCCCCAAACTGCAGGACAGTGCCATTCCCAGGGCTTATAGGACCCTGTTTTCTTGGGGGAGGTGGCAGCTTGAGCAGGAGATGCTGCTCTGAGGCCTGGAAGAAGCTATTAACAATTCTTGGCCACAGAGGGGATAGAAAAATTGAGGTTAATAAAGTGGAGAAGTGGGGCTCCTGAAAGCAAAACCAAGGGCTATGAACACAATTTAGGAAGTGCAGAGATATTTGTGGCATCTGGTAGATTTATATCGACAGAAGAAAGTCCTCATTGGCTAAATTGTTCCATGTTAGAATCCTTCGGCATACCCTGATGCCCAGAACAAACGTGTTTGGGGAACTTGGGGCTCTCCATGTGTTTGTAAACACTCCTTCATTTTGATAAATCTTGTTGTTCTCAAGTTTACCAACATGTAAATAACAAAAGAGAAATGGAAACCATTTAAACAAATGGCAAGTTAGAGATACCTCTTTTCTACCCAGAGTACGAACATTGATTAACATTCACTGAAACTCATAACACATGAAAAAGTTGAAACAGTGGCTGACGCGGGGGCAATGGGATGAACGGAAAGTCCTGCAGCTCCAGATGTTGCTTTCCCTCCCCTGACGCGCCCCCCCCAAGAAGACGCATAGGAGCCCGAGAAGGAAAGTGTTTCAGGTGTGCTAGTCACCTTGGACTTGTCCCCGTATTCGGGGAGGGGCATCTACCGAAGAGCCATGCCTCTGGAAAATTCCTACTTTGCCCATTGCAAACATGTCCACAAAAACCCACGGAAGACATTTCTAAATAACAGACGCATTTACTCCACTAGTGCTGTGCTCAACCATGTTGCAGCCTGAGGCAGAAGGACACGTGTGTCTCCTGATGCCCGGGCTTGTGTGTATTTTGTCATGATAACATTGAGGGAGTCGGAAAAATTTGGGAAACATAAAATGCAAGTGTAATAAAAATCACAACATCATGTTAAGTTTAAGTATCTTATTTATACTGAAAACAGAACTTTAAAAAATAGGTTCACTTTCCTGGCTTTAAAGGAGGCCAGCTCAACAATATTTTCAAAACCTACGTCTTTGCTTATCTCATTTTCAATGGAAGAAATTGCCATACTTGACAGTTTCTCTTGACTAATAATCTCTTAAAATTTTTTTTATTCATTGATTTTAAAGAGAGAGGAAGGAAGGAAGGAGGAAGGGAGGAATAGAGAGCAAGAGGGAAATGGACGGAGAGAAACATCAGTTTGTTGTTCCTCCTATTTATGCATTCATTGGTTGGTTCTTATATGTGCCCTGACTGGGAATCAAACCCACAATGTTGGTGTTGGCCTATCTGGGTGATGCTCTAACCAACTGAGAAATCTAGCCAAGGCTTAACTGATAATCTTAAATAATTTTTAAATAACTTTAGTTTATTGATCCTGTCTTTATTTCAATAATTTTTAATCTTTTGTTCATTATGGATTTTTTGCATTAATTTTGTTTTTTTTAATAATCATTAAAATATTACTTACTGTGATCACTGAGATTTTTCGTGCCCCCTTAAATTTTGTACTGAAAGGTGAATACCTCATTTGCTTCACCTTAACCATGACCCTGTCGCTATTATTTTTAGAAACCTGAGTAGAGAGAGGGGTGTCAAGACTGGTTTGGATACAGCTCTGCGACCAATAACCTCAGGGGGTCTCAATATTTTCCTTGTACCTGACCTGGTTCCTAGCTATGCAGTCACAAAACCAGAGAAATACAAACTTGTCACAGGTGTGCCACTGACTTTTAGCCAAGGTCTCATTGGATTGTTGCTCCAACTGACTTCACTTAGCATAATACACTCTAGGTCCTTCCACATAGTCGCAAATGGTAAGATTTCATTCTTTTTATATGTCCCACAGCCTTTATATGCACTTGTCTATGATGGGCAGTTGGATTGTTTGGGATAGATTTTTTTAATAATGTGATGCCCCACTGCTGTTGTTGGAAACTGACCCGTGCCAGTACTGAAGGGACGCTTAGAGTCCAGTCCTGTCCTTGCTGCAGGAAGGACATGTGAAATTGTCAGTGCAGCATGCCAAATGGTGCATTTATCCATCGCCTCTCAGTGAGCATGTGGTTTAACCTGCAGACTTCAGACAACGTTGTCTGTAAAGCCAGCGTGCATTTGAAGGGGAGTTAGTGGGACAGCAGCACGAGTCTCGGCTGCTCTGGGAAGTTACCTCATGCAGGAACTTTCCACCCGCAAACAGGCTGTGTCTCAGGGGCCGTTCTTAAGTCTGTTGGGTTCTTAGTGCAGGTGACAGTACACATACAAGTTCTAACGACCCTTTCGGTTGAGGCCAGCACTGGCTCACACGTGCTCAGGGATGCCTTTGTGGTCAACCGCGGAAGGTCGGAATTTGAAAGTTAGGTGGGACTTCTGTACAGGTTTCAGGCGAGACCACATACCGGTGAGAAGGGAAGCAGGGATTAGGGACAAACAGATGGGGATTTTTATTTTTCCTGACACTTCACGGCACTACAGTATGCAGATGACACATATCTCTAAAAGTCACCCCAGGCTTCTAGTCTACCCCAGGTCAGAGGAGAGGGAGGAAGAATGGTTCCTGAGCCACAATAGGGTTGTGCCTCCCCCAATCCCTACGTGCACACCCAAGGAGGGAATCCACTTCTGTGCTCTTCCTCCAAACTGAGAAAAAAAAATCCATAATAGCTTCCTCTCCTTTCTTCAGCCACGGCTAAGGTACTGACGGCTGACATATTGATTAATGTTAATGGACCCAAAGCTGACAGGCTCTCTCACTCACTTTTGGGGGAGAAAATAGTTTACCTTTTAAGCCTTAATGATTTTTCATCATTCTGAGTTTAGCAGCAAGGCACATCTATGTCTAAAAGCATGATACATCATACATGTTTGTAAGATGTAAGCCGGAAATAAGGAATGTCAGCTAACGTTCTTAATCATGTTTTTAAAAGTCTACCTAGTTGTTTCCTTAGTGCCAGAACTGCTCATTCGGTCAATTCTCTCATAATCTGTGTTTATTCATATAGGCTTTATTTAGTCTAACGCAAAGTTAGAAAATATATACAGCAGTGTTTACGTTAATATTATATGAAGAATCTGGTTTGTGCACATGGGTCAGTGCCAGGGAATTCACATTGCTCTCAGAGGGAGAGAGAGAAAGGGGGAAGGAAGGAGGGAGGGAGGAGGAAAGGAAGAAAGAAAAATTGGAGTTGGATTAAAACCTGCCATTTTTGCTTGCCTCATTCCATTAAATTCCATCTCGGGCGTTTTAGCACTCAGGAAAGTCAAGAAACTTTTTACTCAGCTGTCTTGGAAAGTCCTGCTTGCATTGAGGCATGAAGAGATTGGAACGTCTGATTTCCCAGGGCTTTTTTATATTTGGTTAGTTGTGTTGTTGGGGTTCTGAGCAGCCACAGTCAGGGGAGAGCTGGGGGACAGCAGGGCCACGTTTGTGCCAAAACAGGAGTCAGCAGCCCCTGCTGCGTTTGTTTCTCTTTGGGGTGATAGCGAGTTACCTGCCTGTCGCACTTCAGTTTCCTTGTCTGTTAAATGGGGGGAAATACAACCCGCCCTGGGGATCTGTGAGGATTAACCAGCATACTGTGTAAGGCCCCAGCACAGCGCCTGGCACAAGGTCAACGCTCGAAAGCTGTTAGAAAGCAAAGGGAAAAAAAAAAGGATTTTCCCAAAGAGCCAATCACCTGAAAGAGAACAGAACGCCTCCAATTGATTAGCACAAAATCATAGAACTCTATTTCTGAAAGGGACTTCAGGTCTGGTGTTTTTGTTTGTATTTAAGCCAGGGTTCTTCAAACATAGCATTATCAGGAACGTGGGGTGTCAGAGAAACAGATGTGCAGCTGAGACTGGGTGGGACGGAGAAGTGGCCCCAGCCCCACCCTCCCGTCCTCCCCTCCACTGGAAGACGCAGAGGCTTCTGACACCTTCCCCAGAGCATAGTTTGAAACCAAAAATCAGGTCCTGCTCCCCCATTTCACCAGGAAAGGAATGGCCCCGAAAGGTGAAGTGGTCTTTCAGTGCAACAGCCAGAGCCACATGCCTGTCATTCCCCAGGGCAGCACATGTGAAAGGATGGACGGGAACAAACACGTGAGAGAGTATTCGACAAAATCCTTACAGAGAAGCTTTTCAAAGATCTAGGGCTTTGGTTCAAAATTTGTGACCCATGTTTCTCTATAGCAGAGGGTAATCTTTTGGGTGGCCCATTTCCATTTTCCTGTTTATTTTCAACTACTTTTCATGCCACTTAAAGTTTTCTCTGTGTGGTTCCACTACCTTCTCTCAGCCTTGAGGACAAATAGGTTTCTGTAAAATTTGACTAGAAGCCACTTCACCTTCTCCTGCACCCGCCCGCGACCTGAGCCTTCTGTAGTCCCTTTCCATGCTAAAGAAAATGCTATCATTCCTAAATGTTTTCACATTCGGGGGTATTTTACTTCGACCTCCTGGCTAGAGTGTTCTTTCTGGCATGTTAGCACAGCACAAAAATGTAAACACAAGGCTGACCCAATGAAAGTTTGAAGTCAATGTATTTTCTTTTTGAGATAAGGCGATGTTTGTACAAACAACCTCAGACTCTATTTGGATAAGAAAAAAGATGTAACCCAATTTATGACTGCTGTGCTGTTTCCAAATGTGGCCGGTTTCCTGCTGGGTTATTCATGTGTCTTGATGTCCTTGTGGAAGGCATCTAGTCTTTTCACTTCCTTTCAGAAAAGAAGAACGTTGGATTGGGGTAAAAGGGGGGGCGGGATTCTCAGTCGTCATGACAGCTGGCCAGGGGTCTCCTGGTGCATAGCTCTGTTCGCACTGCTTACCTGGTTGTCCAGCTAACTGTGCTCATGTCCACTCCCCTGGACAGGAGGCTCCATGAGCACAGGAGCCTGTCCTTTAAAGCTCTCCGAAAGGCCTCTATACCCAGCTCCTTCCCTGGCTCAGAGATGGTGCCAAAAAAAATGTATGGACTGATTTTCCAAGAGACTTCCTAGATGTTAATCAGGCATGCTGAGAACTCCATTATTCTGGATTCCTATACCAAAGGAAAATACATAGCATGATAGTATTCTACTGGCTTGAAACATATATAATTGAATAAAAGAATACTATTAGAACAAAGCAAAAAGATCCTTTATAGTGACTATAGATTCCAGTTTCCAGGCCAATTGAGCTGGACTGGAGACCAAATGAATTCGATAGCAATACATACAAGAATGATAACTATATTTATTAAGCTCCTACTGTATACCAGGTACAATTCTAAAAGCTGTATGTATCCTATCTCATTTAATCCTCACAACAATGTGGCAGGCCATTACTATCCCCAAAGCTTAAATCTTTATTCACAGTAGTGGCAGGATTCGAACCCAAACACTGTGTTTCCAGAACCCAAGTAACTAGTAAGTAACTAACTGACTGAGTGAGAGAAAGCATACAAGAAAAATGCTTTCACCATAGTAGAAACACGACAGACTCAACAGCTCTTACTTCTTCTCAGAGTATTTATTAGGTGAAGGCTTTGATGGCCTATACTTCCTGACTTTAGAGAAAGGTGTGGAAGAAAGATAAGAGAAAGCCATTAAATTGTTAATGATTTTTCTTGTTCTGATCTGACAGAGAATATTATAAATCACTGATCCATTTAATTTTATTAACAAATTACATTTCTTAGAGCATATTTCCTTTGAGTTACTCTAGGCATTTCTCAGATATTACCCAAATGATTTTAACTACCCCACCATGAGAATGTTAAAGGCAGACCTTACTCCCTCTGTGAAGATGGTTAAACTGAGGCAGAATGAGGCTAAGTCACTTGCCCGGAGTCCTGTCACTCAACCCTGGCCTTCTGAATGTCAGCTCCCTAACTACTGGCAGCATTGTCTCATGTGGGTAACGAAGGGTCTTAAGTTTCCTGTGAAAACAAAGATGTCGTGTTGTTCTCTTCTAGGCTTGTGGATGGGTCCTAAAAGATCCTGATTGGCTCCTGAGGAAACACTGTTTTGCTGGGTCGGTTTCCCATCATCCTGTCCCCCCAGTCGACCATGAGCCAGCCAGACCCTGCCAGCGACCCAGATCTCAGTCCTGCACCCCTGTGTGTGGTATGCGGCCAAGCCCACTCCCCCGAGGAGAATCACTTCTACACCTACACAGAAGACGTGGACGACGACCTCATATGCCACATCTGCCTGCAAGCCTTGCTGGAGCCCCTGGACACGCCCTGCGGACACACCTACTGCACTCTCTGCCTCACCAACTTCCTGGTAAATAAGGACTTCTGCCCCCTGGATCGCATGCCGGTGCTTCTCCAGCACTGCAAGAAATCCAGCATCCTGGTCCACAAGCTCCTCAACAAGCTGATGGTCACCTGCCCTTTCACCGAACACTGCGCCCAGGTAGTGCAGCGCTGCGACCTGGAGCAGCACTTTCAAACCAGGTAGGGCTTGTCCTTGGAACTCACCTGTCTCCCGAGGGCGGGGCTGCCTCCCAGGGCTGCCTCCCCGGCCCTGCACACTCCATAGGAGGCCTGTTTCTCTGTCTTCTCCTTTGCAGCCGATGAAAGGATTCCCTCAAAATAAGAAACATTTTAAGCATGTGTGGCCGTGGTTCAGTGTAAGGAAATGGCACATGGAGGAGCTGTGTTATGTGTGGGTGTTTATAGCGCTATTTTTGGTGGCAAAATAGTCGTAAGATAAAATTTACCATTTTAACGATCATTTTAACGATTCTTAAGCATGTATTTCCATGGCCTTAAATGCATTCACATTGTTGCATATCGCCTCTCACCGTCACCCACCCTCAGAACTTTTTCACCTTCCAGAACTGTAACTTTGTACCCATTCCACAAAAACTCCCTCTCCCCTCCCCTCCAGAATTGGTGACCCTGAGTCTACTTTCTGTCTGTGAATCTGACCCTTCTAGGGGCCCGGAACAGAGGAATCATTCCGTGTTTGCCCTCTTGTGCTTGGCTTATTTCACATGTGCGCATTTGGAAATGTGAAAGATACTGGAAGGATCTGGTGAGCAGCTTTCTCTGGGGCACATGGTCCCCCAAAAAGATTTCCGGGTGGGCACAGCTTGTCTTTTCACGTAAGAAAAAGAAGTCTCCTAACATGACCCTCAGTCATTAGAATTTCCTCTGAATGGGAACTGGCAAAGCCCAACTGTTCTTTGAAGAGATATGAGATATTTTCAACTCAGCATTAAAATGAGAAATTTAGAAACCTTTCCTCCTGTAAGGGAATTGTTCCACGTACTTTTCGGCCAAGGCGCGCACACTGTCAGGGACCGATGGTGTGACCGCCTCTGCTGGTAGCAGTGCCGCCTGCGCCACCTGTGCATCCCCGATTTTGTCCACTTGCATTATCCCGTCCCTGGGCATTCCTCAGGGCGGCCCTGGGTCTTGCTCCCCGTGAGCGACTCTCTTAGAACGTTTAAGGTGCGTAGCAAAGTGTGAACTATAATACCACAATTATTTTGTAAGAGGAAATTTGGAAGCTGGTGTTTATCTTGGTCTCTGTCACGACCAGGGCAAGAGGCAGGTGCAGGTATTTTTTTTAAGGTCACATTCCTTAGGTCATGCATCTGAGTCTTTGTCTTTTGGGACATGCAGGTTCTCTAATGAGGAGGTTCGCCTCCAAAGCCGTGGCTGGGCGCAGTGCTGCACACATGGTTTCCGCACCAATTGTGTCAGTGAGCTCGTTTTTCTCCCCTAGGTGTGGAGCCAAGTGCATCTAACTCCGGTGTGTGGGCTGCCTCGGACCCTCGGTGATGGTTGGAGTTTAAACTAGGATGCTCCTCTTCTCTGATTGACGGGAAGGAGGCGTGGCCAGAGGAGAAGGGGATTGGGAATCTGTTTGTGAACTTTGCTGAAGGTTTTGTGCAGGGAGGAGAGGTGTCGCCTGGAGGGAAGTAGGTCTGGGGTCAGAGGAGGGGTGGGTGTTGTGGGTGCTGGTGCAGAGCCAGGGTTACACGTGGGGCCACGCTGGGTAGCAGAGCTGGGGAACATGAGGAGAAGGCCCTGGTACAGCTCCCGCCACACAGCACATTCCTGGGTCGGTGCAATTTGTACGCTTGTGTTTGGGAGCTGTATAGTGTCCTTTTGCTGCTGTAACAAGTGATCACAAACTTAGTGGCTTAAAACTACAACGTGTTATCTTACAGTTCTGAGGGTTCTAAGCCCAACCTGGGTCTCAAGGTACTAACATCAGGGTGTGGGGAGGCCTAGTTCCTTTTGGCTCTGGGGGAGAATTGCTTTCCTCGCCTTTTCCAGCTTCTGGAGGCCACCTTGGCTTGTGGCTGCTTTCTCTATGTGCAATGCCAGCAGCATAGAAGCATATAATCTCTGCACCTCTCCCCGTCTCTCTCCCTGTCCCCCACCCCTCATTTCCAGGATCACATCTCCTGTGTGGCTCTGACCCTCCCACCTCCCTCTCATAAGGACACTGGCAGTTACATCGGGATCCACTCATTGCGTCCACCTGGATAATCTAGGCTCCTCCCTCCATCTCAGCACCCTTACCGTAGGCACATCTGCAAGTAATTTTGCCATGTAAGGTGACATAGTCACAGGTTGAGGATTAAGAGGTGGACATCTTAGGGGGTGGTCATTATTCTGCCCCCCATGGGAGTTTTACAGGGACAAGAGGAAAGAGAGAGAGGGAAATAAATGGGGGTGCTTTCACCCAGCGGTTCCTCCTCATCCCCTCATCTAGAACTGATTTGAATATCCCTTTGAAAAATCGGGGTAAAATGGTCCAGGGACCTGAGGGCAAGGCTAGAACAGAAGTGGAGCAGGGAATGGGCTGGGAAGAGGCTGTTGGGGACCTTTGGGGTCCCCAGGAGGGAGATGCCGCAGCACACTCAGCCCCCAGATGGGACTTTCATGCACTGCCCACACAGGCGCAGGCGATGTGACCCACACACCGGAGGAACCCTGAGGGAAAGGCGTGATAAACACTGAGCTGCTACTGATGCGCATGTTGGGAAACAACAGGGAGGAAAGAACACAAAATTAATTAAGGTCACCTCTATGAGCTGCGGCCCAGAGTCCAGCACAGGTGCCCACGGCTACTCTCCACGCAGGGAAAACCCCCACGGCAGGCGGTGCCGGCCTCAGCACCTGCACTTGATCCTCTCTGCACTTCAGCTTCCTAAGTAGGTGGAAACCAACATTTCCAAAAATATGGTGTATACGTTAGTCATCAAAAGCTTAATACACACTCCCCTCCTCCCAGCCCCTGGGCATTTTATTGGTGAGGATGGAGGATTTGGAGCTAATCCAGTGTCTGACCCCACAGCCCTCTTGGGCCTTAGGCTTGTGCCTGCGCTGGTAGACCGCCTCTTTGTCCCCTGAGAAGGGATATTAAGATTAAATAGTTACCGTCTCTGGACCTCCTTAGACGGGAAACACTGAGCGACCAGTGTGTTCCTGACTTTTCTGTGTGAGGCCTCCGAGTTGGTGGCTTCTGTAGGACGGTGTTGTCCTATCTTTGCGCTAAAAGGTATCTTTGTTTATAAATTTTGCTTCTTGGTGTCAGGATTTAAATATAATGAGTTTTAGAAAAACATTCTTTGGCTTCTGGCACTATAGGAATGTACTAGTCAGGCTGAGTGGACCTAGCATGGAGAACTTAACATTAATTCTGGTTAAAAAAACAAACAAACTGTGTGATGGGAATCCCCACACTTCCTTCCAGTATGTGCAGGAGAACTTCGTAACTGAACTTCACAGGAAGCTCCATACTTAGGTTTGTCTACCTGTAAAATGGGCTCATTGAATACAAAGCTCTTGCAGAAATAATCACATTTAGGATGTTTCCATGTCCCTCTAAAAAAGAACCCCAAGTAGAGAAATATTCTCCCCTTCCGCCAAGGTCTCGGTTCACAGACCGTCCTGAGGACCGTGCTAGTGATCACAGCCCGCTGGAGTCAGGCATGCAGGCAGACGGCATCTCCTCTGTAAACAAGTGCTGCCTGTTTCCTCCAGAATTTGTAACACTTGTAAACACTGTTATCTAACTACTTCAGATCCGTGGTTGAACGTAAATCCCTAAGTGAAACATTTAGGGCCAACTTTGCTTCTGCATGACTGGGTGCTCCAGCGACTGCTGGGACATGCGTCCGAATGCAGACGAGAGAGGACTTCTACGGAGGAGGAAGTCTGAGCAGTGAACTAAGGTTTGGAATCTTCTGGCTAATTCTGTGGCCTTCTGCCCTCTTAATGCTTGCAGACTCCCATCCCTGGGTCTACTGCACTGAGTTCCCAAGCGGGTGATGGGGTTGTTGGGTCCAATGGCAGCTTTCCTAACCAAGGGACATTGCCCGCTGACACAGCCGGGACGCTGCAGAGGGCCAAGTCGGTGCGTCGCTCTCGACCCCGACCATCAGAGGGCCGGGGGAGGGGGCACAGGTTTCCCTTCCTAGATTTCGAGTGGGAGTCGGCGTAGGCTCCAGTCTACATCTTTATGGTGAATCTCATCATCGGCATCTGTAATATTAAGATCTGCAGTAGGCCAGGCCCTGAAAGAAAGAAAAATCTATACAAGCCACCATATCTGCCTCTGAGGAAATGACATTTTAAAGGTAAAAGAGAGAAGTTGAAAACATACACACACTGAACCGTTTCATAGCACAAGTCACTTTGCCCTTTAGTTTCTCTCTTAGGGAAGATAATAAAAATGGGAGATAATAAAACTGACCCTCCTTAGGTATTTACCAGCGTGAATAAAGAAATCTTTGTTCAGTGTTCTGAAATCAACCTTGAATGGAAATGTGATGTAGTTGGCACACCTGACTGAAGGCTCTCTGAGGTTATTTTCTTGATTAACTTTGCGCCCGGTGTCCTGGAAGTCTCTTCTCCCAAGACTGACCCTGGAACCTCTCCTGAGCTTTGCTTCCATCAGGGGCCCTTTTCTGCAGTGTGTTCGGCACAGTGTGGGCTCAGCGAGCTGTTTACGGTACAGGGAAGATTGTGCAGCCTGTCTGCAGGTCCACGGAGTATCCCCCTCGGAGGGGTGGGCAAGTTGGAAGTCTTGCCGGTCAGTGCAGCCTGGCTCGGCATCTCCACTGTAACTTCAACACATGTCCTTCATCTGACTTTCCTACCCGGAACCCACCGTTTCCCTGGCTTTCCCTGGCCAAGAGCCGCTCTTTTGGCTCTCCTGGGCATGGAAGAAATGAGGCATTTTTTTTCTGCATTACTTTTTGAGAGAACCATTGAATTTCCATCAGATTATGCTCCAAAAAATTCTTTGAAGAAACAACATTCTCCTGGACACTCATTCCCAGAAATTTTCCTTACCTTGTTTCTTTCTTCCTGGTCATTTATTAGCCATCTGTATAAATGCTTAACCCCTTCCACGGCTCTCGTACATGTGGAAGTTCTGTTTTGCTGACTTGTCTCTGATCAGGAAAGCTGGTCCACATAACTGACTCTTTAACTGAGTTGAATTCCTTTTTATTCTACAAATATTTATTATCTACTGCATCCCAGGTACTGTGGTGAGGATATGGTGGAGAACATGATCGATAGAACTCCTCCTTTCGAGGAGTTCCCTGTTGAGTGAAGAGAAAAGAGACAAAAAAAAAATAGGTGATAGGTGATACCTGAGATGACGTTTAAAAGATAAATAGGACTTAGGCAAAACCTGGTGTCAAGGATTGGGGTTAGGACTATTGACTGGCAAGTAAGCTACAGAGAAATCCATGACCATTTAAAGGGAGATTTTTTATCCCCAAGGGATTGTTTTAGTTAAAATTACATCTGATGGCAGGTAATAGAAAATTCAAGTTGGTTTAACCAGTAAAAGTTTTCTTTTTCTTATTTAACACAAATTCTGGGGGTAGGAAGTCTGTGATGGGACTATGATGCCATTAGCAATCCAGGATCTTTCTGTTTTCAGATTAGCTTTCATGCTCAAATTTGTCACCTCATGTTCTCAAAATAGCTGCTCAAACTCTACCATCACATCCAAGTTTCAGGTAGAAGGAACCAGGTGGGAAGAACAAGGCAGGAAGGGCAAAATATGGTGTGCAGAGTGAGACTCCATTCCTTAAAGAACTTTCTGGGATGCCTCACCCAGTAGTTTCTGCTCACACCTCACCAGCCAATACTGTATTACATGGCTACCCACCAGTGAGAAAGGTTAACTGCATCAGCACCATGAACAAAACCTGGGTTCTGTTAAAAGGAAGAAGAGATTAGATATTGGATAGGCAGCCAGCAGTTCTTGCAATAGTGATATAAGCAACAACAAAAAACCATACCTTCATCTTTATATTGCATTCATATCCACTAATAAATTTTATCCTCTCAAAATGCAAAGAAGTGAAAGGGCAGGCATTCTTATTTTTTTGCAGAGACTTTGAAAAGTGACCTGACAGGTCCAAGATGATCAGAAATGCAATCCAGTCCACTCCAAGCCCACGGGCTTTATTACACACAGTGCTGTTCGTGAGTTATGATCTACACAGCACAGCATGTCTCGGGACTCGGTGAAACCCCACATTCTGGAAAAGACTATAGCAAGTCATGTCCCTGATGGTGCAGGAGGAAAAGAAAGGACAAGAAGAGAACAACAAAGCCTCGTGAGACAGGTGCTGAGCTGCCAGCTGGGCTCATTCACTACTATTAGTAATTATTATTAACAATATAACAATAGCTAACACTAATTGAGCCCTTTGTTCTTTATAGGCATTACCTTATTCTACCTTCATAACAATACTATGAGTTAAGCCCTATTACTATTGTCTTTCTTTAGAGGAGGAAATGGAGGTTCAGAGAGGTTAAACAACATGCTTGGTGTCACACAGCGAGTATGTGGTAGAATTCAGGCTCAGACTCTAGCCTGTCTGACTCCAGCATCTAAATACCAAACCTGACTTAATCATTTTACTGCTCTTCACCAGCTCTGATTCACTAGTGCCTACCAGACTTAAATGGAATTCAAATTAGGGCCTCGACGAAATTAATACATGTAATGCTTTATCAAGGTTGCTTGTGTTGGATTGAAACTGTGAAGATAAATCTGCACATTCTAAGGATCTGCAGTTTTTTTTTTAGACCCACCTCAGGTAAATGCAGATCTCCATTGCCAAAGCCCTACTTCCTGCACAGCTGATTGCAGCTGGTTTCATCCCGTAGATTTTGCCCTGGTCTTCTTCCAGCCAAGTGTAGTTTGCTGTGATTGTTTCGTTATCATTAATGGAACTATCCCTGAGCCATTTCTATTGATTCAGGTCCTGAGTTGGCAAGATGGATTTTAATCTTCTTGAATGTAGAGTAGGAGAGGACTCCTGGGGGCTTCGGTGGCATCCCAGAGCTTAGGGCTGCAGAGAAGTCCTGTTGTTAAGTTAGATAGTACAGTCTAGAATCACCGGTCTTAAGGCTGGAGAGGTGATGTGGTCCAGGCTCTGCTGGACCAAGCAGATCAGGCACTATTAGCTCCATTTCAAAGATGAGATGACCAAGGTTCTGGAGCTTACACGAAATGCACAGGGTCCTGCAGCCAGTGTCAGCGCTTATTTCAGTCACTTGGGGTGACGGAGGAATGGAGCACCTTTTCTCCTCACAGAACAGAAGCCTATGCATTGTTTGGACAGAACTTCACATGTATTGCAGCTCTTTGTTTTCCTCAAGGAGAATACTTTTTTAAAAAATCAGGAAGGAGCCGTCACTTCTCTTAGTCTACTAGTGCAGCCAGGATAGTGACAGGTAAACGACCTTAAATGCACGTTCTAAACGTACACTTAGAGGTGGGGTTGGTTCACCCATCATACTTCTGTGTCGCAATATCTGAAAGCTCACTTTGAGCTCAGATCTCCAGCCTGTGTTCCCAAGGTGCTAATCCCTCACAGTGCCCTGCCCTAGGAAGCTGGAGGACCACTTTGGTTATCTGCTCATTCATGAATATGCCATGCTCCTGCCTTCTCCCAGCACAGTTTAGCTTCCAGCCCATCTGCTCCCAGCCAGTGATGTAAATGTACCAGCTGCTTCTCAAGAACCAGTCGGCATCCTGCAGGAGGGGCAGGGCCCTTTCGGGGCATCGCATCGGCCTGCTTGCTCTCAGCCTAAGCTCTCTCGCCAACCCCTGGTGGGTCCCTCCGTTCTGCTGTTTCCCCATCAGAGAGTCAGAGGGTGCAGTCCTCCTACAAGCCCCTGATTTATTTATCAGTGTGGCTCGATTGAAGGGCTGTAAGTCAGAATCCTTATGATTGGACTGTGGAGACATGGCGAGGTTTGTTTGAAGGGGCCGGGCGGGGCCCCGCAGCAGACAGAGACGGTGGCCGGGAGGAAAGCAGCACGCTGCCCGGACAATGAAGGCGCTTCTGTTGCTGGTCCTGCCCTGGCTCAGCCCTGCCAACTACATTGACAATGTGGGCAGCCTGCACTTCCTGTGCTCAGAACTGTGAGTCCCCCTGCAACCATACCTGTCTGGGTTGGTGTGTCCGCTGTGTGGGGGCTGGGACCTGAGTCAGTCCCCCTGGAGGGATGTCCGTTTAGAGGAATAAATGCCACATACCCTGGCTGCACTTGGAAAATCACCCTGCCAGCGTTTAAAGCAATGCTTAGCTGTCTGTGACTTCACAGAAAAACACCATCTTTCTGATGCGGTGCTTTCCCAACAAGGCATTTTTTTTCCCTGCTTCTGTGCCTACACAGTTTTCTTTTTTTGCACGCTGCTTTTTCTCAGTAGATGGGTCTTCTCTTCCTTCCATAAATAGCGCCTGAGGACAGAGCCCGCTGCACAGGTCTGCAGCCCTTCTCGGGCGTTGCTCATGGCAAAGACATCATCGCTTTTTGATGCCGTGGTCTCCACCCTTGAAAACATTTATAGTGTCAGTGCAGGGGAAAGACAACCCCAAATGTAAAATACACACACACACACACACACACATCTCCATTTTATTTTTATTTTGGTAACTATCAAACATGAGAAGGCAGAACTGTGTAGTGAACATCCCTATTCCCATCACCGAGATTTAATGATGAACACTTTGCCACCTTTGTCTCGTTTATTTATTATTTACTGAAATTGTTTGGAGTGATTTGCAGTCATCATAACCTTTCAACCTCTAAATACTTCACTGTGTGTCTCTAAAAAATAATGACATTTTTCTACATGACCTATGTCTGTTTTATAAGAGGAAATGACTCATGTCCCCAACCTCTACAATGATATTTTTCTGGCTCCTTTTGTTAATAAGCTTTGAAAGAGGGTTGCAGATGGGTGAGAATAGCTTCTAGCGATCATATAAAACGTGCCACTGTGTGTGCCTCAGTGTTTGGAGCATGTACAGAAATGTACGTCTCCTTACCAACCAGACTGGTAAAGACAGTGAGGGCTGGCTTGTGTGTAAATTAGGGTCAGTAAGCAAATGCACAGGGGGCCTACAAAGAGTTCCTGGAGCCCAGACCAGGAAAGCTTGGCTGGTCCTGTTTAGAGAGAGAGATGCCCCAATCCACCTGAATTTGTGGTGATAACCAGGACCTCTTTTGTAATTAGCCAGACTAACCAATTTGTCCAGCAGGGTAGATGCTCAATAAATGCTTGATAAATAGAGGAAGAAACACATTTGCCTGGGTTCTTGGAGACAGCCCATTGATTTTGAAGATTCTACATTTCAGGATTATCTGGTCCTCCCTTATTGGGATGTAACCTTACTTTACCTTAGATTTTAAAAAAATGGTTCAAAGAGAAAGTATCTGTCTTAAATCTAAATAGTGAGCCTTTCTGGGGTAATAATGACGTTATGGAAGCTTTTCTAGAAAAGTATACAATGGCGGAACTAGTTGGGGTTGTGACAAGTCCCCTTCCTCTCTCAGTGAATGCTGAAGTTGGGGTCTCTGAAGCCAAAGCACCCCCCCACCAACCCGTTGCCTCTTCCCCACCTGCGATCCTTGTTAGGATTGCTGTGTTAGTTTCCCAGGGCTGCAGGAACAAATCCCCCCACATTTGGTGGCCTAAAACTACAGAAATTACTCTCTCACAGGTCTGCAGGCCAGAAGCTTGAAGTCAGGTGTCCACAGGGCCAGGATTCCTGTAAAGGCTCCAGGGGAGGGTCCTGACCCCGCCGCTCCCAGTTTCTGGTGGTTCCGGGTGCTCCTTGGTTTGTAACCACGTAACTTCAATCTCTGCGCCCGTCTTCACATCTCCTTCTCTTCTCTGTCCTCTCCAGTTCTGCCCGTCTTCTCCTCTTCTAAGGACACCTATCATTGGATTTAAGGCTAACCACCTGGATGGATAATCCAGAATGGTCTCATCTTGAGATCTTTAGCTTAATTGCATCTGTCAGGCCCTTTTTCCAAATATGGACCCACCACAGTTTCCTGATCTCTCTTTTGGGGGGCACCACTCAACCCACTGCAGGTGCTACTGAGGAGCCTGTCCATTGAGTTGCTCTTAGTTTTGTAGGCTACCTGAAAGAAGGCTCTCAGACTGGCTCAACAGTTTTCTTTTCTACAAGTTCGTGAATCAAAGGCAACTTTTCTGTTGAGTAACCGTGGATGCAGGCAGGCCGTTCTTTCCGGAGTGTGAAGCAATCCAGGAAGCATGGTGCCAGGAAATTGCCGGGACGCTGTCCTCAGACTAATTTGATGGAACTTTCCGGGAAGCTTCTAGTAACTAGAATCTCGTTGCTGGGGATGCTTTATGAGAGAAGTCTGTGCAGATGCTGGTGCTAATGAACTACTCGGTGAACCAACAAAACAGTTGGAGAACTGCGGCAGGTGCGGTGAGGAACACGGCAGTTAAGAAATTAGGCACAGCACTCACCCTCAAGGAGGTGACAGTGTAACTGAGAAGATAAAATGTAAACACGTAAGAAATATAAACAACCCAAGGCCTAGGAGGGCAAGTCTTTAAAAGGAAAGGTAGGTAGTAAGTGGAGAAGAGGGAGAGATTGTCCGTTTCAGTGAAATTAATCAGGGAAAGCTTCCAGAGAAGTTTGGGGTTTGGGCTGGATCTTGAAGAAATTAGAGAGACCTAGGCAAAAGAGAAAGCACTCCAGGCAACGCAGAGCGCACAGGCAAACAGGCTGTGAGGTGGCCATGGTTGTCCCCGAAGCTCTGGGACATGGCAGCTGAGCGCAGTGGGTGGGGCTGCTGGGTGCCCTGGGCATTCTTGGGAGAGGGGCTCCTGGGTGGTGGCTGCGTGGCCCTGAGGTAAAGACACCCCGCTCTCCCTACGGCGGGCTGCTGGGGTCTCAGAGGCAGACAGAGCTGAGGGGGTCTTCGGGGAAGGCCCTGGGAAGCCGTCTTCCTCCTGCCACCTGCGTCTGAGTGGCACTCTCTGTCTGAGCCCTGTTACCTCGGGGCCCAGCTGAAAAACTGGAGCTAATCCAGCAAATGGAATCAAATTTCTCATGTGGCCTAGGGCGTCTTAAACACAAATGCCTATGGGAACCAGGGAAGAGCTGTGTGAACCTGTGAATCATTTGGCTGTAAAACGGAAGGAATCGGTGTCCTCTGGTCAACTGCAGCAAACATAGCAGCACAGGGGTGGACAAAAGTGGTTAACAATAATAAATAGTATAATCATTAACAAATAATAATACTCACAACTGAAAACTACTTTGCCCATTCCTGTGTATATAATAGATAATGACTTAAGGCATTCAAATTCAATTTAACACAAAATAGAAGAAGAACACCATGTCTGATCCAACTTTGCCCTGAGGGGCCGGTAGTCAGTGCCCATTGCCGCCTGTTGCCGTGAGCCACGGGGAGCGAATTTCACAGGTGAGGCCTAACCCCGGGTTATTTGATGTGCAGTCCCAATCCTCAGGTCAGGGCGCGGGTTGCTGGGGTTGCTCTCAGGGCCACAAAGAGCATGCGTTTGGGTAAAAGACAATGCTGTCTTCCCCCACAAGCCCTCACCCCTGACTCCCACAAACTCCTTCTCAGTTTTCTAGCCCCTAAAGCAAACTTAGGGAATATACTTTCACTCTTAGGGGCATGAGCACGGATACCAACTTCTCGTCTTTCTGGACCTATCTACAGCCCCTCATAGGACACAGCTCGGGGGAGGAGTCCTTCGAGCAGCTGGCGTTCTGAGGACAGTCCACGTAGGAACCGAGGGCTGGGTGTGGTTTCTAAAATGCAGATGCTTGGGCTCTAAATCAAACCTTGGGGGAGGCATCCATGTTTCTGTGTAAGTTCCCCAGGTGATTCCTATGGGGCCCGTCCTGTTTCCATGCTGAACAAGCTCCCCAGGTGAGCCTTGTGAGACACTGCAGCATAGGAACCCCCAGGTGGACCTTGGATGCCATCACCTTGCCTTCCCTGCGGAACAGCCTCGCTCCCCTCTCTGTGTGTCCTCGGTGCTGTGTGCCACCGGCCGCCTTCGTGTTTGTCTCCTCTACCAGGTCAGTGCTGACGGGGAGAGCTTGGGAGGTATTAACAGAGTTAAGCTGAACTGAGATGAATTTGTCTCATAAATTGGCCAGTTCCTAAACGTTGCAAGCAGCAGTCGAGGACGCCCTGGTTTGGATTCTGTGGACGGGAATGCGACCTTGCTGGTAATGTGCAAGCTAGCCGCACCTCAGGTGTTGCAGAAAGTGGCGCTGTGGTCGAACACCTGAGGTGGTCCAGCTGCTCTGGCCAGTGATCTCCTGTGGCTTTTGTGACACTTCTTTAAACATTTTGTTTAGTAAGAATACTGGAGAAAACACTAGCATTGGGCAGGGTGACAAGATGCATTTTATGGAACACACCTAACTCTCAAAAGCCATTTGCAGAAAATTGAAAAGGCTTGTCATCTTTCCCCCACCTTGAACATTCCAGCCCCAGCTCCCTAGGAAATACTTTCCATTTGTGTGTCGTCTTCTGGTGGAGACTCTGTTCGTGCCCGTGGCATAAAGTCCGAGTGAGTTTTGAGTGGGTGCATAGTAAGTGGGAGCCCTACCTTCAAAGTAGATAACTGTCCTTTGTTTTAGGATCACAGTTATCAACAAGACCACTAGGCAGGGTCACTGGAGGATCCCTGGCGTTAGTGCTGCGGCCATAGCGATGTGGCTTCTCAGAAAGTCGGGAAATGCTGGCTCTCTTTCTAGCTTACCGTCAAATATTTTTGGTTTGTAAATGTCGTCACTGTGAACAGTGTTCATGCCAGTATCTGGAGAGAGAAATTACACTAGCCCCTGACCTCTGTTAGAGATACAAGTTCTAAGGGGGAAAGTTGTATTCCCACTGGAGTTTTGTGCTCAGAAAATTAAGATGAGTGACTTTGATTTTGAACTTGAATCAGTTTGACCTGTGGAAGAACAAGGTCTCCTGGAGAAACTGCTAGGAGCACAGGGGTTAGGAGACCACCCGTGTGTGTCCTTCCTGGGAGGTAGGGTGGGGCCCAGAAGTCAGAGACTCGGGGGCACCAACCACATGTCTTAGGCCCATGAGTCCCACCACCCACCTCCCTGGCAGGACTTTCTCAGACCAGCCTGCACATCACACCCCTGACAAACTGCGGTGTCATCGCACAGTGAGAACGTGCACTTCGGGGCTCACACCCAGCTGGACCTTCCAGACTTCAAGTGAGAAGGCTGCTTGCCTTCATTTTATAGATCACTCTTCCAGCCCTGGCCCCACTTCTCAGTTTCCTCCACCTGGGTCCAGGCCTAGCCTCAGTAACCTCATTTTCTCCCTGCCGACTTCAGGCAGCCTTGGGCCAGGTGTTGGGCCGTGAACTACAGAACGTGGGGAAACATCTTTTTAAAAAGCGTTATACTAAACAGACCCACCCAGGCACATCTAGATTGTCACTGTTGAATTCTTTCTTGTGTGCGTGAAGAGGGAGGGGATGAGTGAGGGAGCAGCGGGATCACCTCAGCGTCCATTTCCTCCTCACTTCATTTTCGCTGAGTTAACTACTCCCAATACTTCTGTTGACAGAAGTGTCCAAACCTGTAGAGAAATTTTATGAGTTTATTTGAGCCAAACTGATGACAATTGCCAGGAAGCAAAATCTCAACAGATTGAGAAAAGGCTCTGGAGAATGGCAGTTTTGCAGCATATTTTACGCATTAGACTCAAAAGAAGAGACACAGGGTTACATGAAATCCCTTGGTGGTTGATTAAGGGGGCTGGAAAAAAGGGGGATCTCTGGGATGGGCTGAAAAGTGAGACGGAGAAACACACGCTTCTTTGATGGTGGTGGGCACAGGATAGCTCATTAGCACTCACAACACAGAGAGGGTGGTACTCAGGGAACACGATAACAGTGAGGGTGCCATGGTTTCCTGTCCCGGGACCTGGGTGTGCCCTGAGGGGTCTGGAAAAGGAGATTACTCTGAGATTCCAAGGATCTCTCATCTTAGATGCAAAAAGACAATAGACAGGCTCAGTTAAGGTAAAGATTGGCTTTTGTTAAGGAAGGCCCAGAATGCGACTAGCCCAGGATGCGACTAGCCACCAGGACTCGATTTTAGTTAGGAATGTTTGTGTCCACACCATCCTGTGTGGTTACTTTGGGTCTCTGGTCTGTGCGACCCGCCACGCAGGCCTCCCCTGAACTCATCAGGTTTAGTACGTGGCACCTTTTTCATCTACTTTCCAAGTGTGAACCGGCAGACTGAGCTCTTTGGATTTGGTGGTAAATGCTGAGTTGAGTCTCAAAGAATTTGTTTCTTATCAAAATTGAAAAAAAGAAAAAGTGCTGCTGATTTCTGGATTTTTTTTTTTTTTTTTGTCATATGTTTTGAGGATTTGAAACCGAGTTTGGATTAGGACCTGGAAGGAAGGAGGGAGAGTGTGCAGAGGAAATGGGGTGAGGTGGTGAAATCATATTGCAACGGAGAGGAACAAGGCCCGGTCTCGGGGAGCCAAGTGGGGGCCCCTTTGGGTTCAGTGAGTCTCTCCATGTCTTTCGAAGGGTTGCCGTTCAGCACATGTTGTGTAGGGCGTTCTTCCTTAAATCTACAAATGTGTGTATTTGGAAGGAAATTGAAGCCGCATGTTCCCAATTCATTTACATGTAACTCATCACAATGTTGCTTTGTAATGATTCTTTGATGTTCAAAGAGGCTAGTGGCCCTGTTCAACGGTCTTATGTTTTCCTTTCTCCTTTGGAACTGGCACATTTTCTTTTGCCCGGCAGTAAAGCAACTGCGGTCCTGAACAGTTTGCTTTCGGGTCTAACCCGGGGTTCCGGGGACACGCACGTGCCGATGCCTGGCGAATCATGTCGGCCTGTCTCTGGGCCACGGGACTGTGTCAGGTCGGTGAAAGGCCAAATGGGAGTTTCTTTAATATAAGATCTCACTGATTGTTTCATGTTTGGTTGGTTTATTTTCTTTATTTTAATTTTTTATAATGAAAATGTCAACTCAAAAGTAGAAGAGTGTAATGTATCCCCAGGTACCTTACCACCCATCTTTGATAATTAACAGGTTATGGCTATCTTATATCCTCCTTGAATCATTGTCAGGCACATGTCAATCATCATAATTTATCTGCAAATATTCCCATATTTAGCTGTAAAGGATAAAGATTTTTAAGAAATACATGTAGCCCTGGCTGGTGTGGCTCAGCGGATTGAGTGCCAGCCTGCCAACCAAAGGGTTGCCAGTTCGATTCCCAGTCAGGGCACATGCCTGGGGACCTGGGTTGGCCAGGTCCCCATTTGGGGGCAACTGAGAGGCAACTGATTGATGTCACTTATTGTTTTTCTTCCTTTCTTTCTCCCTCCCTTCCTCTCTCTAAAAATAAATAAAATCTTTTAAAAAATATATACATATAACTATAACACTAATGTTACACCAAAAATAAGTAACCATAATTCCTTATTATCAAATATGCAGTCAGTTCAAATTTTCCCTCTTGTCTCATAACTTTTCTTTTAACAGTTTGTTTAAACCGTGAACTAAATAAGGTCTGCACCTGGCACTGGGTTGCCATATCTCTTCAGTCCCCACCCTCCACCCCTTTCAAATCCATTGATACAATGGAATTCTTGAGGTAAATGCTGAAGAATATGGCTTTGGCAAACTCAAAATACCAAGCTGGTAGCTGAAAAAGAGAAAAATAAAGCAATTACTTTAATCAACCATCAAGTTGAGAGAAATGTAAAGGAGGCAAGACCCAAAACGTTGAACAGTCTTATAAGTTTAATCAAGATGAGTGTTTTTGATGACCTTGTCTCCCAGAAGCTCTGCGAGACAAACTTAAAGAGGATGGAGGAGTACCTTCTCCCTAGGGTCTGTAAGCTTCCAACTTTTTTGATCACAGATGCCTGTCATATGTATAGTTACCTATTTATGCATTCTACACAGGTATTTCTGTATTACTATATCCATTAGAAAACAGTGTTATAAAGGATAAGAGAAAGCTACCCTAGAAACTATAAAGGTTCTATTAGAGTCTCTCCACGTTCCTTTGGGTGTTGTCACTTTGGAGACCACCACAGAGAAACAGGCTCTCCGTACTCATTGGCACTAGAACACAACCCCCTCAATGTCAACAGAGGAAACTTCCCACCATCAGTCTGTGGGATTGGTCTTGGAAGGAGTAGGGCAGGAAATGGCCCATTTCTGCAGGCCAGTGAAAACTTGCGGGCAAAAGCACCAGACATATTTTCTCGTAGGCATTTTTCCCTTTTCTGACCATCATGCCTTCCTGTGCATGGCCCACATGGACCCTGCTTTCTTCCAGCTTCCTCCACACCTGCATCCATAAACACCAAGAGCAGGGCTTCAGAGGGTCCAGGGTTGCGAAACTGGAAGTATTTGGAATTGGAGGAGTCCTCTTTTTTAAAAAACACACTATCGCAAATCCATACTTGCTAGATACTCAGTCAGCCTCTTGGAAGTGTTTGGGCATGCCTTGCGGTATAGCCATCAGTCTTACCGTAACCCTCTTCCTGGGTGAGCACTAATGTTCCACGGTGTGTCTGGGTGCTTCCCCCACCCCCAATTTCTTACTCTCTAAGTTCCCTATAGAACTGGCTATAGAACATTAGTTCCCTTCTAAGCCCACTTCTGTGTTTAACTCTTGCATATCCAGAGCTAAAACAGTCTTCCCGATGCTCTGTGGGCCTGTTAGGTACCTGTGGCCCCTCCTCCACCTTTTGCCTTTATTAGAGGGAGAGGCCAGGGCCCCAGGACAATGAGCAAGTCACTTTGCCATCCTGAGGACTGTAATCAAGTAGCCCGCCACTGGAAGCTAGGAGGTGAGGTGACTTGGTGATTTAAGGCACACACTCTGGACTGAGGCTGACTTGGGTTCCTATTCAGTCTCTGCCAGCTAGGCAACCTTGGACAAGTCATTTAACCTCTCTGAGCTTTTCTCATTTATAAATAGGAATAATAATACACATCTCACAGGTTGTTATGGGTATTAAATAAGATTATGTAAAGCATTCAATATAGTTTCTGGTCAAAACAAACCCTTAAATTATGGATTTTATTACTAGTAATAGCAGGAGTTAAAAACAGATTTTGTCAATTCTGAGGTATTTTTTAGTCTCTGAGAGCAGGCTATATCTTAGCATTGATGGCACCATGCAAAGTAATGGGCAGTGTTTTTTATTCTTGGTGATCTGTAAAATAATGATGTGTTCTATAATAGGCGGAGTCTTCAGTTTCATAACATTTTGTAATAAACTTCATCCACAGAGAGCATGAGTAGGCCAAGGTCAAGAAAATAGAATTGCTGAAACCATGTAGTTCCTCCCTCCCTCCATAGAAAGCCAGGTTAGAGTGCCACCTGAGCAGAGAAAGGTGCAACTAGCATCTGGGGTGGAGTTTGGGGAGAGACCTGAGCTATTTGTCAGTGGACGGGGCCATGCCTCCCACGAAACTCCACTTACACGAGTGGGTCCTTCTCAACCACACTCCCATTCTTTCTCGACTCTCAGTCTCCCACTCTTTCTCATTCATCAGCCACCTACCTCTCCCCTTGTTGCCATGACACAGGAGCTCCTACCCACTTTCCCTTCCCTAGTCTTCATCTCCCTTCCCCACCTTAAGAGGAAGCCTGGATCCAGCATATTTGGAATCTGGGGCCCAGAACCATAGTTCTTTTAAAGCCAAAGGAGATGATCTAGCCCAGTATTCCCATTTTATAGAAGAAGAGACTCAGGCATAGTAATTTACCCAAGTGATTCAGCCCTGACAGTAACAAGCTCTGTGACCCCAAAGAAGTCATGACATTATTTTGGGAAACAATGATAACACATTCATTATCCTCAGGAAACAATAAAACTACAGTTGTTAAAATTTTAAATTAACAGCTTTGGGCAAAGTCAAGGCATAGATGTGATACAATAATGCACGTGACAATGCCTGTCACCCATTAGGGACTGAATGTCCTCTGAAAGTGTCCTCCCATCTGGACATGCTCAGAGAATGCTATGATTGGACTTCCCTGCCCAGTTTTGTACAAATGCAACCTGAGGCCACTTCACAGTAATGAAGCTTTACGTTTGAATATGGCATTCTGTATACATGTGGTCCTCTCGGTGACCACAGAGAGGCAAAGCAGAGCCCAATCATGACGCAGTTATAACCTTCAGTTTGTGATTAAAACTCTGGTCTCTGAAGTCCTTCAGATCTGAGTTCAAATCCTGCTGCATCATGTGCCACCTGTGTAACCTGGGCTAGATTAATGATTAATCTCAGCTGGGCCTCAAGCTTCTCATCTTTAAATCACCTCTTAATGATAGCACCTTACTCACGGGGTAAGAAGTAAATATAAGACAGATAAAATGCTTAGTAGATGCCTGGAACATTATAAACGCACTGTAAACGTCCATGGTGATGAGAAATGACTTTATGTGCAACTAACAGCAAATGCAGTGAATCCCCAAGAGGCATTGAGTTTAAGGAGACTCCCCTAATGATCCAGCCAACCTGGAGCACAGGCATGCTGATTCCAGAATCAGCTTTTTTCCACAGCAACTCCCTTTGTTGCCATGGAGACGGTATTGCTGGGGTGTGTGTTAGGTTGCTCCAGGCCTTTATAATTCACTAGGGACAGCTTGGGGGACAGAGATGGGTTCTGAACCAGAAAAATAAATTGCTTTATAGATGAAATTTTCTAGGCAAAATATTTGGGTAGTTTCTTTGGCCAGTTAAAATTATGCTGAAGCCGGAGCTTTCTGGCATGTACAATTATTTTTTCCACTGAAGTAGGCATAAGGGGGCAGACTACAAGTGGTCCCAAAGACATCTTTAAAGTGGTCAGCCAAAAACGTTTTTGGCCTCATGAGCTAATTGATGATAGATTAAAGGGGATCAAAGGGATTCTGTTGTAAATGCATCTGGAATAATAACCCCTCTCTGCCAATGCTGCTGCAGTTTTTATAGAAAAACACCTGGGCTCCATCCAAAGTAGAAGTCGCCTACTATCCCCATGACAGAAACCCTGTGAAGGTTTGAGTGTCATCAGGAATGTGTGTGTCGTGAAGCAACATGATCCCGAGTATGGACGCCAGAGCTGGACGGACTCTGGCTCTGCCATTTACTACATGTGTCTTTGGGCAGCTGCCCTCACCCCCTGAGAGCCACCTTACAGAGTTAGGACTAAATGAGGTCATGCATATGCAGCCCCAGTGCCATGCCTGGCACGTGGGCGAGATTGACCCACATTAGCTATTTTAATGTTTCTGCCTTTGCCACTCCACAGTAAAAAGCCAACTCCCTTTTTTACTTCCTGCATAATTTTTCTCCCTAGAAACGGTGCCCATGTAGCACCAGGCGGCGGGTGTTGGTGCCTGATGATTGTAGACTCTGCCCCGCTGTTGGCCTCCTTGGGTTCCACTCAGAATTTCTGTTAACATCACAAAGGAATGATTAAACTCCTGGGAGGGGCTGACTCTCCATTAAAAGCCCCCAAACACTTAATAATCTGCTTCAGAGTCTTTAAGTCCAAATGACAACTAGACAGGAATGGTGTGTAGGACTCACCCACAGGATGGGGTAGATGAAGGAGACTAAGAAAAACAAAGTGTTCTCTATAGCGGAGGCATTTTTTCTCCAATTACAAAATAGCCAGGCAACTTAAGTTATTCTGTGGGAATGTGGCTTAGTATCGCCAAAGAAAGCAGCAGAGTGACTGGGCCACTTCCCAGCTGGTCTCTGTGCGCGCACCTCCATCTTTGCTCGCCGTTGGTGTGGTGGGTCGACTCCAAAAGTCCAGTGACTTGGTTCTCCCTCAGATTCTTTACTCGTTTAATGTTTAACAAAGGCAGGAAGTTTCTATTGATAAAAACAGTACATAAACAGATTGACTGCTTTGTCCAGTAAACTAATGCTCTAGAAAAATCCAGCAAGACATTTCCTACTTCTTAGAAGTTCTCATTCTCTGTTTAATGTTTTGTCTGGTAAGTGTGATTTTCTAAACTAGGCAACTGCCTGGTAGATGAATCACGTTTACACTTGGGTAGTGAAAAGAAGCGCTCACTGCTGGGAAGTGTGTAATTTAGTAACAACAAATATTTATGGAGGACCTGTGAAACACCAGGTCCTAGGCTCTGAGGATTCTGCACTAAAGTATATTCCAGGGAGAGGGTAATAAACAAGCAAACATACTATGTCAGATAGAAATAAGTGGTATGAAATAAAACAGTGTCTTCTTATCCCAGATTATTTTTATAAGAAGGCCTCTGAGAAAGTCTTTGGAGCAGACACCAAAAGGAAGTGAGGGAGGGAGCCGTGAGGGCGTCTGAGATTGGGACTTGGGAGTCAGGCTGTCCTCTTTGCAAACCATGTGGGCTTCGCCTCTGTGGGCCTTAGCTGCATCATCTGTAAAGCGCAAATGCTGAGTCCCATAGCGTGGTGTTCCTGGGAGCAGTCAGGGCCATGAAAAAGGAGCTGGCCCCGGGTGGGGCTGGGTGGATGTGAGATCCTGCTGCTTCCACTGTCCCCTTTGCTGGATAATTCCCGAGGGAGGGCGAGGGAAGGATTTTTTACCTGGTTAAACACCACACTGGGTCGCAGGCTCTGAATATAGGTTTGAATGGAATCTCAGATACCAATGGCCTCCCTCTCCACACCACCCCATTCCTGCTCAGTGTGAGTTCGTGTTCAATTTTCTCATCCCTAAATTGTATGGCTGTCTAAATTTCTCCAGCCTGTTCAGATCTGTTTTTGGTGGATACTCTCTAATTGCAGATGTGTCTCTCTCTAACATAGTTTTTTTTTTTTCCTTCCTTCTGTTTTCCATCTCTGTGGCACATCTCAGCTGAGTGTCATCCGTAAATTTTGTGACACTGTGTCCTAGGTCACTTGTCAGGGTATTGAGTCAGGTCGATGTGACAGTGGATTGTTAAGATGCCCTCTGAAACACCCCCACAACTGGGCTTAATACCACATTTGTTTGTGATTTCTGTCCATTATCAGCCCCCCTTTTGAATCTTCGGACTAATAGTGAAAATAAAATCTTTCCCAAGACACTGCATGTTCAGCTCAACATCCCCTTCTCCATCCCTGTACGTTCTTAACTACAGCCTAAACAGCATTAAAGTCTTTACAATAATCTCACAAACTTGTCTGTGGTCATTCAAAGGCCCACTGTTCTTTGTTTATTCATCCCCGGTATTCTGAACCCTTTAGATTTTGCTCCCGTAATATTTATTCCACAATTTGTTAAACCCACAATTTCATGGACCCTGCATTAATTTTTCACTGCTCATTCCTTCTGCTTTCTTTCTACATCATTATCACATGTGGTTGGTCTCTTTCCAGTCTCCTGACATCCCCCTGTGTGCAAGGTAATTTCTCAGAACTAATTATTCATCCTTACTGCCCCAATGCGCAGCGAGCACATTAGTCAAACTCTTCTACTCCCTGAAGGAGCGGCTGATGCATGTGTGTGTGTGTTCGCCAAATGTTCCTCTGCCTGTTTTTCTGTCCGGCTTGTCGGTGGGAGTTTCTAATTCTCCCAATTCCACTTATTTGTACTTATAAAGATATGTTTTAAGGAGTTTAGCATGTCATGTTTTAACATTTTTATTTCAGTGTTTGCCTCTTTCAAAAACTTAGTAAATCTGTGTTTTTCCAAGCTTCTTGGCCTTTTTTTTTTTTAATGGCTCAGGATGAGCTTACAGATTTTAATGCTCTTGCTAAGTGTTCAGTCCTTCCAATTCAACTCATGTTGTTTTCTCTGCTGAGCTTAATTCACACAGTCCTTTGTCTGGGTGTGTTACTGGTCTTGTATTCAGAACTCTTCAGTGATCCTGAGTTTCTGGCACACGACTAAACAGGTGTTTACTTTTTCCATTTGATATACATTGTTAGAGACTGGAATAAAAAAGTCGCGAATTAAATTTCTCCCCCCTCCCCCAAAAAATAGCCATGGAATATGCTGGTTAGCTTCCTCAGAGCATCTCTCCTCTTCCCAAATGTAAAACTTTCCACTCTGCACACAGTTTGGCACTAATTATTCACTCTTTTCCTTGGAGAGAGCATTTTATTCAACCTAACCTCTTTTTTAAACACGACCTTGCCAAGTCAACATGATTTTAGAGAGCATTTGCTGAAGCTTACTCAATTGCTATCTGTATCCTAACTCAGGAGAAACCTCCACCCACCCACTAGAGAATCCTGAAGCCATAGCACACATTTCTGGCTCTTATTTTTAGAAAGTAATCCAGTGCCTTTATTTTACTAATGACAAATGTTTGACCCCGATAAGCAAGGACACTCGAATCTGTGAGCACCCTGTGCCAGTGACCACGCCAAAGGAAAGCCCGTTTGTGATGCTTTAACCCCCCTTCCGGTCACGCTCTCACACTGGCACGACGCTCGACTCCGAGGTTGGGGCTGGAGTGTGTGCAAGGGCCACCCCATCGTCACTTGGATCTATTAGCAAGAACAATACAGTTGCTGTGCCATTTAAGAAAATGTAAATGGCATTAAATTTGATATTGATTAGAGTAGACTGAGCAAAAAATAACTGGAGCAACCGAAATCCTGTTTCCACTTTTAACCATGTGGCCAAGCCAACCTTTGTCACAGATGCCCCAGGGAAGGATCTCAGAAATTAAATCCTCAGTGCAGCTGGTTGCTCAGTGGGGGCAACCTCACAAGAAGCTGCCGTCACTGTCCTCTGGGAGAACACCTTTAATCTTACCACGTGTAGAAAGCAGTGTCTGTGGTGGCCTTGGTACCGGTCACAGCAGTCCCGGGGTCAGGAGCCTCTCCACACATACGCTGTGAAGACATCAGAGTGGAGGTCAAACCAACAAGTTGGAACTGAATCATTTTGTGCAAATGAAAGAATGAATTTGCATATGTGTATGAATCATATGCTTATGCTACAGGGGGAGAAATTGTGAAGGTCTAAAATCTTCATTTTCAAAGTTCCAAAATCCTACTCTTAAAAGGAGTCCTTGGGAAAGGAGGAACCAGGGAACATTGAGCCCTTTATCATCCCCGACCTAACTCAGTAGAATACTGCACATATTATGCTCAGAGGGCAACACGATTTCCCTACTTCTTGAGATTCCGCTTGACTACAGGAGCAGAAGAGTAGGGGACGTTGCTGGGGACCTTCTGGGAAGGGGACAACGGACTTCCTCTCGTGCCTGGCCCCCGGCCTCTGGTAGTACCTGTCTTTGGCAGAGGGAGCCTTGGTCCGTGTGGTTTCCATGAAGCACAGAGAGCGCCTTTGATGTAGCAGGAAGGATACACGGCTCATCTGATTTTTAGTGAGGAAATCTACCTTATCTTAAGTTTAACCAACAGACAAACACAGTCAGCTCAAACCAGATAGCCCTTGGAACGGACCCCACTTTCAGTGGGACCAAGCCCTGTTTCTGGATCCCCTTCAACCAGCCGAGTCTCCTGGACGTGGCCAGTTAAATCTGTGCATGGATGTTAATCCGTCCTTTGGCTTGCTCCCTCTGATTGCTTCCAGAAGTTGCAGAACATGTTGTCCCTATCAGGGGGCTTCAGTTACCTTCTCTTTTCCCTCTACCCTGAAAGGGCCCTCATTCCAACGTGCTCATGTTTGGCCTGTCCCGGAGACTGGACACAAATGGCTGCTGTGCTTTGAATTTTTGCGGGGTGTCCCCAGTGAGCTGCACACCTGCGAGTTTGAAGGCTCTTTCAGTCACGGCTTTTGAATCACAGATGAATCAGGCGAGACTTGAACTACGTGGGGAAGAACTTTTATCCAAACACATGCCATGATACTCGGCTTAGGCCATCTGGCAGAGCAAGCCGACTGCCTCTGACTTCTCTAAAATAGAAGACTCGTGCAGATTAATTGGACCTAAATTGCAATTTAGTGGTTTTCTAGGGAGGAACCCTGACCCATTCAGAAAAGCAGCCTAGGGCTTCCAAGCTCATGCCCCACCTCTGGTTACATGTGAGCCTCCTCCCTGCATTGACCCTGGAGTTAGTAGGAGCCCCCAATGCAGCCAAACTGTAAGGAAAAGCTGGTCTAGGTGGCAAAAGACGGTGCTGCCAGAGCTGTTTCTCTGTCACTGCTTCTCCGGCCTCTTAGGCCTAAAGACAAGGTCCCATCACTAACCTGGACTGTGGCCAGACTAGTAGAAAGGGGTGCGGGTAAAACCCAGATGCCGTGGTGTCCCACCCCAGGAGTGATCCCGACACCCACCCTCTAGGTCCTGTGTGTTCTGGGTGCCAGGCTTGGGGGTGGGTTTTTGTGATTGGTTTTTGTTCTTGTTTTTTGGAGACATTTATATTTAACCAACAGCTGATTGAAACCAATTGCTATGAAAATTTTTTATATATTTTGAGTCCCCTAATGGTTCACGTTCTTAATAAGAATGACTAAAGAAGCGGTTACTGACAGTAGTCAAGCCCCAACTAGCCTTAGGATAGTCTGTCCCCGCTCACCCTGCTCACTGACTGCCCCACCTCAGCACCTGAAACGAAGGAACTCCGTGGACTGGGATGTGTGTTTTATGAAGGAAAAGGAATGCTGCTCATCTGAAACCTCTGCTTTCTGTTTTCAGTACCAAAGATGTTCTCTTCTCTGGCTCTGTGAGAGGGTGTGGTTTGGCTAGACTCCTGTCAGGTAGGGAATGGTACAGAGGAAAGTGCCCAGAGCTGCCCACCTGTGTGGGGCTCGGTGGGGCTGATGGCGGAGCCCAGCGTTCGGTGCAAAGCCGGGACAGAATCAATGGAGAGATGGACAAGGAGAGAGAATACTAAGGAACTTTATCAGTGGCCGTATCCCAGTCTTTTGTAACTACTCACTCTGTGTGTGAGTGTGTGTGTGTATGACTATAAAAGGAATAAAACTAATCAATGCTTTGGAACAAGCCAGAATCTGGCTATCTGTTGATGGAAACACTACAGACTCTCTTCCTTCTCCACCCAGAAACAAGGCTAGCCATAGAAAGGGCTAGAACTTGGTCTTCAGACAAAAGATTCAGTCAATTAAGAAAGAGTGGACCTCAGGCTATTGCACACATAAGACTTCAAGGGTGTCATTTCAAAATATTTATAGGCATTCTCATAATTTCTTTATAATTTGCTGGGTATTTGACTCCATAGAAAGTGCCATATATGATGAAGTCTTTCAGGACGAAGTCCAACCATTGTTAACATCATGAGAATGGTTTGTAGAACACCGATGTCACCTGGCCATCAGGGAGAGTGGACTGGATGTGCATGCATGAACAATGAGGACTTCACTGTACTAGTCAGTGGGTATGCTGGTGAGTGAGTGTGTACTGTGTGGCTGTTGCATTCAAAATAACTGAGCAAATAGAGCAATGAATCTGTGCCAGATTTTGCATTAAGCTTGAACATTCCTCCACGGAAACTCTTCAGATGATTCAGAAGGCTGCAGCTATGAGCAACTGGTGATTGGCAGCTTCATCACGACAACTCACTCACTCATGAATCACATCTCACATCTCTTGCAGAGTTTTTTGGCAAAACATCAAATCACCCAGGTCACTCAGCCCCCCTGCAGCCCAGATTGTGCTCACTGTGACTTCTGGCTCTTCCCAAACTAAAATCACCTTTGAAAGGGATGAGATTCAGGGAAATATGACCGAGCAGCCGTTGGCAATTGGGAGACCTATGTGAAGTCCCAAATTGACTACTTTGAAGGGGGCTGAGGTGTCATTGTCCTGTGTGCAATGTTTCTTGTATCTTGTGTCTTCTTCAATAAATGGCTCAATTTTTTTTCATATTACATGGCTAGACACCTTCTGGACAGACCTCGTATTCCTTTTTCACATATTTTAAGGCAAATCACTTTTGACAGAAAAATCAGTATATCTTCCTGCACTACTGCCCTGAAATGCAAAGTAGAAAGACCTAGAGGTGAGACTGTTTACCTGATGTCATGCCAGGAGAATGACTGTCCAGGCATGGACTATAGATAAACCAATAACCAAAGAGGTAGATTTTCCTACGTAATTTGGAGATGATCACTGCCAAAGCCTTACTAGAGATAGAGACTTTTGTCAGCAACAGAAAATAATGATTATGGGGTGGGTGGAAATTCCACACTGGTGCTGGTAGTTACATCGCAGGGCAATGAGTGTGGTCCACTCCATCTTTCATGGCGTTCAGCCAGTCAGTGTGTTGTTAGGAGTAGAATCAAGAAGAGGAGGAGAACCAGCTAATTCTAGAAAGACAGAGGAATGGTTTCTCAGAACATTTTGTGTTTCCTCAGGGTAATCAAAGGCTCTTGAGAGGTAGTTAGCATTCTTTCAAGGAAGCTGTGTCACGCTGCTGTCTGTAAAACTCTTCATAAAGAAGCAATGGTACAAAAGAAACGCTCATCGGTACAGAGAACAGACTGATGGTTGCCTGGTGTGGGGGGCGGGGTGGGTTGGAGGGCTGGGTGACAAAGGTGAAGGGATTAAGGAGTGCAAATCGGTGGCTACAAACAGTCACGGGGATGTAAAGTGCAGCGTAGTGAATGTGTCAATACTATGGTAACGCTGTATGGTGCCAGGTGGTGCTGGACCCGTCAGGAATGTCACTCTGTACATTATGTGAATGTCTAACCCCTATGTTGTACACCTGAAACTAATGTAGTATGAATGCCAACTTTAATTGAAAAATAATTTTTAAAAAATCAGAAAGAAGCAACCTGGGAACAGAAGCACTGGACTAGAAATGTAGTGGCTCTGAGATGTAATCCAGAGTTGGTACAGCGGCGCTGCGAAGCACATTTGCATAAGATGTGGAACATTCTGTGTTCCAGGACAGAGGTGGAGAAGAAAGGAGAATCCTTCAAAGGCCATGGGCTGTCTGTGGTCTAGGCAACACTCTACTTGGTAACATTTCTGGATACTTTACCATGAGCCTTTTCGTGCTTATCTTCCACGGTCAGAGCTCCTCGGAGGGATACCTTCCATAGCTCTGCCCTGAGAGACCATCTCCTCATCTCCTCAGGGTGATGGGTGGCTTCAGTTACCAGAGGGAATCCTGTTAGGTATTTCCCATGAACTCACCATGAGCTTTTGACTTGAACTTGAGAAAACAGGTGATGCATTCATAGGCAAAGAACATTGCATTTATGTAGAAACAGCCCTTGTTATTCACTACCTATCTATTTGTGGTTAAATGAGAAAAATGGCACTACCTGATGAGGTAGAATAACTAATAAAACAATGGTAAGTCAATTGCAGGGTGTTGTAAAATGCTTAGTAAATATAGGTGGACAGATTTGGGGTCAGGGTCAAGTGATTGACCCACAAGGCTGGTGCAATCCCTGAAAAATTTCTGGGAAGTACTTGCTTTGACTGGGTCCAATAGTTTGGTATTTGAACTTCCCCATGCATAAAACAGGGATGATGCTGCCTTTGCCAACAGTTATCAGGCACTACACCAAACACGGAAGTAAAGATAGTCCCATGTGCGCCTGAGCTGAGCCAATAGATGGAAGAGAAATAATGGAAGAAATGAGGGGGGATGGCATCAAGAGGTGGGAGCGGACTGGGAAGTGCTTGGTGCTCATACAGTGGCAGGAGTGGGGAGCCAATTCAGACATCTGGGACTGACCACTGAGTTAAAGCATACATGAATAAAATGGTAAAGCTAATCATAAAAATGATGTTCCATTTCATTACAATCCAATGAGCCAATTTATTTCATTGCCCTTGTAGGTAAGCCGAGTAAAGCTTGTTATTTTTGGATGAACAGGGAGAGAGTTCACTAGTGGTCACATCCAAATGCAGATTTTATGTCATGGAAATAATAACATTTCAGGAGAAAGACAATAATTGCAGTAGCATTTGCAAAAAGAGTCACGCCGTAAGCAACCAAAACAACCAAGCCGGCTCTCAGTTTTTCATGGGGTCTGCGTGACCTAATTAAACAGGCTTCATTTGTAATGGAAACAGCAATATTGGTAGGTCTCATATGACTTTGATTATATCCTTTGGGTTCCTTAAAAAAAATTCTAAACCTTTAAATTATTGTACAGAAAAAAAAAGTCTGCTCCAGTTTGTTTTCTGATTCTTTGTAGCCGCAAGGATTCACAATTATTCCATGAAAATGACAGGCACCTTCCATGAACTATGTGACTTCACAGGAAAACATTCTATTTCTACCAGGTTAGCACCACCAGATTCTTTCCTGTCACCTACAAGCACAATCATGTCTTTCCATCATAATTTTTTAAAAGGCCTTTTCTGAGACGTTCTCCTGGTGATCCTTGCAGAAATGCCATGAGTTATCATGGCGAGGATGCTGAGGCCCCAGAGAGAGCAGCCTGGCCGAAGCGTGTGGCTGCTGTGTAGAGACAAGCCGTCGGACTCTCCATATGGTGCTCTCTTGAGCACTAGAAGATACTTAAGATGTTTCTTCTTCATGTCTTTCCCCAGAGACAGATTCTCTTAGCCTTCCATTGCACACCAAGTGACCAAGACAGAAGACCTAGAATTAACTTCTGTTCTCCCCATTATCAACGGACCGCACTTACGGTTGAAGAGAGGATCCTACCCTGCAGCACAGTGCACTTGAGAAGAGGGCTTGCAAATGCTCTTAAAGAATTAAGTCTGTGACAAATACCATATGATCTCACCTTTAACTGGAACACAATCAACAAAAGAAAAAAGCAAACAAAATATAACCAGAGACATTGAAATTAAGAACAACCTAACGATAGCCAGAGGGGAGGGGGGAGGAAGCGGAGGGTGGAGGAAGGGTTTTCAGGAACCACTGTAAAGGACACATGGTCAAAACCAAGAGGGAGGGTGGACGAAAGGGAGGGAAGTGGGTTCAGCTGGGGCGGAAGAGAGTGGTGGGGGAAAATGCAGACAACTATAATTGAACAACAATAACATTTTTTTAAAAATTAAGTCTGTAAAGGTAACAATGGAAAATTGGCAGTGAGGTTGGTATGTCAAAGGTGCTCCAACAAACCCTAGGCTTTCTGTCTGGAGTATCTGAACCTGCATTTACTGATGTCTACAGTCCCGTTATAAATCGTATTGTTAAAGTCTTCCATGGGTCTGTCTTCGAAATCAATTCGTAAAGTAGGCTGTGATTGTCTCCAGTGCTACCAATTGGGGCATATTCCGTACCCTTGCATTTAGATCTCTGCCACCCTCTCTGGCCTGGCAACCTAATGTTGTCAGCTGGATGCCAAGGCGTAGGCAGGGCTTCTCCAACCTCAGTGTGCACTGGAATCACGTGGAGAGCTTATGAAAAACACAACCGTTGGCCCCCCACTAACTGATACAGCCAAGTTTCTCAATCTTAGCACTGTCAACGTTTTGGATCAGATCATTCTTGGTTGTGCGGGGCTGTCCTGTGCTTTGCAGGATGGCTACACCATTCGTGGCCCCTCCTCACTCGATGTCAGTAGCCACCTCCTCAGTTGTGACCATCAAAAATGTCTCTTGGAGGACAGAATCGCCCCTGGTCTTAGGGATTCTGATTCCTGAAAAGAAAGTAGGGCTGAGGATTAGTTTCAACAAGCTCCTCATGCAAATCTAGCTCCTGTGCGCCCTGTTGGGCCTTTTCTTCCCTATCAACACCGTTTCCTTCAGCCCCTGCTTCTAAGCCACCTAGAGGGTTACAGAAGTGTTACAGGTAAAGCTCAGTTCTCTTCCCGGGCCAGGCCATGGTGCTGCCCACCCAGAAGGCAATTAACTAAATAAACAGAATCATGCTCTGTGCTCACGAGTGGCCTCTCTGCATCTAGGGAGCATGTGTGCTTAGTAACAGAGTCCTTTTGGAGGGCACGTTCCTGTTGCTGTATAACCTAGGAAAATAGTTAATACGCTCCTTGACAAGATCTTTAGACCCAAAAGGGAGAAGAGAGCATCAGTGTGGCCGACTCCCAGAGGGGAATGTTTGGAGCAGGCAATGCCTGGAAGCCACTTCCAAGGCAGCCTGGAGCTTTGCCTGAGGGGAGGCGGGAGCTGCCCCCATCCGCCCGGGGGGG
>CM052538.1:28144326-28213917 GCA_028533065.1 Trachops cirrhosus | reverse complement strand
TGGCTTGAGGAGAATTTCCTATAGGGACTATCTAAGAGCCGTGCGCTGGAAGAGCCGGTCCATTCATGGGGAAGGGCCTTCTGCGGGATCTTTATGGAAAGCAAACATTTTATTTGAAAACAAAACTGGTTGCAGCCTGGCAGCACCAGGGTTCAGGGGCTTTTGGCTTTTGCAGCTGATGGCCTTGTGTCAACAGGAGCTTTCTTGAAGGCGGCACTGAATATATTGATGATATTTGTGTGTAAAGCCCATCCCTTTCTTAAGAATGTAAGCCACGCATGGGTTACACGTAGAAAAGATTGTTTGTCGTTGGAAGACGTGAATAGATGCTTGGGGGATCCACTTGTGGCTTGTATGTATCTTTATAGCACTCCCACAGCCCTTTAACTTCTTTCTGGAAAAAGAGCACCCACCGGAGGCAGAAAGCATGAGGGGGGCCCCCCAAAAAACAATATTTATAAAAAAAGTATATTTATTCTTACATGTTTAAACTTCAGTCACCTTCAAACTGTTCTCCATTTGGTGCAATACACCTATCGAGACTTTTTTCCACTGTTCAATACAGTGTTTGAACTCATTGATTTTGATGCCTTTTAGTGCTTCTGCCATTTTTTTTCACCTCTTCCACATCAGCAAAATGTTTTTCTTTGAGGCCTTTTTTCATTTGGGGAAACAAACAAACAAAAAACGTTGCTCAGGGTGAGATCAGACGAATAAGGAGGGTGGGGGTGGGGGTCATGTCGTTTTTAATACAAAACTCAGCCCAGTGTGGTCAGGTGCGCTTGTAAATCCCCCTTCATGAAATGGGCAAACATGTTGAGACTTCAAAAAAACCCGCTGAACCCAAACGCCGCCTCTCATAACAACGCCAGCTGGTACACCGATACAGATGGGTTTCCAGAACATCACCGAGCAGGGGAAGCCTGTACTACAAGGGGCCCGCTCTCCAGAAGATAATTATCGTTTTGGCGGGGGCCCCCCTCGTAGTTTCCAGTCCTCAGAGAGGCCACGCTGTGTCTGTCTCCCAAACATTCCTGAAGAGGCAGGAATCCGCACATCCCCAGGATGTTGTTGCGATAGAACAAAGAGCAGCAACACCCGCATGCATCTGAGGACTCATTCCAAGATCCTTCTCAGAACTCTGAGCATTCATTATGGTCCAACGTCAAAAAAAATGAAGTGCAGAAATTGTGGCTTACCCGCAGCGTGGTTCAAACATATCACAAACGTGGGGCATTTCAGTCTCACGTTTAATCCTCACTCACAGTTTACACGACAGTTTTGAGTTCACTCACCTCCCTTTACATCCCCCCAAGCTTATATGTTTACATGGCACAAAAGCATCAGAGTAGGCAAATCCAAACAAACTAGCTTTAAGCTAAAATAATTTATACTAAAAAACATTTTTAAAGCTAAATATTGCCCTAACCACTGCCTGTGTCTGTGAGCCTCATCCAGGGAGCTGTGGGTGTAGAATGTGAGATGGGCCCCACATCGGAGCCGGGCCGAGCCACAGAATTTTAAGATGATGAGGGGCATTAGAGATCATCCGATTCAGGGCTCTCGCTTTACAGATGAGAAGATGCCCCGAAAATTTAAGTGGTTTGCTTAAAAACATGAGTAGATACAGAAAAAGGACAGGTGGCATATTGTTTTAATTTCTGACCCGGTTTTCTGCACACCACGCCGTTCTTGCCCATGAAGTGTTCTTTCCCTACCTCAGGTCCACAGCACTTCCAGGACAGAGGAAAGTGGAGAATAATTCTCAGCCGGTGCCCGCTGAGCTCAGCTTATGGAAAGAAAGAGCAAGAAGGCTGACGCAGCGTGTATGAGTTCCTAACAAAGTACCAAGGCTTAAATAGCAGAAACTTATTTTCTCATGGTTCTGGACGCTGAAAGTCTGTGTGTGATCCAGGTGTCGGCAGCGTCAGTTTCTTCCGAGGGCCGTGAGGAAGATCTGTGCGCCGTCTCTCTCCTCGGCTTGTAGATGGCGTCTGCTTCCTGTGGCTTCACGTGATCTTCCCTCTCTCTCTTTCTGAGTCTTAATTTTCTCTTTTAATAAGAACTTCAGTTATACTGGATTAGGGCCACCCCAGTGACTTCACCTCTTTAAAGATCCTATCACCAAATAGTCGTATAGCTCTGTGCTGGGATTTAACATATGAGTGGAGGGGGGCATAATTCAGTCCATTCAGTATATTTGTGTGTACATTTTTCTGCAATAGAAGAGAGAAAATGAGAGAGGGCAACAGAGGGAGAGGAGGAGGGGAGAAAAACATATGAATGTGAACAAGAGGTCCCTCAGAGGCCTGTCAGGGAAGCTTAGTCAGTTGATGTCAAAACCTTGGCAGGAGATTGACGGAAAAGGAGAAGAAACCAGAGAGGGAGAGAAGCTGGAGCTTCTCCCTGGCCAACCAGCTGGACCCTTAGGACTTCATATCATTGTCTGACAGGACCTGGTATACTTGAGCTTGGTGTTGTCGGTCTTCTAATAGCATAGGCTAGGGATTCAAGCGAGCGTCATTGTTCTAGCTAGTTTATTTGATTTGCAACTGGACTACCCAGGAGCCCAATATGCAGGGAGGGGGGCTTAAAAGGGGTAGCTCTCTACTCTCGGTCCATTATGGTAGTCATTCTGATACGAAGTATGGTTTATTGGTTTTCCCGCTTATGCCAGGGGCTGGTGGGTTGATCAGTTGGTAATCAGACATGTGAATTCGGAATTATGGAAATAGTTCAGAAGTAGCTATTGTCTCACTTACATAGTAACCAGTGCTCATCATTTTACATCAACATTTATAAATACCCCAAATTGAATTTCTGATATAAACATGGGGTTGGACAATTAAGGATATGTCCAATGATTGGGAGTTATTTTGTTGTTCGTACCACCATTGATTAGAAGAGATTTATCTGGGAATCTTTATTAAATATTTTCTTTCCTAAAAAGTCTCAAAATATGCTGTAATGCTTTTCCTTTAGGCATCTTCCAAACAAATGGCCTGTATTTTCAAAAACTGAATTCCAATAACCAAGTGATTATTTTGATTAAACAATAATTAGATAGATACTGGCAATTTGCAAAGTCCAATTTGCAAATTATCCCTTTGCCCATTTTATTAAATGACAGGGTACATGCTAGCACTGACCAGGTGGTATTTCCTAAAAATGTGATTGAGCTAACAAAGAACCTTATTATTTAACCGTCAGCACGGCTTGCCAGAGCCTCCCCCCAGCCCCGCCCCTTTCCTGGCCTTCAGACTCTGTTCCTGAGAGGGAGAGGCTGTTTCAGTCACAAGGTAATCGCATTGCCTACCATGTTTTTGATCCACGAACCTTCAGTGACTGAGTCCACCTTGAAGAAGGCTTGATCTATTTCCATTCGCCATCCTAACTGACCATTCTCTCCCTGTGACAGTGTTTGCTAGTGAATTTGTTGACTGTAAGACTAGAATATTTCTCAGATTTGCTAAGGTCAAAAGAGAGCTGGGATTGCAGACCGGCAGCCGAGCATCTTTGTGTAGGGTTAACTAGGTAAGCTGGGTTAGGCCAAAAGCATAGAAATGCAAAAATAGAAATAAGGAGGTGGGAAAAGACTTCTGATTGAATCTTCTTGGTTTACCAGCTGTATTGAGACAGCGGGGGGGGGGGGGTGCTTACAGGCCACACGGAGGTGCTTTGGGCGTTCTAAATGAGACTGAAAGAGAAGAGTGGGGGCACGTGAAGGCCCTGTGGGTGCAAAGGGCTATAAAATGTAGGTTACTACTATTTGGGCAACACATAAGAGCTTTCTAGAAGATTTCTACCTGCATACTCTGAGATTCCCTCCACGTGAGACCGCCTTCCTACCATGTGTAAGTTAGAAGAAAGCACCCCCTGGCAAGAGGAAAGCTTTTTTTTTTTTTTTTTTTTTGCAAAGAAAGGGCCCCCTCCTCTGGGCAGATGCGTCCTCTGCCGGCAGTTGGTTTGGAAAGCGGAGCACTAACTGCGGGTCCAGCCCTCGAGCCCTCAGTCGCTCACCCCACGCTGGACCCAGACTGCCCATCCATGCGTATTTCCCCTAAAGCCTACTTGTCTCCTCCGAAATGCAGTGAACTTTCCAGGAATTCAATTAGTCCTGGAGATGACATTTACTAGTAGAAAGATACAGTCTTTTAGTCTTACCCATTTTTCATCTTTTGTTCTGCCATTTACTAGCTGTGTTAAAATTGAATGACTTCAAGGAAGATCATCATGGCCTTCTGGTGGGACCTTGGGTGAGTGACTTAGCATCTCTGAATCTATTTCTTTATCTATCCAAGGGAGGAAATCAGCTCATCTGTCCCAAGAGTTGGTGGTTACTATTAAGTGTGGAAGACACCACATATGAAAGGGTAGTACAGGGCTCAACATACGTTCATTCCCCTGAGTGCTCGTTCTGTGCCACCTCCAAACCTGGCTCGTGGGTTATTCCCAGGACAGGAAACCTCCACTCTCCAGTACTAACTCTTCAAATCACTATTTCAATGAGATAATGACCGTTCTGCCGCCAAGGTCGAATGAAAGACTTGTTGACTGTAATTTTGAAATGGCCAGGGTGGGGGAACACACTTTAATTTAAACTATAGGACTGTTTCTTATCAAACCATATCTTCCCCAAACACATTAATACTATAAACATTAAGAAAGTAGTTATTAGTGAGCCAAATCTCCTGGTTTTCTGAGGGAACAAAGACCCTTATCCAAAACGCGAGTTTTATGTAATCCAATTGATGGTCAATTTAAGAATAGGCTGACCAGCCAGATTACAATTAAGTTAATAGAAAAAGTTGTCTTCTGAAGCTCAGTTCCGGTGTTGTGATTAATGAAATCCTCTACTATAATTAACCAAATCCTGTCGCTGCCAGGCAAGCAGGAGGGGGAACAGAGCCCTCACAGCGTATTTTAAGACAATTGGCAAAGTAAAGAGAACTCATTGTCTCAGGTGTCTGAGAGTACCTGAATCCACAGTGATTTCTGCAATGTATCTGTGTATGTCCTCACTTAAAAGGCCAAAACTAAACCTTCAAGTTCACCTATGAAGCAGAAAACCTAGAGTTTCCTTCTAGTAGACCACTGTCTGATTTGATGTGAGATGTGCATATTTATGTGTGAAAATTCATTATATAGGTTGAGATACTCACTTTCAAAGTTCAAGATAGAACCTTTCTTTATAACAATCCTTTACGTATTCTTCACCAGGAACACAAACTCGTGCCTAGGTTGGTCTTTCCTTGGAAGATTTCTGGGGGTTCCTGTTGTTTAATCCTACTGGAGGTCTGTGCAATTATTCATCTGTTATTTATGTTATGATAGACAACTCAATTGATGAAATGCCTGACATATTAACAAAAATGTAAAGTATCCAGGAGTTCTGATCCAATGGACATTAGCACTGAATTGAATTCCGGCAGAGAGAGACATGAATTATTGCTGTTTGTGACGATGCACTGCAGCATCACTTCCTGCTCCTCCAGGGCCCGTCGCTGGCAGACGGGTACACTGGGAAGTCCACTTTGCCCCAATAAATCTGGGGGCTCTGTTTACTCCCAGTGGAGTAATTGGACAGATTAAAATGTTTGACCCCGTCCATTTCAGTTTAATTCTCTGGTGACAGAGTTTAGTCATGAACAGGTTGAGTGATAAATTGGATGGTTGGCAAGTGGCCAAAGTTTAGGTTTTACTTATGAGGTTTTTTTCTATTTCCTTTCTTTACTATCCTCCCTAGGGATTGTTGAATTCCTACAGAAGGAAAAGGAAAAAGGATCAAATGGATTCAAACCCAAAAGGCAACGCCAGCCCACAAGTGATAGAAAGTAGAAGCTAAAGCCGTGCTTAGGATTCAGTCGTGTAACAGCAGTCAAAACTAGGCACGGGTCAATAGTAGAGACACAGCTTTTAACACGCAGGCAGATCCTAAACTCTGTTTAGTGAAGATCGTTCAATAAACTATTCCTACTAGGAACACATAGTAGGCAAGTAATACCTTAAGACATTTATTCACCTCAAGGATTTTAAATCTTAGTGTGTATGGCATGTGTGTATGTGTGTATTGGAGAAGTGGATGTGGAAATAAATGGGATGGTGAGAAAATAGGGGGGTGGTATTAAAGTTATTTCAGTTCTTATATGACAATGCTGAACCAGGTATAGAGAAACATTTTTAGATAAGTAGTTGGAATCAAGAATTTAATTATTGAAATATTTCTGTATCATTCAATAGGAGTTCATTGAAAGCTTATTAGATATCAAGCACTCAGCATAGCTCCCAGTGGGGTTTTTATTATATATAAGGCTTATCATTAGAGCTGAAAGAGAATTCAATAGCTTCTATTTAAAGGTTTTAACCATGTAAGATAATGGGAAAAACTTGAATGTGGCTTATTTTAGGCCGTAGAAATGCAGCACTATGTTTACTGAACTGGCCTTTCAGTTCACCCCTTGGACTGTATATGTTTTGCGATCACACTGGCCATCCCTTGACAGGTAATTTGCCCTATTACATATTAAATATATTGTGCAAATAAATAAAACTATAGTAATTCAACCCCTACCATTTTAGATGAAACACTGACTTGTGCTCTACGTCGGGGTAAGTGGGCACTCTCCAGTGAAGGGGATGGCAGAGAACCTCAGTTCTCTCCTCTTCCAAGTCCAAGTGCAACAGAGAAAGAAACCCTGTTCTACCCCTTCCCTTAAGGCACCTACACAGCCGAGTCCCACTGCCCCAGACCCTGCCCAGACACGGGTCCCCGCACCGCCTGCAGGGAGGGACAAGGAAATAACTCAGTAGCTCCCCTGGAAGCAAGGACACCTGGTCACCCAGACACCAACAGTGAAATGAAAGATTTCAAGATTCATGTAGTAATGATTGGTCAGTCAGTTCTAAGCAGATTGTGATTCATTTAATTAAAATAATCAGTGAGAAGGAAAGAATTGAGGGTTCTTTGGAAGGAAAAAATGGAAGGAAAGATTCTCAACCATGGGTACACATTAGGATCACCTGGGAGCTTTACAAAACCACAGGTATTAGTAGACCCACCCCAGAGATTCTATTTCATTGGTCTGAATTACCTGATAGGCTGGATTTTTAAAATCTTCCCAGATGATCCTATTCAGCCAAGGTTATAAACTACTAGGTAGGGGAGCAAGCATGTTGATACAGCGATGATTGTTATTTAGCAGTATATCTTAAGAGCCCTAAAAATGTGCATTTCCCTTGATCCAGTTATGGAAAAATCAACATAAAAGACAAACATATGTATGTGTGTCTAGGCATTAGAAAAAGATTGGAGGAATGGGTACTAACAGAATAGCAGGCATCTTCTCTGGGGGTAGAATTATGGGTTATTCTTATTTCCTTTTTATATTTCTGTATTTTCAAAAATCTTTGCTATGTGTGATGTTCTGAACCAAGTATGAAAGGGGAGGATACAACAGACGAAAGGTGGTCTCGGCGAGTTGGCACTCCCGTTGGAGGGAGACCCGTCCAATGTCCACTGCACCATTGTCCTGCGTCATTATGTGTGACACTGAGCCCTGGGGTGAAGCAAGTGCAGCTGTCACTCTGTGCCTGTTTGTGTTCTGTCTCATTTCTGGGCTACATTGCCCCCACAAGAGGGCCACGTCTTAGGAGCACCTAGCCATCCACGTACCTTACCTTTGGCAGACTTTAGTAGTCGTTCACATGCAGTGAGATTAGAGGCAGACTCTGGATAAAATGAATGGGATTGTCTGAACAGCAGCCACTCCAGGCGGGAAGGCCAGCTTGGACAAGAACTGGTGGGGATGGGTTTGATGTGAGGAGGGACAGTTTGTAGATGTGCTCAACTGCAAAAAGCCTTGTCTGGTGTGGTGACCAGTTTTTGCCAAACCAAAGAAATAGAGCAGGCCATAGAGCGAAAAGGCAGGTCTGGCAGGAGAGAGGGAGAAAAAAGAGGTTTTCAATGATCCAATAAGTAAATAACAGCATTTCCTGCAAATACAAGAATCCACTCCCTCCTCCATTTGCATAACACAATTCTGGGGAAATTAAATATTCACAGAAGGAGTAATGTTTCTTTTCAATATTTTGAAAGGGCAGAGGAAGCTCATTTAGCAAACAAACTGGCTGGAAAAATAGGACTTTTGTTTGTTTCATGCACAAAGACTTGGCATGAAAGAGTCAAATACCTCCACAGGACACATTCTCAGACTGATGAAGAACACACTTTCTCAGTATCTGAGCGTCGAGTAGGGGATCCAAGAGGGCTCCTGATACCCACCCAGCTGAGAAAGGGCTTGGAGAGACTCAAGCACTTCATAGTTATCCTAAGAGCTGGAGAGGAATGCGCTTTGAAGAATGAAGGAAATGCTTTAAAATGCCGTCTGGCAATGATTTGCCTCGAATGCCATACCACCTTCTCCCACCTCCCACACTGCACTGCCGCACGGAGCTGAGAGGACCTGTGGATGGCCCCAGGGGTCGCACAGACCTCACGGAGCTCAAGGCACTCCAATAACATGCATCCCAGTCGTCTGGAAAGCGAGGCTGCTGCTTCAAAGCCATTCAGAAAACCTCACTGGGCAGCCAGTTCTGATATTTAGAAACCCTCACCACCAGGCAGCCCACCCCTTCCCAGTCTCCCTAAAAACATTTCCTACTCAGTCCTGAAATAGAAAGTACAGTTGATCCATAGCCCGATTTCTCGAAAATGAGAAAGCAGACTTTGGTAATTTCCAAGTGCTTTAAAAAGTGAAGAACCAAGAATTGCAGGGACCAAAATGTTAACCAAAAAGATGCTACCCCCACAACCACCACCATTGTCATGACCACCACATACACCCCCTAATTCATGGGTAGTTGAAGAAAAACTTAAATCATCTGTCATACAAGAATGGTCTGCTCTCCCTTCCCCAAGTGCCCAGAGGGGGAAAAAATCATGACTCCAGAGATGCTGGAGACTCAGAGATGGGTAAACTATCCTGACGTCTCTGTGAAGAATTGACCTCGCATGTGGACTGGGCCTGAGCCCTCCACCGTCCCTCATTAACTACTGTCAATTTCACATCTGGTTTCAGGGCTGCAATCCTGAGGCAGCCGGCACTCCAGGGAACAGCGCTGGTATTTATCAGGCACTCCTGCTTATCAGCTGGGCTGTTCCCCCCGAACGGTGGAGTGGATTCTTCCAGTTGTTGGAGAGCTCTGGGATTCCATGCATTTTGGACCAGCAAAGGCTGCTGGGAAAGATGTGTTGATGCAGCAGTTTGAGGGTGGCCTTTTGGATGCCCTTCTAAGAAGATGTCCTGTGAGCTCACCCTGGGAGGACCTGAAACCGCTAAAGCTCCCACCCACCTTGCTTCTGTTTCTATTAAATCTTTAGGCAAAACATAGGAAAAGGGAAAAAAAACATGCAGAATGCCATAGTGAAGCTCATATATAAGTTGTAAGTGTGACTTGAAGATCTGTGTCTGCCACTTATGGGGTGACCAGTTTGTCCTAGTTTGCCTGGGACTGGTGCAGTTTTGAAACTGATCATCCCATTCCAAGACCCCAGCCGGCCGTAGGCAAGCTGGGGCTGTTGGCCAGACTGGACACTGCGTGCCCCTGGGCAGGCGGACCTTTGTATTGCGTTTCCACAGCTGCACAATGGGGACAATAATCACTTCTACCTCACTGCGTTCTTGTGAGAATTAAATGAGTCAAGTGCTTAGAACTGCCTGACCGATGTTAAAAACCACATGTATTACTTGTTGACATCATCAGAAGATACCTTGACAGCTGTGCACAAGATTTAAATCAATAACAACAAAATCCCAGATAGAGGTATGATCAACTTTCAGCTTCTTTGCTATAGTGCTTTGTCGTCTTGGATAAAGTACTTAACACCTCTGAGCCTTGGTTTTCCATCGGTAAAGGGATAATAGAACCCAACTGCGCTAAGTTTGACAGGATAAACCCCACCACCACGCCTAGTGACGAAGACCAAGCATAGGACCAAAGACAGCTCTGGTGCTTTCTCTTCTGACTCCTCATTAATAGAACAGAAGGTGTCCTCCTAGCCAGCACAGGATGGATCAGTAAGCCTCTTTTCTCCTGCTTTTCACCAAAACTGCTGTGTTCATACTGTGTATTTGAATATGAATGCCTGGACCAAGGGGCTCCCTCTAGAGGGGGAATAAGTAAATGCCTTGGAGGTGCCCAAACACCCTGACAGGATCTTTTGAATGAGGGCTGCCTAGGCTGCTTGGGGCCACACCCATGCTCAGAGATAATTGGGTTGTTTTCGGGGAGGAAGAATGGCAGGAAGATAGTAAGCCCTAGGGCATGTGAAGGCCACTGCAGCTGCCTCCCACCCCCTCCCGGCCCCTCCACCCCACTGACCCACTGAGTATGCCCGAGGGACAAAGGCCCCCTTGTCAGAGCAGATGTGAAGACACAGGCAGCTGGAAGCTTAGGGCCAGTGCTTGTCACCTGCAGCCTGAAGATGCTCCCAACTTGATGAGAACAGGCCACAGTTTCCAGCCCACGTTGTTTGTAGTCCTCAGGCAGCCACTAAGCTGGCAGTGAAAAATATGTGCAGTAGTGAGAGTAAGATTAGAAGTAACCTGCTTTTAATTTTCCTTGCTCTTCCCCTGCATCTTACATTGCAGTCCTCTCTGAATCATCAGCCACCAGGATGCATCTCATCCTAAGGTTCTCAGGTCAACTAAAAGTCTGTCTGCCTTAGGTTCAAATCCCAGCCCTTCCACTTACCAGCTGTGTGACCTTTGGAAAGTTACTTAATCTCTCTGTTCCTTAATTTCTCATTAGCAAAATGGTGACGGGGGGTGGGGGGAGGTTCCTCATTGGGATGATGTGAGAGCCGCACAGATTAATATGAGCAAAGCATGTGGAGTAGTGCCTGGTCCAGAACAAGTGTACTGTGTCGGCTGTCATTGTAAGTTATTTTTGAGTTGAGATTTAAAGGACAAAAGAATGTAGCCATACATCATCTTACAGACTTAACTCTGTAAACTAATAGAAAAAAATAGAAAAGGAGAGCCAGTAACATTAGGTAAAAGAATATCCACTTCTTCCCTGCCTTCCCCGCCCAGAATAAAAATTGACACTGCAGATGAGCCAAATGTTTCTCACGCCCGCACAGCACGGGTGATCTACTCCATGGGAACACATCCGCATGTTTGATAAAATGAGTCAAGTGTGCTTGCTTAGGCTGGCATGCGATCGTTTGTTTCCTGAGCTCATTCCACCTTAAGGGCACCCTGTGCGTCTCCCCGCCTCACCCCGGTCAAGAGACTGGGGTTCCAGCTGTCCAAAGTCTGGCCTGCATTTTCCTGTCATTTCCCAGTTTGTTGTGATTTTTCTCTTTCTGGTATTCATTAACAAGTGAGGCAGGGGTGGTTGGAACTGCTGGGGACATTTTCTCCAGCAGTTTGGAGGCAGAAGATAGGGGCTAATGAGGGGAAGGAGTGTGTGGTTGGTGGTGGTGTAAGAAGGCCTTGGACTCTCCGGGGTGAGGGCCTTTAGGTCTCAAGTTCATACTCAAGAGCCTCAGCTGACTTCCAGAGGGTGCACTTGCCCAAGCTATGACCTCTTTTACCAACTAACTATTGTTTACTTCACCCATGACTACATGAAAGTGCTAATGATTTTTTTTTTACATATGGTTTCTGCTAGCTATGTGAGTGGCCATGTAATTTGACTCCAGGGAATATGGGTTTTAACTTAGAGGGGGAGAAAAAGTCATCCAGACAAGGGATAATGCCCTTACCTAATGTTCTCAGACCAAAGCTATGTTATGTAGGAATGTGCAGGTATTGCCAGTGAAATGTAGAAAATAATGACCCAATCGGAACTCAGAAAGTCCCTGAAATGGGTCCTGTACTCGGGACCAGGCTGCCTGAAAACCAGAGGAGGCGTAGGAATAGACATCGTATTGCTGTTACTTGAGTCGTTTCCAAGTAACATGAGCAGGACTTAATTAGCAAGGATGGGTCCAGCTCCAGGGTGGGCTCGGAGAGTTCAGATGGGACTGTTTGGAAGATGATGACTGATGCATTTATTTTTGTCTTATACACAATAAAGATGCCTAGTGCTTTGCATTAAAAGGGTCATAAAATGTTAGTGATGTATTTAAAAGATATAGCCTGTCTTCTTCCAAAAAAAAAAAATCCAGGCCGCCTGCAATGATTAAAACACATCTGGGCCAGCACAATTAAAAGTATAAACAGAAAACATCTAATAAAATGAGCAAGAAAAACATAGTAGCTCCCAGAATCTCTCAGGCCGCTCTGATACCCATGGCTGGCTCTGCGTCCGAGCCGCTTGCACTGGGAGGGCTTAGGGTGAGCAAATCAATTTGGATGTTTACTCTTATGGAAGCTGTATTCTATAGGGAGCGGGGGTGTGGAGACGGTTATTTAAAAGAGAAGCAAACATTCAAAATAACTGCCAAACATTTAAGTGCTAAGGAGTTGGAGGTGGTGATTGGTAGGCTGGGAGTGGTGGTCCGCTTTAGACTGATGGCCACAGAATCTGTGTGAGGAGTTGACTTCCATTGTCAACTTCATCCTTCCCGCTCCCTCCTGCCCGCTCCGGTGTTGGCATCGGACTTCCAGATGCCCACTTGTCTCTGATCCCCAAGGGCATGGCTTAGCGCTACTGAACCCCAGAAGTGAGTAATGGACTAGTGGTCAGGTGTCCTGGGCTTTACCCCCAGCATCCCCCTCGGCATTTCTCTTCCTCCTTGGTTCTTACTTTGGCTCTGTCAGTGTCACTTGGGACAAAGTCTGCATGGAATCCAATATTTCTGACAACTACCCTGCACTTGCATCCTTGGGGTCTTTGAATGTAACATTCACACCTAGTCAGCCAGACGAGTGTCACTCATTTTCCTAGACTCAGCTCAGGTTTCACCTCTTCTGAGAAGCCTTCCCTGATTACTGCAAGCCGAGTAATGAGCTCTCCCAACACTTGGCTCTTACTTCTAATTCTCTCTGATAATGTAGCATGGTGGTTTCTGTTTTCGCGTCAGTCTCTGCAGGTGCAAACACTCTGTAGTGTTTTTCTTTGCACCCACCATGTCTCACATTTCACCTGATATATAACAATTGTGCTGGTTACTGCTTATTGAGTTTCTATGCTATGTTTCAGGTACTATTAGGCACTTTGCATGAATCTTTAAACTTCACAGTAAATACACATTGTTTGCCCATTTTACATCGAGTGCTTGTCCTGGGAGATCTGTGATATGCAGACCCTGTGACAGGTACCCGGGTAAGCAAAGCTTTGCCCCTTTTCTCCAGCCCTTGTTACCCCATGGAGCAGGACGTGCCCAAAGCCAACCAGTCAGCCCGGGCAGAGAGGACATGCCAGGAGTGACATGGATTCCATGAGCTCACCCTATTCCAGGCACCAATGTGAGGAAGCCATCTTAATCCCAAGGGGAGGAAGGTTTTACAGTTTGGATCTATTACGTTAACTGGCACTAAGACCAGGAGGGCACCTGGAGAGAGAGTGCTCTAGACAACAGCAGAATGCAGAGCCTCTGGAGCAGGAATGTGCTCTACAAGTGCGAGACCAGCAGGGGCTGAATGAACGAGGAATGGAGATGAGAGCAGAAGTAACGGGACAGAAAGTGCAGGGCCTTGCCAGGATCGTATGTTTTAGTGAAACGGTGACCTACTGCAAAAGGGTCCTTTGGCTGCTCTGTTGAGAATAGATGGGGAAGGGGAGCGAGTGCAGGAACAGGGAAACCTCTCAGGAGGCTGTCACACTAATCTGGGCATTGATGATGGTGGCTTGGACCAGGATGGTGGCAGTAGAAGTGATGGGAAGTAGTTGGATCATGGGTAGATCTTGTGGGATTATATTTGGGGTGTCAAGAGGAAGGAAGGAATCAGGGATGACCCTAAAGTTTTTGGTCTGATTGACAGGATGGATGTAAAGTGCTATTGAATAAAATGGGGGAGATGTATCTGAGCTGGTTTTGCAGGGAAGGTTAGAGCGTTTGGGTATGTGAGGCCTGAGATGCCTAAGTGAAGACGTGAGGTCAACAGCTTGATGTGTGAGCCTGGAGTGCAGGGAGGCCTGGGGCTGCAGCCAGACCACAGGAGGGGAGAGAGCATAGAACCCCACAGCTTGGATTCCACTCTGTGGACCTACACAAGGCTTTTTTCCCTTCTAGCTTCTACATCCTCATCTGTGAAGTGGAGGCAGTTTAACTAATATGACAGGCTAGTTAGGAGGGTAAAAGAAGACCACAAATATAAAGCATGACACACAGTACATAGTAGATCAATAGACATGAGCTGTCTTCTTCCCAACCCTCTTCTGGGTTACCAGGCCGTAGAGATGTAGGTAGGCATGTATTGCATGCCTGAAGTGAGGCCATGATCGACACAGGAACGTGTGTCGATCATGGCCTGGAATGAAGAAAGGCCTGGAACGTCAGCAGTAAAATGTTGTGTTGGAGTGGTCAGGATGGGTTGGGTGAGGGGATGGGGAGGAAGATAGGGAGCTGAGGGATAGGTTAGGACGTGCAGCAAAGCCACAGAGGCATGGTGTCAGGGGGGCCAGGGTAGTGGCCCCGGAGATGGAGTTGGGAGCCAAGCATGCATGACCCGGGCCCACCCTCCACCTCTGGGGTCACTAGCACCCTGACAAAGACTTTCTGTGAGCCGGAGCACAGTGGGTCCTCGCTCAAGGACACAAAGGACAGAGCCTATTGCTCTCTCACAGCCACCACCTCCTCTCCTTCAGCAGTCTCCCGGCCTGGCCCCCAGGGACCCACTTCAAGCAAAGTTGGAGCTGCTCATTCTGTTCAGCAGAGCAGCTGAAGCTTAAGACTCAGCTATTGGCAGGGAAATTTGCTTCCTCCAGAGCCCCTAGTCTTGATTCTCTTTGCCTGAAAGTGAATACATCCATTAGGGTTGAATGTCTCCCTTTCCCATTATATAATAGCTTTGGGCAAGTGATTAGCTCTCCCATGAGTGAAAGAGAAACAATTGAGAATTCAACCTTCTTCTCTGATTTGGTTCAGAAATGGGGCTGGGGCAAATAATGAAAGGGAACCCCCTTTCAGCCATCCCCCTATGCATGCACGCACACCCAACCGCACACACATGCGGGGCGAGGGAGCAGGGGGACAGTGAGAGGATGGCTTCCTGGAGGACCAAAAAGAGAGAAATCAGCCTGACTCGCCCACGCTGGCAGTTTTATGTCATTCCCAGAAGTTGGAGTTTGTCATCCCTTGAGACAGATCTGGCCTACAGATGTGTTGTGTTTGGCCAACACAATGGTCTTCAAAATTCTGAACTTGTTGCCAACTTTTAAAATCAAGACATATCACATTAAAAACTGGATTTTAGCTTTCAAATTGCTTGCTTCAACAACACTGGGCTAATATTTTATTTTATTTTGCTTTTATTTAATTTTAATTTAATTTTATTTTTTTAATCCCTTCACCTTTTTCACCCAGCCCTTCTGGCAGCTGTCAGTCTGTTCTGTGTACCTATGAGTCTGTTACTCTTTTGCTCGTTAGTTTATTTTGTTCATTAGATTCCACATAAAAGTGAAGGCATTTGTCTTTCTCTGACTGACTTATTTCACTTAGCATAAAGCTCTCCAGGTCTGTCCATGCTGTCTCAGAGAGTAAGATTTCCTTCTTTTATAGGGCCAAGTAGTATTCCATTGTGTAAATGTACTGCTGCTTCCAAATCTTGGCTATTGTAAATAATGCTGCAATGAATGTAGGGGTGCATATATTGTTTTGAATCAGTGTTTCTCAAGATTGATGTGGCTATTAAGGGTCTTTTGTGGTTCCATATAAATTTTTGGAATATTCTAGTTTTATGAATACACCATTGGTATTTTGATAGGAATTGCATTGAATCTGTAGATTGTTTCGTATAGGATGGACATTTTAATGATGTTAATTCTTTCTGTCCATGAACACAGTAAATGCTTCCACTTAGTTATATCTTCTTCCGTTTCTTTCTTCAGTGTCTCATAATTTTCCAAGTACAGGTCTTTTACATCCTTGGTTAGGTTTATTCCTAGGTGTTTTTTTGATGCAATTGTAAATGAGATTTTTTTCTTAGTTTCCTTTTCTGATTGTTCATTATTTATGTATAGAAATGCAACTGATTTCTGGATATTTATTTTGTATCCTGCTACTTTACTGAATTCATTGATCAGTTCTAGTAATATTTTGGTAGAATATTTAGAGTTCTCTATATAGCACAGTTGGCAAACACAAGGTCCGTGGGCCAAATCCAGCTATCTACCTTGTTTTATCTGGCCCTGCTGGATAAAACACCTTGTTTCTATCCGGCAGCAGCACCCAGTTCCTTGCCCCCAGTTAAGGAGTAGATGTATTTGTATAGTCCTAAAATTACATTCAGCCCTTTGAAGGCAACTGCGAGGCTCATGTGGCCCTGGTGAAAATGAGTTTGACACCCCTGCTATACAGTTTCATGTCATCCTCAAACAATGACAGTTTAACTTCTTCCTTTCCAATTTGGATGCCTTTTATTTCTTCTTCTGGTCTGATTGCTGTGGCTAGGACTTCCAGAACTATTTTGATAAGAGTGGTGGAAGTCAACATCCATGTCTTGTTTCCAGTTTTAAGGGAAACACTTTAGGTTGTGCCCATTGAGCATGATGTTGGCTGTGGGTTTGTCATTCATGCCTTCATTCTGTATGGTCTCTCCGTTCCCACTTTGCTAAGAGTTTTTATCATAAAGGTGCTGGATTTTATCAAATGCTTTTTCTGTTTCTGTTGATGTGATCATGTGATTTTTTAACTTTTGTTTATGTGGTATGTCATGATCTTTTTTTTAATTGAGGTATAATTGACATATAATGTATTAGTTTCCGGTATACAGCATAATGATTTGATATGGGTATATATTGCAAAATGATTGTCTAATTATCATTGTCATCATAAAATTTTGCATTGAGAACTTTTCAGATTTCCTCTCTTAGCAACTTTCAAAAATGCCAAACAGCATTATCAGCTAAGCCACCGTGCTGTACAGTACATGTCCATGACTTAGTCATTTTATACATGGACGTTTGTGCCTTTGACCCCTTCAGCCCATCCATCAACTGCCCCCGCCCCGCCTCCGGAAACCACCAAACTGTTCTGTTTCTATGAGCTTGCTGTTTGTTTCTTTTTTAAGATTTTACATATGAGATCATACAGTATTTGTCTGTGTCTGTCTGCCTTATTTCACTTCTTTGTCTGCCCTCAAGGTCCATCGTGTTGTTACAAAGGGTAAGATTTTATTTTTTTAGCTGAATAATATTCCATCGTGTGTGTGTGCATACATATATATATACACACACACACTGTGTGTATACACAGACACACACACACACACACACACTGATGGACACAGGTAGTTTCCACCTTTTAGCTATTGTAAAAATGCCGCCGTGGGAATGTAGATACCTCTCAAATTACTGTTTTTCATTTCCTTGGATGAATACCCAAAAGTGGAATTGCTGAGTCCTGTGGCAGTTCTGTCTGTAATTTTTTGAGAAACCTTCATACTGCTTTCCGTAGTGGCTGCACCTCTTAACTCGCCTGCACGTGCACAAGGGCCCCTTTCTCTGCGCTCTCACCAGCACTCGTTTGCTGTCTTCTCGATCACAGCCGTCCCAGCAGGTGTGAGGTGCTCTCTCACTGTGGTTTTAATTCGTGTCTCACTGATGATTAGCAAAGGTGAGCATGCCTTTATGTACCTGTTGGGCACATCTGTGTCTTTGGGAAAATGTCCATTCAGATTATCTTCTCATTTTTAATCAGATTTTTTTTGCTATTGAATTGTATAAATTCTTTATATAATGGGGGACCCCCAAAACCTGGAATTTATTTATTAAAAAATTGTGTATTTGTTCTTACATGTTTAAATGACAGTCACCTCCACACTATTCTCCATTTGATGCAATGCACCTATGGAGAGTTTTTCTCCACTGCTCAAAGCAGTGTTTGAACTCACTGATTCTGATGCTTTTTCATGCTTTTGCCATTTTTTTGTTTCACCTCTTTTACATCAGCAAAACATTTCCCTTTGAGGACTTTTTTCTCATCTGGGGAAACAAAAGTTGCCTGGAGTGAAATCGGTCCCAGGGGTCATGCCATTTTTTGTGCAAAAAATGCAGTGCTGTGTGTGCAGGTGTGCTCGTAAATCACCATCTTAAAATGGGCAAACATGTTGAAAGAATCTTCAAAACAAACTCACTGAAGCCAAACGCAGCCTCTCACAATAATTCCAGGTGGTACGCTGATACAGATGGGTTCCTGGAACACCTAGCGGGAGAGCCTGCACTACAAGGGGCCTGCCCTCCAGAAGATAATTCCATGTTTTTGGGGGGGTCCCTCTTGTATTTTGGATATTAACTTCTTATCAGATATATGATTTGCTAATATTCTCTCCTATTCCACAGATCAGGGGTGTCAAACTCATTTTCACCAGGGGTCACATCAACCTCGAAGTTGCCTTCAAAGGGCCGAATGTAATTTTAGGACTGTGTAAATGTAACTTCTCCTTAACAGTTAAGCGAGAGCTCGGCACTGCTGCTGGGTAGAAACAAGGTGCCGGGGTGGAGGGCCAGATTCGGACCAAGGACCTTGTGTTTGCCACCTGTGGCTTAGATTGTCTTTTCATTTTGTTGATGGTTTCCTTCACTGTGCAGAAGTTTTTTAGTTTGCTGTAGCCCCACTCGTTTATTTTTGCTTTTGGGTCCTTTGTTGTGATGTCAGATCCAAAAAAAAAATCATTGTCAAGAGTAATGTCAAAGAGCTTATCACCTATATTTTCCTCTAGGAGTTTTATGGTTCCAGGTCTTCCACTCATGTCATTAATTCCTTCTGAGTTAAGTTTTTAATGTGGTGTAAGATTGTGGTGCAGATTCATTCTTTTGCATGTGGCTGTCCAGTTCCCCAACACCATTTATTGAAGAGACTGTCTTTTACCCTTTATATATTCTTGATTCCTTGTTATAAATTAATTGGCCGTGTGTGTGGTTTTATTTATGGTCTCTCTGTTCTGTTCCATTCATCTATCTACATGTCTGTTTTTGTGCCAAAACCATACTGTTTTGATTACTATAGTTTTGGTGTCTTCTGTGGTTCCATACAAATTTTAGGATTGCTTGTTCTTTTCTATGAAAAATGCCATTGGAATTTTTATGGAGATTACATCAGATCTGTAGATTGTTTTGAGAATATGGACATTTTAACAATGTTAATTCTCCTAATCTATGAACATGCAGTATTTTTGCATTTATTTGTGTCTTGATGAAAGTTTTCAGTCTATAGCTCTTTTACCTCCTTGGTTAAATATATCCACGGTTGTTTTATTCTTTTTTGATGGAATTGCTAATGGGATTGTTATTTTAATTTCTTTTTCTGAGGGATAATTATTAGTGTTAGAAATGCAACATATTTCTGCATATGGATATGGTATCTTCCAACTTTACTGAATTTATTATAATAGTTTTTTTGGTGGTATCTTTAAGGTTTTCTATAGATAATCTCATGTCATCTGCAAATAGTGACAGTTTTACTTCTTGCTTTCCAATGTAGATGTCTTTTATTTCTTTTTTTTTTTCCCTATTGCTCTTGAGCTGGTCTCCTTGAGGAAATGCTCAGTCAAGCCTGTCGGCGGTATAGGCTGTTGTGCCCTTGAAACACTGTTCGCTGTGGTCCTCACCTCCCAGCCTGACCCCCCCATTTCCTCACCTGACTAGCATATGAGTTTGCAAGCCTCATTTCAAGTAGGACCAGACTGGGCAATTAATGAACTCAACATGAGGAGCAGACTCGATGTTTACCTAATTCAGAAGTGAACTGAAAGAGAAAGAATGTGAGGGAAGTTAGATCAAAGGGAGGTTGTAGAGTTACCCAGACTGTTACGATGAGGGTATTGAGGCTCGCTTTCTTGTGGACAGCTTTTATTCTTCCATCATAGTGGATCGTTCACCGTCAGAAAGGAGCCCTCCCTTGCAGGCCAGCTTGTGCTGCCCGGTTGGTTGAACTCACTGGGGGACACGCCATCAACAGAGCCTCTGTGAGATAGGCCCGGGGTCCAGCCTGCTTCCGGTCAACTCCCATTAACAGTGAACTCGTGGGCTCAGGACGTTTTGCAGGAAGGGAGTTTTTCTCTTCTGGCTCCCCACCTTGGCAAAAAATGACAAACAGTGTCAGCGTTCTTATATTAAGACTGACTTACCTCTGTTCACTTTAATCAGGATCCCAACTCCATGATTGAGAACAACAGCAAAAACAATTTTTCAGAGTTGCTTTGTTGCCTAGACAGCATATCAAAAGTGCATGGTTTGTTTGAAAAATGGTTCTCCATGTTCCTTATGTTTGTCCTTCAAGTTCATGGCCATCACCCATCACCACCTGAGAGTACTTACTGCTCAGGATATCTTAAAGGGAGAGCAAATCCTGCTTGCTTTGAACACAACCCACGGTTCACAGTATGTTCCTGTACTGGCCAATGCTAATCAGCTCTCCCACTCCCCTCCCCTCCTTTGTGCTTGTAAATCAAGAGGCCCCAGTACTAGTCAACTTAAAAGTGGTAATTAGTAAGTACAAGCCGCTACCTTCCTAGATCACTCTGTGCCTCAGATTCAGGCGAAGCCAACAAACTGGAGCAGGCGACATTACACAAGTATGAGTTGCTTTAACAGAACCCTTTTTACCGAGGCTTATGAGCCAGAGCAGTTAAGCCTAGGTTCTGTATCCTTTCCAGCTGTTGTAAGGATAGCCGTGATATGAGGCCACAGGGAAGGCTTCCTTACCCATTTTATGAGGTTTTCCTTTCCTGGACTCAACTGTGACTTTGGAACGCCAAGGATTTGAAAGAGCAGTGTTTTTTTTCATGGTAGAGTCTTGAGATTCAGATACTTTTAAATACTTTAACCCTCCTGATGAATGAGGAAGAATAGGATGCCACTTTCCCATTGGAATATGCTCTGTCCCCCCAGAAAGCCATGGCTTGTGCCTTCGCCAGCCATTTGTCCAATGGGAAAATTAATTTCCTGCCCTGGCGGGGCACATGGTTAAGGGCAAGGGCATTGCTGCCCCACGAAAAGAGGCTCTTTCCAGTCCGACTAAAGAGGAACTTCCTTTCCTTGCATTGCTAACTAAATACTGCTGGCTTGCATAGAAGTGTTCCACTCATGTATTTATGACTTTGGAGCTGCTCAAATGCATGCTGGCTTTCATTTTTTTCCATCATGCAGTGTTTCTTCCAATTTTTGAGTTTCCCATATCAACCACTTTGCTGTTTTTAAGCAGAATAATTCTGAGCCAGAGTAGCTAATCAGAACAGTAAAACCTCATCAATTCAAATAGTGAGCTTGAACGCCTTCAGTGAGGGAAAGACTAGCCTTAGAAGCCGGAAGCCTGTTTCATCTTAAATAAGATAAGGGTGTAGGGTTATATAATCAAAGGCCTTTTTCTACTAACAGTAAAACCACATTTCATCAAATCTGAGGTGCCATTGATTATAAGAAACATTATATTTCATATACCAACAAGAAAATTTTAAAATCTGCCACTGGTTAAATTATCTCAAAACAGTTGCAAAGATATCCCTGTGATGTGTGGGTTGGTCACATCAGACACTTAGGGCTTTGAAATCCACTCAGACAAATTGCTGACTTCTCCTGCCCTCTAGTTGTGTTATTTGGCATAAAATAGGTCAATCCTTTGGAATGATCTCAGTAACAAAATGTAACACCGCTTTTCATCTTCGTGGGGGGCATCTTTCTTTCTAAGCAAACACAGCATTTGCTTTTCTCATTGCAAGAAAATGTGTAATTCCTGTCCTCCTTCTAATGATGAGTATTTGCTTCATCAATACAAAATTCACACGCCACTGCTGCTTTTGAGTTTCTATAGACACGGTAACTTTTCATTTCAACACTAATCATAATGTAATCTTTCTAAGACATTTCATGACAATTAAGCTCAATGTCATAGCACCAAGAGTGGATGTAACTCAACAGAAGTGACCAGGTGGACCACTGTGACCACATTTGGCGCACCGAGGCAGGGGCAGCCACATCGTGACCTCAGCTTGCAGCAGAAGCTCTGTATGACCCACTAGTCACCCATGCAGCCTCATCTCAGAGAAGTTAAAGTGTGCAAAAACGAGCACCTTAGAAAGGATAAATTATGGAAGTAGCTACAATCTGAGAAGTTAATATCTATCTGACGAGGTATTAAACTCTTGACAAGACTTAAGGTCAATGAGACCTCTCAGCAAGCCGAGATGTAATGTGCAGATTAGACAGCAGAACAAGGTTGACAAAGTTGCCCCAGATCACACAGCCAGGTAAACTTTAAAGCAAGGACTCCGCTCTGGATAGGCCCTTCTGTCCACCAGCTCTGTGTTTCCCTGGGCCATATAAATACTGTGTGCACATTGAGTGGGGACGTCACTTGACTCTGTCTACTTTCAAGCATCTTACATATGAAGCATCATTCCAAATAGGCTCTCAAATGGGTTATTTAATATCAAGTGTGCAAAATACCTTAACCAGTAAGGTTTTGTGTAATGAGTTGATAAATATGTATCTAGACTAACTAGCACATCCATTATAAGCAAAGGCCACTTCTTAAAGGGGCTCACCTGCATCACTTCTGCCCTCACAATGACTGCAGAAGCTGGTGTGGCTACCTCCTCTCCACCGTGCAATGGGATAGTTAAGGTACCACCATTTTCTGACCAAAACCCTACCTAAGAGGTGAAAGAACTTGCCCAGTGGTACATGGAAGTATATTTTAACACCATGGATGTTGTTTTACTCTCTCAATGTGAGAAGACATGACAATGAATGAAACTTGTCAGTGCACAGGAGCCCCCAGCCCCTCATGCCAGGCAGTCTGAGACCAGCCCAGATGCAGAGAAGGGAAGCTGGCAAGGCTGCCTCTCGGGAATAGCGATGATGAGTAAAGTCCTGTGGCTTTGTGGGGATGGCGACTCTGTTTCCATGGACAGTTAAGGATGGAGTCTGGGGGGAGCTGTGGATTTATGTTTGGTGTTTGGGGAGCCAAACCCAAAAGAGAGGGCTGAGAATGTGACTGGACACTTTTGTGGTCAAAATAAACACCAGCAAGAAGGAATTAATTACCAAGTCCAAATAGTTCAAGGTCACCAACCTCAAGCCCTAGTCTCGTAGATATGATACAACTTCTGAAAATTTCAATTCCAGTGTAGAGATTCCTTTAAAACAATGCAATAAGCATCTTTCAAAAAATTTTCTCAAATTATTAATTCATTTGGTTGGCAAGTGTATACTGAGTACATGCAAGTGAAAGGGGAGGTGGGTTTGGAGTGAGCGAGGCAAGCTCTGAGAAGGGCAAGCATGTCTATGTAAAGAGGCTGGTTGAATAACGAGCAAAGCCGCAGCCATTTCTCACGGGCACTGGTCCTGTTACAGCTGTAAAGGTGCCTCGCACTATGGCCTGACCAAAGACAGGAAGAGGCGCTCTCAGGATGGCCATCCAGACAGCTGTGCGAGCCTCCCAGCAACAATGCTCTTCCCAGAGGTTTCTGCAGCTGCCACCATCGCCTTGATGACCGACGAGCCTGGCCTGGACAACCCTGCCTACGTGTCCACGGCAGAGGATGGTCAGCCAGCAAACAGTCTATCGGACTGTGGCCGGAGCAACCGAACCAGGGGTGAGGCAAATGGGCAGTTGTCCAGGAATGGGCTCCTTGTGTTCGGATGGCTCTCTGTGGGATATTCACTGTGGAAAAGTTCTTGAAATATTTTTTTAAGGAGAAATCATTCTGGGTGTTTTGGCAGCAATTTGATGTCCAATTCTCCAAAGTGAAATGAAACTACAAGTACTTCTGACCATTAAAAATATGGATAGTCTGAGTTGGTGATGGGTTGAAGCCAGACCTAGTGATTCATCACCCCGCAGTGTCGGTACCTGCCCAGCGACGCTGCTCAGGAAAGGTGCTGTTGCATTCAGTCTCATCCAGGGGAAGGAAAAGCAGACTTTTAAACAAGCCGTACAGTTTCAATGCGGTAAACTTAGAAAGCATACCTAAGCGAACCTATCATCCTACCCCCTAGCAGTCACTGTTCGAGTTTTACTGTACGATCCCTCACCAGACGTGTGCATAGAAGAGGAGTTCTGTGACTTGTAGCAACTGTGCCTTCTCTCTGTTCCTCAGCACGGCCCTTTGAGCGATCCTCTGTTAGAAGCAGGTCGTTTAAAAAGATAAATCGAGCTCTGAGTGTTCTTCGAAGGACAAAGAGTGGAACTACAGTTGCCAACCAAGCTGACCAGGGCAGAGGAAACTCTGAAAACACCACATTCCCTGAAGGTAAGTGAACTCCCGGCAGGCTGGGCGGGGCTGGTCTCCCAGAGCGACTTCAGGCACGATGACAACCTGACCCCTGCTCACTTTCTGTGACAACTCTCTTCCCAGGGATGCAAAACATTTCTTACCTTGATTAGCCTCCTTGTCACATAAGCCACTGCAAGCAGAAATTATTGCTCTCTTTTTACATAGGTTGAGGGAAAAAGTGTTGGAACCCTTACCTTCAGATTCTAGCTTCATGCATACGAAGAATAATTATAGTTAATAAGTGAAAAGCGGTTAGAACAGTGCTTGGCCCAGAGTACATGCTATGCAACTACTTACGTATTACATACATATTATATGTGTATTATGTATTGCATATGTATTACTGCTATGTATGTATATATGATACATGGTTCTGCATGTTCCCATGCATTAACTCATGCAATCCATGCAGCAACCCTGTGAAGTAGCTTGTTCTACAGATGAGGACACTGAGGCACAGGGAAGTTACTTAGTTTGCCCCCGAGTACCTTGCCACAACCCAGGTAATGTGGGTCTAGAATCCATGCAGAGTTGTTATTGGATCTGAGATCCTCTGAGCTTTCCCCGGTATAAATGGAGCTGAAGAAATGCTGTCCTCATTCCTTCTTTTCATCTTATGTTAGAGCTTTAGGGCAGGAATTATAGTGGCTTAAAAAATGAGCTTTTTCTCTGTGGTAGGTCGTGTTCTATGTCATTTAGACATCGTGACAACACTATGGGATCATGCACAGTTTACAGATGGGGAAGCAGACCCAGAGACCTTAGGTTACCAGCCCAAAGTCACCCAGCTAGAAAAGGGCACACCTAGGATTTTAAATCGGGTCCTCTGGCTCCGGAATCCACTCCCTAACCACTGCCTAAGTACCCTTTTCTCCTGGGGGTTGGAGGTAGAGCCCAAACCACTGTCTGTAGCATGCCTTCAGAGAATGTATAAGCAATCTTATAAGACCCCTTGCTCATTTACCACCTCCCACCCTATACACACACTGCTTATTTCATTATTCTGAACTTATTATCACAGTCCTGTAAATACTGTCTTTTGCCCACTTGCATGCTGTTGTCCAGCCTGCACTTTCACTGTCCTTCAGCTGGCATTCTAATGCCTCCTTCCAGCATAGGCTTTGCCTCCTCCTTGAAGCCCTCCTTGATTCCCTCAGTCCTCACTCCCTTGTGTTCTTAAAGCACCTGGATCTCTATCACAGCAGTGATCATCTTTCATTGTAAGTGAACCTATAAGGGCAAGGGTTCTCCTTCTGAGCCTGTGTGTTCTCAAAGCCTAACACAGTATCTGGTGTATGATAGCGCTCACTGAATGTTTGTGTGATGAGTAAGTGAAATGATTAGACCTTCCTTTCTACCAGTCTTCCTTTCTTATTCAAGGCTATTTAACACTCTATATAACGTGTTCTCTTGCATGAATAAGATTTATTTGCATGTTTATTGCAGAAACATTTTGCATAAGAGATTACTATGCTTAAGGCACAAACCAAGGCTCAGTGATTTTTATATGAAGATGATAAAATCCAGGTCCTGGCTTCAAGAATTTCATTCAAGACTAGAAAATAGAGTGCCATGAAAACTCGTGCGTAGAATTATTGTAGAACTGGAGCTGTGTTTCAGAAAGACGGAGGGGGCGGCCGTGTCACGTGTACAGGCGCCTTCGAGCTGGAGAGAATGGACTTCCTTAGATGCTCTGGGAAGCCATTTCTCTGGGATAGGACAAGGCACTAAGACCCAGGGAGGCCGGTAGTGTATCTGGTGAACTCTTGAGGTACAGTTTATCCATGCTTCTTATGTCAGTAAGGAGACTGACTCTACTACTTATCAGCTGCGTGACCCGGTTACTTAACTTTAAGCTTCAGTGTTTCGTCATCTAAAAAAAGAACAATGATAATCATTGTCTACTTCATAGGATTCTTAGGACAAAAAAAATAAACCAAAAACAAACAAAAAAACTATGCATTTCAATTGCTTAGCTCAGTGCCCAGCATATAATAAACTCTTAGTAAATAACATTATATCCCTTAGTCCTTGAGCAAAGACAGAATATTGAACAATTTTGTTTTCTAGACTAACACAGTTTGACAGTTTAAAAATTACCATAACACTTTAAGGTCACTGGGGTCTCACCAATGTGGCTCTAACTCACATCATTTCCAAGTGTGGTTGGGTATGTCCACTCAGATTATCAAATGAAACATCCTTGAGTGGTTTAGGTTGGGAGCATGGTTTTTGTAAATCTGCTGGGAAGGAGGGGAGGGAGGAAAGAAAGAAAATCAGCAGCTTTATTTCTAAATCTCTCCTTGCTCAAAATGATTTTTAAAATTTCTGTTCCCTTCTCACCAAACCTGTTCCAACAAGTGCCTGTGGGGCGCGCTACTTAACACGGTCACAGTAGCTGAACATTTATTGGACTCAGCCGCCCTGGTACTGTTGGCACAGGACCTGGCAGAACAAGCCGGCTGCCCACAGCCTCACAGCAAAGCCAGTCACTTTAAATGCAATCCCAGTGGAGGGGGAGGACCCGCATTCATAGTGTCTCTGGCTTCCTCTGGCTGCTGAAGTGCTGTGTTTATCATGTTGTACAACACTTAGAAATAATTATAATTCTTCCTGTATTGTTCCTAGAGAATTGACTGCACATTAGTGAATTCATTGTTCATTTGGGAAAATGGACTGAGGTCATACATTTTGATAATACTCACAAAGAGTGTATTATGCAGAACCAGGCATGTGGACTTGATAGTCCGAGATGACATAATTAAGGGAGAATCTTGGCAGCTGTCAGCAGCTACAGGAGACAGAAGCATCTCTGCCCTCCTCCAAGCAACCCAGGAAGAATGCTTCATCCACCAAATTGGGTGTAGCTGGGCCGGCATTTGATGGCGTCCCCTCTGTACACCATCCGTCAAACCCAGGTGGAGAGCAGCGCCAGTTGGTGCCACTGGCTTATAGGCCTGTAGGGCAAGTCCCCTGTGGGACTGTCATCTCCTGGTTATGAACCCCTGGCTCCAGAGGAACCTGGGAGAGGTGACACGAAGGCTGGTCATCTGGAGCCCTGGGTTCTGACCTGGCTCCAGTGGCCACCGAACTTTGTGTCTTCCAGCCAGTTACATCCCTTGCCCTCTCTGAGCCTAAATGTCCTCATTTGTAAGATCAAGGTTTCCTTGCTTTCGAGCTGCACAAGGACTGGAACAGGTCTGTGTGAGCACAGTGGGGTGGGGAAGAGGAGTCCTCAGTTAAAAGAAAGTTCAAAATGCCAGCCTCGATGACCCCTGAGTCTCCTCCAACCTTTGCATTATGGGTAGTGATTCTGGCAGATCAGGGCCAAACCTCTTAAAGCCACCAACCAAGCCTGCGGCTCTTGATCACGAATCAGGCTGTTTGATTGACTTCATTGTTGACAAAAGTATCTGATAGAGGACTGGTGAGTTGCTAAGCCTGAAAACCAGGGACTTTCAGGAAGAAATCTTCAAAATGATCTGAGAGGTCAGAAGAGCAGGTTTGTTCTCTTGTGTTTCTTGATAAGTAAGTGATGACACTACAGTCCATTCCGTAAAGATGGGTCAGTCATTCATTCATGCCTGTTCACCCAAACATCGGCTGAAGTCTGCTGTGTGCAGAGGTTTGTGTACAGAACTCCAGAAGTGCCAGAAATCACGTCCTCAAGGATCACAGAGTTCAATGGGAGCTATAGGGAAAAAATGGGTATGAAAAATAGTAGAGGATTGAATGTCATGAGAAATAAAGAGAATTATGGGAAATGGGATGTTCAGAGAGAGCAGGGAATGAGGGGATCAGGGCAAAGTTTAATTGGAAGGAATCATTTCATGCAGGCCTTGAGGGAGAAATTGGGTTTAGGCCTAGAATAAAAATCATTCCAGGCAAAGATACTTACGCTGGCAAACATGGAGGAAGGCAAACAGAACACAGGTGTGAGGATCAATGCATAGTTAGTTTGGCAAGAAGGGGAGTGGTTGGAAATGTCCACTGGGTGGGCGTCTTAAATAAATACTGTCTTTGTCCATTTTAGTCTTTCCAAGGTTGTATCACCTGATTCCAGATGGTGAAATTACCAGCATCAAGATTAACCGAGTGGATCCCAGTGAAAGCCTCTCCATTAGGCTTGTGGGAGGCAGCGAAACCCCGCTGGTCCACATCATCATCCAACACATCTATCGTGATGGGGTGATTGCCAGAGACGGCCGGCTACTGCCAGGGGACATCATACTGAAGGTAGAGATCGTGGCTGTGAGGCCATTAAGAAAGGCTTAATAAAAATCTCTTCAGATCAATTAACTGGTAAATGGATGGATGGATGGATGGATGGATGGATGGATGGATGGATGAGTGAAAAACCAAGTGTGGAGCAGTTACTTCCCATAATTACTATGTTGACATGCTCCTACTATGAGAGTTGTAATTTAATTGAGATGTCTATGTCCCTCTCTTTCTCATGCTTCCACTCTCCTTTTGCTCTGTATATAAATATTTCTGTCTCTATCATTTTGTCTGTCTTCCCCTCCTTCCTCTTTTTTCTACTCTCTTACTTCTTCTTTCTTCTTCCCTTCCTCTACCTCCCCACTCTTCCTTCTCCTCCTCCTTTCTACTCCTTCCTCCTACTTTAACAATAACAAAGTAATGTAAAACTGGAGCGTATACCTTCTGAAATTGTTTTTATAGTAGATTAATGGGACACTTTGTGTTTTATCTAATCACTTGCATTCGTTCATACACAGCTGTAACATAAATTTCCTCCAGCTTAATGGCCCTCCATAAAAAAAAAAAAAAGTCCCTAAGATACTCCGCCAACCCACAGGCGTTCCAGGGAGACAGGTGGCGGAACAGAATGCTTTGGGCATTGCCATCCGTCCTCTGAGGCTCAGTTGAGGGGAAGGACATTAGGGAGGAATTTTCCGAAGAAGAGAAAGGATAAAGGAAGAGTTGCTTATCAGGCAGAAGTCAAGCGTGTGCCAAAAATTACAAGAAGCTTCTCCCTTGTCATGTATTTCCTGTCTGATACTCAGACGACAGTTTCATCCCGCCCCTTCTAGGTTGCTGAGGGGCCAGCTTCTGACACATCGTGAGCAGTTTCTTTGGCAAGAAGGTCCTGTTCTTTGGAATAAGAAAAAATTTAAAGCACTTATCGTAGAAACACTGAAATTCCCAGTGGCCTTCGGGGGTGGAGCACAAGGCCGGGCCCATCAACCCCACGGGACAGTCGGCAGTGCAACTGACCACACTCCGCTTGGCGTCCTCCCAGTTCTAGTGGAAACTGCGCTGCCTGGGAGGGTTGCATAACAAAACGGTTTGATTCTTATGGCTCTCAACTGGCGCTCGCAGGCAAAAGGGCTGCCAGGACCATTTAGCAGATGGCCCTGGTCTTCTCTTGGCCTGGATGTGATTGGGGGGAAACCAGGCACAGGATGAGGTGACCCAGCAGAGCCAGGTCTCAAAAGTCACCCGTGCTTGGACAAACGTGGTGAGCCCTGTCCATGCAGCAGGGGGCTGCCCTCCATCCCCGGAGATGCAGCAGAGAACCTGCGATCGTGTGCCGCAAGGAGGCCTTTTAGAATCTCGCTGCAAAGCTCCTCTAACAATTGGCTGCGAGTATGAGAAATGTTACCAAACCGTAGGAATTCAAGAAGGTTGTTCCTCTTCTGTGAGGCCTTTGGGGCTGCTATGCGATTGTTTTCTTCCGGAGCAGTGAGTACCGCTAGCGGCCGTCGCCGTTGGGCCGGCCTGCTTGGCCAGGGTAATTAAAACCAGAAAGCCCCATGCCGCATCGTTGTGCAGATCTTTAATGAGGCGCAAATGAGAGCGCTGAGCTTGAGGACATTTAAGTAGCATCATAAAGTGATCCAGCCTTTCAATAAAAGAGTCTAGAAACTTCTATTTACGTCAGTTTGTTTGAAACTGCAGAGATTTTTTTCTTTTGTTGAGAACAAGGGCAAAAGACCTAGGGAGCCTGACTCTCTCCCACTTTTTCTCTCTCCCCCTCTTCCTCTCTCCCCCTCTTCCTCTCTCCCCCTCTTCCTCTCTCTGTTCTCTGTCTGTTTCTCTCTCTCTCTCTCGCACACAAATGCACTCCATCGCTCACATTCACGAACTTGCCACTGCACAAACACATGCACACTCACATGCACATTCTCTCTTGCACGCACGCACACACACACACACACACACACACACACAGTAGGGGGGCCCGGAAGTGCCAGTATGCGTGACCCAGAGAGGAAAATTCATTTGGAAACTTTGGGAAAGAAAATGTCACGTCAGTTTAAACTGAACGACAGTTCACTGTTACCATTTGAGCTCAATGGAAAATTTTCTTTTCTCTCTTGCCTTGTTCTGCTTTTGATTCCCTTTTCTCTCTTTACCCCAACTGAAAGACTGGTAAGAGAAACGCGAGCTGGGATCGTATGAGTAAACATGCAGAGCTGTGTGAGGACCAGGTGGACCCTGAAAGGGGGGTCCAGGCGGCATGCGTGGCAGGGTGGGAAGTCATATTGGGAGGTGGGGATATTTGGACACAGGATAAGGTGATAGAGCAGAGTGGCTTTGTGGAATGGCCCTGGTGATTCTGTGGCCCTGGGCCTCCTGGGAAGGGCGCGGCAGGTGGAGCTGACAGCTGGGTCCCCACCCCCCAGGTCAATGGCATGGACATCAGCAACGTACGTCACAACTACGCCCTGCGCCTCCTGCGGCAACCCTGCCGGGTGCTGTGGCTGACTGTGCTGCGCGAGCAGAAGTTCCGAAGCAGGAACAACGGGCAGGCGCTGGACACCTGTGGACCTCGGGATGACAGTTTCCATGTGATTCTCAACAAAAGCAGCCCTGAGGAGCAGCTTGGGATAAAACTGGTGCGCAAGGTGGACGAACCTGGGGTATTCATTTTCAACGTGTTGGATGGTGGTGTGGCAGACCGTCACGGTCAGCTGGAGGAGAACGATCGTGTGTTAGCCATCAACGGACATGACCTTAGATACGGCAGCCCAGAAAGCGCAGCTCATCTGATCCAGGTGGGTCACAGGTCCTTCCTAGATCCTGGTCAGAAACTCCCAGCGTGAGCAGGAGTGCCCCTCCCCCTGACCGCCTGCCCTGTAACTGCCAATGTGACCTACAGTGCCTCCCGTTCGAGGGGTCAAGATCCAAGGCCAGGTAAGAATGTTAATCAAGCAAATGATATGTCTTGGGGTCGTGGACAGTCCTTAGGTTTTGCCAGCTATCCAGTGTGATACAAGTTAAGATCTCTCAAGGTCATCAGGGTTATGTCATCCCTGTCCCCAGTATATTTGTTGCAGACCTGTGGGTTGGTCACTCAGATACGTGCTGGACACATTCAAGTCATCCTATTGCACCAACAGCCCTAAGAAGCTATGCCACACATCCTCCAGCAATTTTGTGGCTAGAGACCAGCATAGGATGGGCTAAGGCTAAGCCCTGTCTCTATGGCTACGTTCAGACCCCCAGAAAGCCTACAGAAACTCAAGTATGACATTGGGAGGAAGTCCTCTAATAAGAGAGATACGTAAATTATTGATCATTCAGGCAAATAGAGTTCCCAGTAGCGAGACTTTGGTTCAAACTAATTTGATTTCCAACCAGTGTGATGTCATCAAGCCCCAGCATGCATCTTGTTGACTTTGGCTGAGTAATGGTGAGGTTTTCAAAGGTTCACTGAGCTGCCAGCTTTATTCTTGGAGGAACAGGCTTTGTTCTGGGCTTTTGCACTCTAACCCTTTCATTCACTTCATTTAGTCAGTATGTACTAAGTTTCTGCTGCTTGACTAGCCCTGCACGAGGTGCAGATAACAAAGAGATGGTGACTCTTAGGCTGTTCTCCCAAAGGGCCCACTGTCTCATAGGGGAGGTGGGCTTTTTCCGAACGACTGCTTCATGGTGTGATAGTCCTGTACCGGAGACATTAAGCACTGTGCTGGTATAGGTGAAGGCGAGATTTTTGTTTAGATGGGCCCAGGCATTCTGCAGAGTAAGATCTGGGCCTTTGAGGAATCAGACATTCTCTAGGTGGAGGAGGCAGGGAGGGTCATGCTAAGGAGATACAACACAAAAGAACATTTCGCTAAAAGCCCATTAGAGAAATGGTTAGTGCCTGGAGCATGGTGTCTTAAGTAGTATTTGCAGTTACCCGGCCAGGCCTATCAGCTTCCACTTAGCGACTGAAGTGGCTTGGGAACAGTGAGTGAGTCAGCATCAGTAGTCGACTGAGTCTGGTTCCAGGTTCCATGGAGGGCGGCAGTCAGGACACAGAGCTTGCTCCCAAGGACTGGATTATCTCAGTTCCACTAAATCTCCCTACCCTCAGGTTCTAGCTGAGGAGTTCTTCCAGGGGTTGGCAACGCTTTTCAATATTATCTCTCTTCTTTAAAGAGAATCAAACAGGGATGACACTGTCATTTTAAATGTGGACAGCCTGAGGCAGGGGACAGGAGGACTTCCCCTGCTTGCTGCATCCGCCAGAACAAGAAGGACATGTTATGCCTTTGCCCCTGAACTGGGGCTCTTGGTGGTGTCCCAATTCCAAGGTGATTCTCGGGTCTGATGGATCCTCCCAACAAGGGGGTGTGAGTCATGCAGGTAGAGAACAAAAGCAGTTACAAGGGGCTTTTCCGTCCTGGAGTTTATGCCATCTATTTCCAAGTTCATATGCGCAGCCCCAAATTCTCCTCTGAATGCCACACTTCATACCCAGCTGCCCACTTGGTGTCTCCACGTGGATGTCTAAACAGCATCTCAAATGTAATGTCCAAAACTGCACCCTTGGCTTCCTTCCACTTTGCCCGTGGTCACACCTGCTCTGCCCTCTGTCTTTCGCAGTCTCTACAAACAGCACCACCGTTTACCCAGTTACTTGGGCCAAAAAGAACCTTCGCTCTTTTCAGCATCCCCTCCCATAATCCATTTCTCACCATCTCCATGGCTACTGTTAGCCCAGCCGCCATCAATCTGGTCTGGGCCACCCCAGAGCCTCTTAACCGGTCTCCTTCTTCCACACTGTCCTCTGCCCCTGCTCTGCACGCAGCAGTTAGAATGGCCACTTTACAAACTCAGTGCCAAAATGTCCCTGTCTTGTGCTCAGCGCTCCGGTGCTTCCCAAGACACTTAGATTAAAGGTTCCAAGACCTAGCACTGACCTGCAGAGCCATACGTCATCTGGCCTCTAGTTATGTTGTGTCCACCTTCACTTCCCAAGCAACGGGCAAATTCCTAACGTTCTCCCCTTGGCTTACCCAGCTCGGTCACATTGCCTTCTTGCTATTCCTCGACGTTTCAAGAGCTTCTTCACCTCAGGGCTGACGTTCTCGCTGCCCCTCTGACTGGTAGACTCTTTCCAACTACCCATGTAACTCACTCCCACTCTTCATTCAGGTCTGTTCTCAAACGTCACCTCTCACAGTCCCACTGACAATGGCATCTGCTACTCCCAGTTCTATATTCTCTAATGTGCTTTATTTTGTTTTTCTATCAACTAATTATTATCACCTATTGCGTAGAGCACAGTGGAGTACGATATATCACGTAGTCAGGGAGAGAGATGTCTGGCAATAGTAGACAGTACATATGTGCTGAGTGAAGAAATTGAGTCAAGTTATAAAACATGTAAATATAGATAAAACGTAATTTACACATCCCATCTCATAGGAAATTTCTGTCAAACCATTTACCAAAGAACAAGCATGGAATCTATTTTACATACTCTTTTCCCTCAAGGTAGCGTCTCTATTTTTGTCCACCGGAATGTGTTATCATTGTCTGAGCACCTTCCGTGTGCTGTGTGGTGGGAGGTACAATGAGGAACGAGGCTGGCACAGGTCCTGGCCTCGCAGAGCGTGGAGCACATTCCAGTCTCTGATCTCAAGTGCAATCAGGCCAGCCTTTGGCAGATGGCCCCTGCCTGTGTGTGCCGATCCTGGGGGAGACAGAACGTAGGCAATGTTTACAAAAACATCAGCCCACGGCAAAGGAAGCGTCCCTGTTGTCTTTCTTCATGAAGAAACTGCAATCTAAGCATGATTTTTTTTCCTCTTTAAAAATTAGACTTGTAGGCGTTATCAATTTTTGTGTGTGTTGCACTTGTTAATGCCCCCTGCAGGTCAATGAGTGCAACTTGCATTCATTCTAGAGATCGCCTGCCAAACTATATGTAGCAAGAGGCAAACAAAAACTCCCTTACTCGAGTCATTTGGAAAGATTTGGCATTCTACATGATTCCATGTGGCATGCTACGTTTGTAGATTAGTAACAGAAGAGGAAAACACATTTTTTTCCTGAGAAAGTTAATTTATGAAATCTTGCCCAATAGAGGGACTTCCTAAAAGATTCTTCTGCTTACAAAACAAAGCCAACATGCTTTATAAGCAGGGGAGGAGAAATTTCTTAAAAATTGGGCAAAGCTAGTTGGAAAAGAAATAGAAAAAATAGAGTGCTGGGAAAACCCAGTTAAGCAATCTCAAGGATGGGTTTTATTTACGTGATACTCGTAACACACACCAGGCTGAGGGCATTAAACTAAACGTGCTTCAAAGGTTAAAACTCCAATTTCCAGCCAGTCCTTGGTTGCACTGCCCCGTACCTACCCCATGAATCATACCGGCCTTAGAAAGAAACTCCCAGCCCACATGTCCTTTGGTCGTGTTTTCTCCCGCAGTACCACACACTCTGCCTCTCTCGACATTATTTCAGGGAAAAGTTATTACAGAGAAGCCACAACTGTTCTAAACCTGACCAACTTTACATGTGTGGAGTCCTAACCTCAGCTTACTCAGCAGCAGCCTGGGCGCCAGACCCCAGAATTAGACAGGAGCTCCAACTACAGGGCAGTTGACTTATTTAGAACTTAGTACAACTTTATTTTTCTCCATGTCAGTTTAACCTTTTTGAGCACCATGGCTAGAATAACTGTATGGAAGAGACAGCTTTGTGGAACAGTCTGGTGTCCCACCTAAAATGGGAGAACAAAGAAATATGGACCAAAGATTTGAGACCCTGAGACAGACAAACAACTGCACATCCAAACCCTTGGCGACTCAGCGTACATCCATCCAAGAATCAGTGGGGAATGGTAGCCTCAGAGTTGTAGCTATTCTGAGATGTTCGCTTCTATCTGTAATGCTGGATCAGTGAGTTCATATTTACTTAGGAGTTCAGATACATACATTTAATAAATGAAGAAAATAATTATAGATTTCATATTTGAATACCCTCCTTGTGCCTTTTTTCCCCTAGGCAACTTCTAGGTTTCATGCAGAAGCAAAAAAAATCCAAAGCCAGTTGTAGAGGTGGCAATAAGATGGGTTTTCATTAATATTGACAGATGTGTGATTTTTTTCCCCTTTTGCATGAATGAATATTTAAATGAAAAGTCATTTCTTCACAGAACACCTGACAACCAGGCTCTTCAAATTTTTAAACAGAATGTGATTGGCACTCAGTCAGAAAGCAGTTAATGGACAACTCATGTCACCCACTTTCGTTCTAAACACGTGACTCCGGCTCGTGAGTTCCACTGCATAACTGGGAAAAAGGCAACATTTTTGTTCCCTGGAGCCAGAAAGAATTCCCAGGGCAATGAGACATGATTGACCTGGTGCTTTTTACAGATCCACACAGCTAGTGTAGGATAAGATCAAATCCCTATGGAAACAAAGTTTTCTAACATGGTGTTGAACTAAGTTTAGTGCTCATAGAACAACAGAGATTTGAAAACATTCTTCTGAACTGAGTTCTTACAGTCCAGATGCAAGTGTCATGCATTCATGATAAAGCTGTGCAGCTTAGAATTATAGGGGTGGATATTATCACAGCTACACATTGCAAATGTTAGGGAATCTTGGAACTTCACTACCTTTCTCTAACCTGTCACCCACACGCATGATTTTCTTACCATGGAAGAGAATTGATCTCAAGTATAACCTGGATACCACGAAAGAAAAGTTGTTTGAGGCAGACTGAAGAGTTGGGTCGTTCTGCCGACTCACTGATCAGCAGACTTAGGGACTCGAGAACTAAATTCTAATTTTGACCTTGTCACTGACATCTGTATGACACTGTATATGGCATACCATCATCATCAGTTTCTCAGTCCCTACAAGATACATGATTTTGCGAATGCAAGGATGAACATGGAGCAGAAATACAGTGGGGAAAATTGCTCTGTCAAATCTCCGGTTCCACCCTGGACAAAGCCTAAGGTTTCTATTCACCTTCTTTTCCTCAGGGCCTCCTTAACTTCCTTTTCCCTTGGCCAGGCTACTTGCTCTTAGCTCACTAGAGTAGCTGCTGCCTCTCCAGCAGAAGATACTCACAAAGTCTTTTTAAAATGTGCCAGGGACTGAGCTAGGTGCGAACATTTCAATGGCGAACACATTGACACACACCAGGTTTGCTTTCACGGAGCTCGTTTTATAGGGGATATCAGCGTATGGCGCACTGTTAGCTCATTCTGCACTTATGTTTCCAGCGCCCCCAGGGTTTTGCTCGGTGACAGGTTCCTTTGTTTCTCTGAAGTTCTCTTGGTCACTGGAAGGAGGGTTAGGACCAGGACTTTGTTTCTCCAGCTCATTGTGTAGTTCATTACCACATCATAAGGAATAGCTGACGACTGTGGTATTTTCAGTCGGTAGCCCTGTTCCGATGCCTCCTGTCGTCTGCATTGCCATGGGGGTCTGTGTGCCGTATGTGACCTCAGAGCCGGGCCGCAGTGCTGCTGTGTGACCGGCCCTGGGGCACTGGGGCCCTCACTGTCACCTTGCACTTGATCAGTAATGATGAAGACAGACATCTCTGGAGGTCTTGGCCTCAAGGAACAAACACAGAGACCATCCCTGGTGCGTGTGTGAAATGGGAACGCCGTCAGTGAGGCCTTGGGCGCAGCTGGTCGACCAGCAAAAAAGCCCCTACTCTGTGCTCGCCAGACTAGAACTCATTTTCTGGGTCTCATTCTGTTGTGTGGGCACACATACACACACACACACGCATGCAAGGTTTTTAGAGTGAGTCCAGAGTGCACCACGTTTTTGAGATGACTTGAAACTATGTTAAATATTGAAGAAACAGGAATATCTGACCTGGAAAGGAGAAGAGCTAAGGGAGGGCACTGAGAGCTATCTTCAGATAGGGTTGTCACATGGAAATTGGTTTTGGGTTTCCCTAGAGGACATGGCTAGAACCAATGGGCAAGCAAGAAAATGGCAAATTTCAGCTCCACCTGAGGACAGGCTTTCTAATTAGTGCTCTCCAAAAATGTCCCAGACCGCCTTGAGACACAGTGAGGCCCTGGAGTGTGAGTTGGGGACAACGTGGTGGGGATTTGCAGGGGAACCGAAGCATGGGCTGCAGAGATGATGTTGATTAGATGATGCCTGACATCCCTTCCGTGTCTGTGACTTTCAAACTTCACGGAACCGATTCTCCACAGTTCCCGGGGCCTTGTGAGCACGCTGAGGATGGGCGCACTGAGAAGGGTGCTTGAGCAGTTGCTGGAAGGGACGCTGACTTGGGGCAAGCCCAGACAGCATAGGAAAACCATTCTTACATGTATATGTTGAAAATCAGCTAAAGCTTGCTATGGGAGCCTTGGGAAAGAAACCAGAGGGGTATGCAGATGCAGAATGAGTTTGCTTTTTTAAAGAAATAGTCATTAAAACCTCTGATGTTAATGGATGAAATGCTAAGTAGAGATAAACTCTGTAAACAGCAAATAATATTATAAACCCAACTATACCTCTCACTATAATAAGACAGCCACCCCGTCCAGCACGGGTCTCCCGTGGGCCTCTCTGGTATTGTAAAGGGAGCTGTGTGTGGTTCCTCTGCTCTGAGCAGTATGAGCTCCAAGCCCAACAGTCAGTTTAGAGTTTTCCTCTTCGAGGAGTTTCTGTAGAGAAACCCTGGAGCACTGGGGGTTGATGGTGGAGAGGTGAATGTGGAGACTCTTAACTTGAAACTTTATAAAGCTAACACAAAAAAACACTGAGTGAATCCACACACATTGCGTACAGTTCGCCCAACATTTATTTAGGCATATGCATATATATTTTTTAAAGCAGCAAATGCTATAAACCATTTGGTTTAACTCCAACCTCCCTTTACAAGGCTAGGGGAGAAATTTGCACCTTGAAATACAGGTACTCTGTCCACCCTTGCTCTGCCTTTATCCGCGGCTGACCCTCTCAGCCACCTCCTGGGCCCGTGCCCCACCAGGACGGTGGAAAGACCCCTCTGTTCAATAATTGGCTCTGCAGGGCTCCCAGATTATGTATGGTTCCCTCCTATGGCCTCTGCTTACTCCCATTAAATAAATAGTATTGCCAGTTTTTCGTCAAATCTCAAACACTTCAGGAAAAACAGCTGTTAAATAGAACAATAAAAAAACAAGTTTTTTTCCATGAGAAATGCTACTCAGTTTTAACCCTCAGCTTTCTCTGAATATTAGGATTTTCCTATTTTCTTTTTACACATAAGCAATCAGGTCTGTTCCTGGAAACTCTAATGTGTGTTACCCATATCTCTTTCATGGTGCCTGCTTCTGACTGTCCCTGAAGTTGGACAAGCTCCATGCGGGCAGAAGCCATGTCCCCAAGGCTATTAGCGAAGTGCCTGGCCCAGAGCAGGCATACATCTGCTATGGGAACAGAATGGATGCCAACAAGCTAAGATCCACAGGGAGGATGTGGATGCCATTAGAGTCCCTTTCCTTTAACCCATAGACAGGAGACAGGGAGCCCTGGCCAATGTGGCTCAGTTGGTTGGAGTGTCATCCTGTAAACCAAGGTCGTGGGTTCGATTCCCAGTCAGGGCAGATGTCTAGGGAGCAGGTTCAGTCCCTGGTCAGGGTGTGTACAAAAGTCAACAGATCAGTGTTCTTCTCTCACCTCGAAATTGTGAAGGTTTGAGCTGATCAGTGCTGGCCAACAGTGGGGATCTGATGCCATTGGTGGGTTCTTATTGCTTTAGGTCTTAAAAACAAGGTCTGAGTTCTCTTTCCTTCTCTCTCCCTCCCTTCTCTTCTCTCTGAAATCAATGAGCGTGTCCTCAGGTGAGGATAAACAAACAAAAAAACAGAAAGGACAGAGGTTGTTTAATGCTTGGGCTCTTGGAAGAGAAAGGAGTATATGGTACAGTGATTTGGCCATGCAGCTTGTGACCACTGTGTCCAGGGTTTGCCTAGAGCAAAACCGGATGTTGAAGGGAGAGAGGAGAGAAAACTTCAGGTGAACAGGACGTAGCCCTCGCCTTGTCTGCTACTTGAGCCAGCCCCGTTGTTAAGCAGTCCCCTCACCCACACGACAACACCCCGGGAGCTGCAGGGGGGAGCTGCCTCGCCTCCCACCGGTAGCGCGTTTGGCCTTCACACATCTATTTTTGGGGCTGGCCAAAATGTCCATTTAGTCTTTAACATAAAATGAACATTTTTCATTTTCACCAATAACTTTATTGATTTGGATATTCTGAGTATGCCGGCTATCTCTCGCATGGTGAAACATTGATTGTTCTCAATTAATGTCCGATTTGATCGTTGTCAACTTTGTCTGCCTGACCGTGGAGCACTGTCCAGTGAGAAATCTCCAACACAAAACTCCACAAATCACTTCGACTCGTTTGATCAGTCACAGCACCTTCTTTTGCACACACTGCACAAATCTTTTTTGCATTTCAGTTACGTTTTTACCTTTCTTGAAATAATAAAGCAGAATACACCAACAATGTGTATTTTCTTCCATCTTCAGTATTAAAATGCTTACACAAAAATTCACCAATTTTGATTAGTTTTTTTTTAACACACGCTGATACGACAGCTGTCACAATCGAACAAAATTGTTTTTGAATGAAGTTCAAGAAAACTAAGCGCCACTCGAGCCATCTTACGGAAAAGACCAAACGAACGTTTTGGCCCACCCGTACGTGACAGGTCTGCCGCGCCCACCCTCCTGGTGCGTGCCCTCCTTCATTCCGCCTCTGCCGTCTCCCCTCACCCGTCCGCTCACACTCGCTCCACATTCACACCAGATTCACCTCCGCGGAAAGAAAAGATTGATACTAAGTGCTGCTTCTCTACACTGAATCCAGCTGTTCCCAAAAGCTGGAGCCAGGACAAACACATTAGCCCAAGTTCCACCTTCGACTTCAAAAGCTCGGAAAGAAAATGGATCAGATAGAGACTCCCTGAGAGCAATTTATAATGTGGCTGGTGAGAGCCGCGGACCCAGCCTTGCGGGGAATTTATTTCCACATAAATTGATATCAGGGTTATTTATTGGAGTGCTCTTCCCGCCAACAACTTAATGCCGCAGTCAGCATTTGAAAACCCAGTGAGAAATTCGCGCTGGACACTGTGAATTAAATAGCTCTCGCAGGCTGTTCCTGACATTTTGGATTTTGCCTGGCAAGTTGATTTGACATGTAAGTCTCAGATTTTCTCAACTTTTATGAGGTGGCCGGTCATGTCCCTGGTCCAGGGTGAATGTGATGCAGTGTGCTGGCCTAGAGACAGACCTGCTGCCCAGATCTTTCTAAACATCGGAGTTTCCCTGTAGATAAACAAGTCTGGGCTCAGCCATTGAAGTTTTGACTTGACTGTTTGCCACTTCTTATCTCTTAATAATTTTTGCTTTAGAAAGTTTCCAGAGATAACCTCATTAAGATATGTGAGGCTGACAGCATAAAGGGGCAGTGATTACAAAATACTCTTCTAAGAATTGAATTTTGTTGGCTAATACCAGAGTTCTTCGTGTCAGCTTGCTTCGTGATTGTTTCCTGGGCTTGTTATTTTTGCTCTGTTATGACACAGGCTTTCTATATGAAGAAAAACAGCAGGGGATTCGAGATAGTCGAAGGAACAGGGAAAGGGCAAGTGCCTGAGGACTGGCTTTACGTGAAGGAACATGAGTGAAGGACTTGTTCTTTTTTTTTTTTAAGATTTTTTATTCATTCATTCATTTGCAGAGAAAGGGAGGGAAACATCAATGTGTGGTTGCCTCTCTCGCGCCCCCTACTGGGGACCTGGCCTGCAACCCAGGCATGTGCCTTGACTGAGAATTGAACAGGCAACCCTTTGGTTCGCAGGCTGGCACTCAATCCGCTGAGCCACACCAGCCAGGGCTTGAAATTTCCTTTTGAGTCCTATTTGGTAGGATTTTCTAAATTTAAAAAAGGAGAAAGATTTATAAGATCTGGAGAGAAACCAGAGTACTGGAATTTCTAAATTTATGTGAAATGAATCAACTCACCTGACCAACTGTCTACCATGACGTTTACAATAGACATGCTTATGGTGCTTCAGCAGTTTTTTATCAAGTTCATCTACCCCTGACTGGTGTGGCTCAGTTGGAGCATCATCCTGTAAACCAAAAGGTCATGGGTTCAATTCCTGGTCTGAGCACATGCCTGGGTTGCCAGTTCGGTCCCCAGATGGGGTGCATGCATGCCCATGAGGCAATCAATTGATGTTTCTCTTGCACATCAATATTTCTCTTCCTCTCTCCCTCCCTTCTCCCCTCTAAAATCAATAAGCATGTCTTCAGGAGAGGATAAAAGAAAGTCATCTAACGTGCAACCACCTAATTGATGACCTGTAGGTTTTAAGGTTGGCCTGAAGGAGAGATGTTTATTAATATAAGGATGCAAAATTGTGAAGGTTTGAGCTGATCAGTGCTGGCCAGCAGTGGGGATCTGATGTCATTGGTGGGTTCTTATTGCTTTAGGTCTTAAAAACAAGGTCTGAGTTCTTGAGAGTGGGAGTTAGTCATGTGGTGTGGGCAGATGCAGAGAGACCGGGAACAGAAAGCTCATGGACAAGAGCATGGACTTCCCATGGCCTCCTTTCATGACCTGACCTTTTCGTGGTCTGGTGACCATTCCTGTGGCCGAAGAAGACTGGCAGGCTAAAGTCTAGCTCTGCTGTGGTTGTGAGTGGTCAGGGGACGGGATGAAGAGAGGAACCCCTAGGACTCACTCCTCTCTTCCTTGCCGGCCAATCTAGTGTTTCGGAGGGGCCTCTTTCAATTAAATCTAACCATGCCGCAGCCCCTGTCAGCTCTTACTAGAGTGATGGGGCTGTCAGGGAGCCCTGCTTATGTAGGTTTCCCAGGTCCAAGGTCTAGTCCAACTGCCATGCAGATCTGGGGCCACAATAACCAGCAGTTCTAGAATGATGACCTCTGCTCTCTGACACACATCAAACTCAGCTGGGGCAGAAAGCCAATTTCTAACCGAGGGTGTGGAGTGGACCTTACAAATAAGCAATGTATTTGCTATGTGGAATGCTCTGTCCAAGTATCAATGTACATAGCAGAGGGGACTAGAAGTCAGAATTAATGGCAGCCGCATAAAAAATAAGGGATCCAGGCAAAGGCCTTCAGTCGGGCTGTGTTAGAACCCACGAGGTCACCCCTGTAGTCCTGAAGTGCCGTCTTCTCCAACCCCCAAGTGTTTAAAATGGTCAGATGCAGAATTTCTCTCCCTGAAGTAGCCCCTTGCTGCTACTAACTGTACTTCTTTTTCTTCACTGTTTACCCTTGGTCGTAGGCCTTGGGTCTGAGATTTCACTAGGCTGCTACTTTACATCGTGCACCGCATTCTGTCTGAAAAGTTTCTTCAGACATCATTTCAGGCTGTGTACAGTAGAGCCACTTATTAAATAAAGGATAAAGGAAATGCCTCTTGTGTTCTTATCAAATTACAAAGTGGGCACCGCCATGAAAAATACTAGAAACCACTTTTTACCCATAAGATAGGTAAACCCCAGCTCACACGTTGGTAAGCACACAGTGCCGGGTGCTTTGGATAGGAGCCCAGAGTGGCTAACACGTGTGTCTTATCGCCCAGGCCAGTGACCGGCGCATTCACCTCGTCGTGTCCCGCCAGGCTCGTCAGCAGAGCCCTGACATCTTTCAGGAAGCAGGCTGGAGCAGCAACGGCAGCCCGTCCCCCGGGCCCAAGGACAGGAGCGACACTCCCAAGGTGAGGCCCGGCCAGGGTATGCCCACTGCTTCTGCGGGGAACTATTTCTTGGGAAGGCTGCACACTTTAACATTCCTAAGTGCCGTCTGTGGGCTTTGTCACTTACACACTATGTGGCTTGTCTTGTAAAACAAAGAGCCCAGAGACCCATCTTCAAGACTTGGTGGGATAACACGTGTCTCCCATCGAAGCAGGAGAAAGGACGGTGCGAGAGAGGCTGGAAACCTGATCTTACAGACCTCATATGGGGACCTCGTTTCCAGTCTAAGCCAAATAACTGTCATGACTTTTTTTAAGTCATTTTCTTTAAGGACTGTTTTTCATTCACTTTGAAATGAAACAAGAGGTTTACTTGGCTTCTGGATTTTGAAGTTCCCAGTCTGCCTGAAAATGAATAATTCCCCTGATATTTTTAGTATGTTTGTTTTTGCAGAAGGACCCAGAAAAATAATATAAACACTTGAAGTTCATGTAATATTAGGGAGTGGTGGGGGTTGGGGCAAACCAAAAAGCACATGTCCTATCTTACAGAACTCGAGTCTAGGAAAAAATTTTTAAAAACTGTGAATGAAAGCAGAATATATCTGTAGGCAGAATGCATCCTTCAGGTAAGCAAATTGAAATGAGATCACTCAGCCCCATTTCTACTTCTGTCTGTGGCCAATATTAGAGGCAATGCCATAACCTTTTCATTTGGGCGGGTGTCTAAGCAACACAAACCTTAGACCAAATCGAGTTCCGAGTCCCGCAGCCTTGGCTTGGCATCCTATTGTGATGGCAATGAGTTTCCAGCCATCCTTTCTTCTGGGATCTGGTTTCATTAATCACTTGTAACTTAAAAAATAAAAAAAATCTTACAGATAGCCCATTCTTCTTGCACCAAGTTAGGGAATGCCTACATACCACATCAGGCTATGTTTCAGTTTGGAGCAACTCATAAGTTTTAATTTTTGAACAATGTATATAGAAACAATCCTCAGATTTTGATTTTGGGACTTCCCTGCTTTGTAGGCTGTTAATTACACAGCCTACGAGGCTACGCCCCCTTCCCATTTCACCAGCCAACCAGCCATGCCCCATAAATCTATAAATTCCAGGTTTATTTACAATAAATAAGCAATCTCAGTAGACCAAGTACCCCCTGCTAAACCATTTTATGGATAAGGACTCCAGGGTGTCTTTTCACTAGTAAATACTATTAGTTTGTTTAAATCAAGCTAATGCTATTTATTAATAGAGAACTAGTTTATTCTCTTACAGTTTTAATCTAGTTAACTAATTATAGGTGAATTAACTAGACTATATTCTAGCTCATTAAATCACTAAAGTGAAGCTTCCACCAGCACTGTGGTTGTATAATTCCTCCCACCTAATCATAATGAACTGTGGAAAGAGCCAGGATGAGCTGATCAAATTTTTGCTGAGGTCCCAATTTTCCTCCTTATATCCATATATCACTGATCAGATTTTTTTAAATGTTGGGTCTCAGTTTGTCTGCCCTGACCTACTTAAGTAGAAAACAAACAATATTTCCTTCCTTTTCCTAAAGATGTACCTGGCCAATCTGTACATTATTCAAGCAATGTTTATTCACAGCAAAATAATTAAAGCCTCATGAATTCCTATTAACTGGAGTGGCAGGAGAGAAGCCAGTGTAACTTCTGGAAGAGTTCGTAATACATGTAGCTTTGCTCCTCTCAAATGAAGTTTGTGACAGTTTTTTTTAACCAAAGTATTCCTGGGTAAAAGTCCGATCTTCCATTTGGGCTACATTTCATTTAGCCACAGGTTTACTGTACATAGGCATTCTTAATCTATTTCATAGATTACCTTATTACAAATCCCATAAGCTAAATACTATGAGAAACCCAAATAACAATAAAAGATGTTCAAAGCTACTGCAAAGAAATACAATTAGATTATTGGAATCTTTGTTTTCACCTGGGAAAATATTGTAAACATTGATAAAACCCAGTACTGGAAGAATTCTGAGAATTCATTTTTCACAACGTATTAGTAAGATTATAAGTGATATAACTATTTTGAAGGTTATTTATCAATATTTATTGCCCAGGCCCTTTGATTTAGCCAGTCATTCTAGGACATTAGCCTAAAGAAACAGTTACACAAATGCACAAGATACGTGTGTGTAAAGACGTTCACAGTGTCCCATTTAATTTCGCAGAAGACCACAAACCACCTGTCCTCAGTGGGGATATAACATCCATAGCTGTTCAAGGATGATAGTGTGTGTGAGATACATTTGTCTTCTAGAATATTCCATATTGTGCTTTAGACATCACCTTGGGAGATTGATCGGCTACCCCTACAACACCCGTGCCCCACACGTGGAAAGAATGAAATGAAGCTCTTCTTTGTGAGTCTGAGGAGTGAATGCTTTACGAATATCCCAGGAATGAGCTGAAGCAACAGAGCAGCCAGCAGGAGTCTCTGGGTTTAGAACTCTTGCCAAGTTGGGGGCACTCAGAACTGCCTGCATCTCCAAGTGGGGTCCTTTTGAGAGATGTCTGCGGTTAAAGGAAGGGCCATCCTGCATCTAATTGCTTTTCAGAAGGGAAAGGTCGTGTGCCGAGAGTGGATCTTGAGAGCCCCTCTAAGTTTACTCCTTGGTCTCAGCTGGAGTAAACTTATAGCTGTAGGACTATTACTTACCTGTCTCAGTTTGAAACTTTTCTCTGAAGAAAGTCCCATTTCAGTTTTATAATCCTCATCTGATAACCATTATCTTCCAGGTTCTGGGGTTTATATAAACACAATCCAGACCTCACAAGTAACATATAGCTGTAACATATATCTTGCCATAATTATTCATAATTCAGATTTATTACTCTATTACTACCAAAAACAGTTTGTGGTGATTTGCAGTGTATCCATCCATTTATTCAACAAACATGTACTTACCATCTTCAATGCACTAAATGCCGGGTGTAGAGTAATGGGCCGTTACTCTACAATAAGGCCATTAAAACAGACACGGGTAACGCAAAAACATAGGAAATCAACATAATAAGCCTAAAGCCTGCACAAAGCCTAGGCTTATCTTCATAATGAAGCATTTAAAATTAACCCTGTGCGTGCAAGTAATAGTTCTATAAGATGTCAACCATCAGACTTATAAACGTTTACTATTAATCTGACCCTTTGAATAGATAGTGTACATACAGGGTCCAAACGGATGGGATGTGTGAAGTCTCTCACCTGCCTGGATCTGTGAATTTCCACCTACCCCCAACGAAACCACTTTTCCTTCTCGTTTCTTGATGAAAATGCAAATAGTAATACAAATTGTCATTATTCTCCCCTCCGATTTTAGTTTTTTGTGTGTAATCTACTGTTTTTCTTTGACTTTATAATTGATTATGTGCATAAAGTGGTACCCTTAAGTTAAAATATGGTTACTTTTTTTAACTTAGAAGAATTTCTGATATTCATGAATGACAAAAGAATTTTATGAAATGCTGACTCACTACTATCAGGAATGAATGATTCACTTGAAAAACTTTGGGTGCTGTTCACTTTGTATAATTGATATTTCTCCAGTGGTCTCCAACCTGTTCCTCCTTCCATTTTACTGGTCCTGTGTGCAATGTAAACTTCCTCTGAGTCAGCCTATAGAATTCGGAATGGCGCTCTGCTGAGGGTGGGGGGCAAAGCGAGGGTTCTCTGTGCATGTCCCTCCGTGAGACCAAGCACCACCATCATACGTTTAATTAAACACCATCATTGCGTAGTACATACGCAATTTTGGTAGTTTTTGTACATAGGAAATGCAAACCCATGTGTTTTTCTGTCTGTGCCTTTAGCCCCTCCATCCTGCGGTTACGTGTCACGAGAAGGTGGTTACTGTCCGAAAAGACCCCAGTGAATCTCTTGGCATGACCGTTGCAGGGGGAGCATCCCACAGGGAGTGGGACTTGCCGATCTACGTCATCAGTGTTGAGCCCGGAGGAGTCATAAGCAGAGACGGAAGAATAAAAACAGGTAAAAAGTAGAGAGACTTCAGGTTCTGGGGCAGCAGTGTGAAAAGGAATTAGCAGCTTGCTGAGTTAGGTAACTGTTTCCAGATTTAACGAGAGAATGCAAGGGTGCTCTGTCCAGGACATCTGTTACCCATTGGCCTTGATTGGTGGGAGTGTAGTTGCTGGACTGGATTTCACCTCGCTCAGTTCATGTGGATTGATGTGGGTGCCATCTTGTGTGTTAGTAAAAAGCAAGTATTGCAAACTATGCCAAGAATTCGTAAGAAAATGCTACAGTTATGGAGAAGTTGCTTCGATTAAATGGTATAATTTAGTTCCCTTTATTCTAAGTGATTCTTTGCTGGATTGATCCAGTGTTGAAACTGTTCATGAATTGTTCCATTTTATGGGTTGGACAGAAATAACTGGATAGACTTGGATTGAATAACTATTAAGTACTGCGGTGGGGTACTTTCCCACTAGTGACATGTCTCATTATGTGCCCTGTCTCATTTTGTGTCCTGGATGACTGGAATGAAGATGTAGAATCGTATCCTTAGTAATATTGTCAGTTCACAGATAGGGGTAGCTCAGATGGTGGAGCAATTGTCATTTAAGGATTCAGATTCAAAAAATAAAATGTGAGAAGTTTCTGAAGTACAGCTGCTCAGCCTGTGGAGCCAGACGGGGGTGGGATGTTAAGGGATTTGGTCAGCCAACCTAATGGTGCTTCTTTTGGTCAGAAAGGACTCGAGGGCTTTCCCATATTTTCTCTATTTTTTAATTCTTGCTATGGTTATTCTGTGTAAAAAGAAGCTATTCAGAGATAGTAGAAAATCAGGGGAAAGATGAAATAGAAAGTGGAGCCAGGGGAGGTATGTTTTTTAGTTGCTCTTGCTTTTCTTTTTCACCTAAGCACCTGGGTGGAGAATAATGAGGTCAACCAAGAAGTGACCTATTATTTTTCAAGTGAAACATGAGCAGAAGATTATATGGTATGATGTATGGGAATGGTCCAGCCTGCTTAACCAGTGGTAGTTCTTCGCACCTTTGCAATGAATAGAAATGATAACTTTCTTTCTCTTTTCTTCCTTTCCTTTCCTTTCCTTTCTTCTTTCTTTAACTTTACTGCTCTTTATTGGGGTGACACTAGTTAACAAAATTATACAGGTGCACAATTCTACAACTTCTTTCTTCCTCTTTAAGAACACAGTTCCATGGTCCATTTTTTCTTAACTGCTATAGATTCCTCTTCCAGATACTCTTAGGGGTAGTTTCTTATTCGTTCATTCAAACTACATTTATTAGGTGCCTACCACACACTAGGCTCTGTGCAGGTACTAAAAGCTTTTGCCAAGTGCTCTCCCTTTGTGCTAAAAACAGAGAACAAAAAGGAGTGGAAATGCAGGTTTTCTTTGATTAAATAGTAAATGAGGCTAATCTTCCCTCCTCCCACCCCGCCCCCTTTTTTTAAAGGCAAGAGCCAAACATCAACGGGTATGCTTTAGAAACCTCCAAACATGACTTACAGGACTTAGAACGTTTTGGAGCATGCACACAGTTCACCATTTGCTGTATGAGAATCCAGCCTCATGTCAATGCAAGAAGCTAATGACATGCCCCTCACCATCACTACTTCCCTGCATCCCAGTCACTCCCTACCCCTTTGCACTTTACACAGGAAGTCCTATTTGCTCTCCTACTAAGGATGGCTTCTGCTTCTCTGACCATTAGGTGACATTTTATTGAACGTGAATGGAGTAGAACTAACAGAGGTCAGCCGGAGCAAGGCCGTTGCACTATTGAAAAGCACGTCCTCCTCAGTGGTTCTTAAAGTTTTGGAAGTCAAACAATGTGAGCCCCAGGAAGACTGCAGCAGCCCAGCAGCCCCGGATGCCGACCACAACACAGCCCCAGCTGGTGACTGGTCCCCATCCTGGGTCATGTGGCTGGAATTACCAGGGTGAGTCCCACTGTGAGATCCTTGGGGAGGATGCACAGAAAAGGATTTCGGGTGGCCCTGGGAGGAAATAACTGTATTTCTTAGACCACTATTCCACTCTTGGGCTGATTATGGCACTAGCACATTAATGAACCCTGAGCTTGGTTGTGGGACGATTTGAAATATTTCCCTTTTGAACTGAAAATGCATGCAGAAATCATAGGGCAGAGGCGAAAGCTTGGATGGGGAAACACTATTAGGCATTCATGATGAGTTAGTCACAGGTCTGCCACGTACAGTTGCTCTTGCAACAGGGAGTTCACACACCCTGGAGCAGGGGGCAGGTTCACCTTTCCCTCGTCTGCTACCGGTACAGCCCTAGGAATTTGCGCAGAGGATGATCCCCTTCTGTGGTTTTACCTCTTTAGCTTTGGGGTGGCCCTGGCTAAACATAAAGTAACACAGAACATTTTACTGTGACCGCATGTTTTAAGCATGTTGACTGAGGATGTGTTTGGTCTTCTCGCCCTAGTTTCTACTCTCGTGAGGTTCTTGTAAAAACTTGAAGCAGCTGAGCTGTCATTTTAGTGAGATGACTAGATTACAGTAGAGCCATTTTTTGTCTCAGAGACACTCTGGGACAGGATTTGGGGGGGTAGCCTTGCTCAATGGCTGTATACTGAAATTGAGTATTTGGAGGACAGATAAACTGGGGTTTGCTCACCTGCATCACAGCATAAATTCTTGACCTTCAAAAGACTCTTACTTATTTCAAATGCGTGATTTAAATGTTAAATAGTGGAGTCACTGAAGATATGCTGGCTAGGATTAAATGAATGAATGAAAGCAGGATGTCTGGCTGGCTTTAGAACATTTTTTTGAGGGTGGAGATACTGTCAGTCTCTCTCATTTCTTTTTAGTAATTTTAAATGAGGTTTGAAAAAAAATCCCTAGCTCAAATACAAACTGACCTAGATTCCTTTTTGAGCTTTCAGTAATTGATAAATTTTATAAACGAGTGAGTTTTTAAACAGTCAAAAACTGGGCATTGAGGCCGTTTAAAAATCTTGAAACATTTTAGAACTGAGCCTAGGTGGAAGAGTTACTTTTATTGTTACAAAATCTTTTTGAAACTGCAACCTAATGTAGATCACCTTTTATATTTTGTGCTTCAAAGCTATTCTGTTATGTAATCTTCAAGGTTCGTGTAAGATGGGACAAATGCAAGGTGCTTTGTATTCCAAATATGAATAAGTGAATGGCTTTCTTTCCCTCCTTTTTCACTTGGTCTCGGGAGAGCACCTCCCTGCTTTTGCCAGAATCTGGATTTTCTCATTCCTTTAAAAGAAGAGTAGGAAGGCAATGTGAAACAGTGCCAGCAGGGACAACCCTGGTTTCCAGTCTGTTCTGCACCATGGCTATTCTTAGTCTCCTTCCTCTCCTCACGTAATCTGACGAGCAGAGTACAAAATTTAGGGGGCACCAAAGGATAGAGTACAAGGTCTGGTCTCCCACCCAGCTCCCTCAGACCTGCTCAACAGTCAAGCTCTGTCCCCAGTTCCTTGTGTATCTTCCCAGGGAGTACCTATGTTAGGGGATGGCCAACTTTCACAAAAGGGTCAGTGACGAGGCTTTGTGGGTCATACCGTCTCTGTCCCAACCCTTCAGCTCTGCTGTGGCAGCATGAAAGCAGCCACAGACAATATGTAAATGAATGGGCATAGCTGTTTATCTGTAAAACCAGGTAGTGGGACTGAGTTGTAGTTTGTTGACCTATTTATGTGTATCTGTACACACAGTGGTAGTATACACATTATTATGTACCAATGGTTTTTTTAAAAAATTCTAATATACCTTGGGTATCATTTCATGTCAGTATATACTAAGCTCTCTCATTCTTTCAATGGTTTAATACGTCCTATTGTGTCAATGTACCACAATTTACTCAATCGGTAGTGGACACTTAGGTTGTCTTCCATATTGACTTTCACAAACAACGCTACAGTAAGAATTCATAAGGAATGTGCAGTGACAGCATCCGCTAACAACAGGAACTTGTGTCAGTTTGCCTGGACATACCAGGTCACGCTCTTTGGCTTCGTAGGCATCGCATCACTGTTAACTGGCATCGAGTCATGGTGCAGAGCAGTGAGGCCCGCTTCATTGCTTTCCATATTGTGTGGCTTGCTTGGTCTTTTCACCTTAATATTAAAAATAACTTGTTATTTGGGTTCTTTTCAGGGAGTCCAGATATGTATTAGATATCTTTGTGTTCCATATCTCCTATCCATCCTCTTCAACAGTTTATTTTCATTGGTTTCCTTCCGTATTTTGATCTGTCCTTCACGTCCCTGTGTTTTCATAGTATCTGTTTTTGTAGTTACTTGTCGGTTCATTTTTTCTTCTCGTATCTTCCTTGAAATCTTGTATGTCTACATTGATCTCATTTAGAGAGTAATTATTTCAGAAGTAGTTTAAATTCACAGTAATATGGTTGTTAAAAGTTTCATTTTCTTTAGCAGCATTTCTTTGGTGGGTGGCTTTTGTCTGTTATTATTGTTACTACTGTTACTTTCCACTTTTGTAGTGTGTCTGCTGATTCTTTAATCTTTGACTCTTTAATTCTTTAATCTTTCTTTACTTCTCCCACACCAAGAAGAGGCAGCCTTGCAGGGAGGGCCACTCACACCGGCACATCTCTCTCCTCCACCCTACCACACCGACAGGCTACTTCTTGTCCCTGTGGGCTGTCTGTCTGGGTCATTACATCACTCACGCCCTTCTTCTCCACCACAGCGGGCCCAGTGGGTCTGCTAATGGCCCTCCTACTTCCGGTGTCCCCATGTAGAATGGGTGATTTGCATAGCAGTGGGTCATTCATGATGGCCCCCAGGGCTCTACTGGCTTGGCCTGCACTCTCCAGCTGTGGGAGCTCCCTCTTCCATCCCCACTCTGACTCACTGCCTTTGCAAGTTCTCCTGCATATACGGTGACTCAGTTTTAAGATGGAGTTTCCACTTCTATGTTCAAGGTTGCTAATTGGGTAATTTTTTAGAAAGCAAAAGGGATACAACTAAAATAGGAATAGGAATATCAATTATGCATTTTCACAATCATGCTGCACAACAACCAGCTGCAAAACCTCAGTAGAAATTTATATATTTATCTAGGATTTGCCTGTTTGTGGCAAAAATCCCACCGATGATCTTATGGCTGAGTCCTGAATCAGAATAGGGAAAACACCATAAAGTTACGCAATCAGGCATGGATGCCAGGGAAGGGTGACTGCTGGGAGCCAGCAATGCAATTATTCTGCCACAGTATGGAGGAACAAGGAGATATTACTTGTTTCGAACATGTTGAGTATGAGATAACAGTGGGACCTCCAACTTTGATAAACAATTCTAGAGCTGAAATTCCCAAAGTTTTTGTCTCAAGACCCTGTAAGACATTTACAAAGTACTGACGAGCTCAAAGAATCTCTGTGTATCTAGGCTATATCTAATGATATTTACCTTATGAATTACTCTGAGTTTATACTTATTTAAAATAATAAACATCATTACATGTTAAGTCTTTTCTAAGAAAAGCAGGATTTTTAAAAATCGGAAGATCAGCATTGTGTATTTTTGCAAACCTCTTTAATGTTTGGCTTAACAGACAATATCTGGACTCTCCTTTCTGTTGCCAGATCACCTGTCATGTGCTCTCTGGAGAAATGCCACTGCATGCTCATAAAAAAATGAGTGAAAGGCAAACAGTATCTTACTATTATGATACAATATATTTTTTATGATAAAATATGTATTTTTTACCTGTGGACACTGAAAGGCACATAATGTGAGAGCCACATTTTGGTAATGTAGGGGCTCAGGGAAATACTGAGGTCAAGAGAAATGGGCTGAAGAAAGGGGCTGAAAGCCCTGTAAGGAGCAGCTAGTGACCAAAAACACGCGCGCCTTCCAGAGCAGCCAGAGACTTCACCACACCTACTGTCACCACACTTAACTCCTTTCAACAGAGTTGAAATTATGTTTGAGGTAACCATGATTTCTTATTTGGAAAAATTACCAAGCTCCTTGCTATTCTTTATACTTTACCAAATCTTCTATTTGTCCTACAATAAGTTCAGAATAGGAAAAAGGTCACAAGTAAATTCAGAGTTTAACAAATGTTACTGACCAACGTTGTGACTTAATAAAACATTTAAGACGTTTTATTGGTTTTTCAAAAATCAGTTAATATTTTAAGGTACAGCTTATAAACAGTATCTTGATTTTTTTTAATGAATGTTAATTTTCTTCCCAATTAGTTTCTGGACTGAGGGATTTTAGAGTGAAATCCAGCGTCTGACATACAAACCTCTATTGTAACTGTCATACAGTTTGCTTGTAGCCTTCACCTATGTTAACACGGACCCAATGACCACCGAATAGAAAAAGAACGCTTTCAAATCTCCATTTCTATTTTAGCTGACGATTCTACTCATTTACAAACACCTGTGGTCTCTCCTTCTGCCAGTCCTTCTATAACTTGCTATTCCATTTACTGCCAGTTTTCTCTCCTCCTATATGAATCATTCTTATAATCTTTAAATATACAATTTCCATTCACTTTATGCCTGCCTGTCATTATAGCCTTTATTAAATATGGAGAACTACAAATAAACTAGCATTTTTCAAAAGTCAATTTCAACAAATGCATTAATTAGGGTAGGTTTAATATTTTTCACTGAAAATCATTTACTCAAAGAATTTTGCCTTCATTAAAAATCATATCTACAGGTAAATAAAAATAAGTATGCTTGAATTTGGTTCACCAATAAGGATTTATGCATATTCAACTTTTAGTATAAATTGAAACATTAAATCTTCAAGCCAAAAATATGATTACCTTTCCCAGCAGACATATAAGCAAAACATAATAGATGGTGTGATTTTTAAAAGGGTGTTTAGCGATGGAAAATGGAAATTCAATCAATGGGATATAACATAATTGAGTGAGGCCCATCCAGTGCTATTTACCCTAAAAAATAATGCCAATAGAAGGAATAGGAATTATTAACTATGAGTTCAACTTAACTGTGCTTATATATTGATTAGATTACATTCTATTTCAGGTACCTGTATAACTGTAAAGATGTCATATTACGAAGAAACACAGCTGGAAGTCTGGGCTTCTGCATAGTAGGAGGTTACGAAGAATACAATGGGAACAAACCTTTTTTTATCAAATCCATTGTTGAAGGAACACCAGCATACAATGATGGAAGAATTAGGTAATGATAACTATTTAACAAAAAATACCTTATTATACATGGAAAAGCTTGGCCCAACTTGAAATAATGCATGTATTTATTATACCTTTTTTATTGGTAAGAAATTAAACATTTACGTAGCATTCAATCTAAGAAATCCAAAATAATTATAAGTTACTTGGTCCCATACAGCAACTTCCTTTACTTTTGGCATCCCTTCTAATGCAAGCTGAGTGGGTAGAATTTGCAGAATTCAAGTGAGGAGGGATGGGAAAAAAATCTTAGAAATAATGTAATTACAACAGATGTAGCAAAAATTAGGACCATCAAATAAACCTGAATTAACTTCAGCTATGGATCAAAATGGTAACCATAACCATACACTTTGCTTTGTGTGTTTTGTTTTAGATGTGGTGACATTCTTCTTGCTGTGAACGGTAGAAGCACATCAGGAATGATGCATGCCTGCTTGGCGAGGATGCTCAAAGAACTAAAAGGAAAGATCACTCTGACCATTGTTTCTTGGCCTGGCACTTTTTTATAGAATGATGGGTCATAGAAAAACAGAAAATCACACTTAAGTTTAAACAATGTATTTATCTTGTCAATTTTTGTATTTAAAGGATACACTGAAAAAATGTGAACTTTAATGTCAGCAAAAATATGATGTAATGGAAGCCAATTACACCTCAGAAAATATAATTCTCCAAACATAACATTATTAATAGTTTTTATTCAGTGTGGAGGATTTTGCATCACTAAACTTTATATTTTTCTATTTAATAAAAAAACTCTTAAACAGCTGAAATGATTTGTATGCCCCCAATGAATTCAAACCATACAACTAAATTAAAAATCTGGTATATGCTGAGGTCTGCAAGGATATATTCTAGGTGTTTTAAAATAATTTACACCCAGAGGGTTTTAAAAATTCATTGCCGAAAAATGTTCCTTTCATCAAATGAGAAATAAATATTTTTTAAAAATTATAGGTGTCTTTAAGTATGTGACACTAAATTCATTTGTTACCACTGTCTAAAAGATGCTAGTAGTTCTTTCAAAACCATGTCATTACCATCATTGACAAATACTTTCTAAGTGTTAACCCCTGAAAATGCTCACAGAATTATAAACTTGTTTTTTCTTAAATTTAATAGGAAATAACTAAAGCTCTTATCACTTTAGTCACAATATAGTTAGTAACTGTATAAAAAATCTTCATGCTGCTCAACCAAGGAGCCTTGGGAAAAGCATCAAGAAAGGTCAAACCAGCTGGACCCTGGCTCAAACAGATGGCCACGAGGGAATTCGATTTGTGTCAGTGATGGGTGTCCCTGTGCCTGCTAGAAACGACACTTGGGATAAGTTATTTCACAGAGGCCGCCCAAAGACCCTTAGATTTTATTATTTTGGATATAAAAGTTCCCCATTTAATTTTGCCATGAACCCAGACTTAGAGCACTGAACACTTGCTATCAAAAAGTTACCATGTCAAGGCTGCACGAGTTCTGTGATATGCTAAGCATCAGTGCCACAGCAGTAACGATAAAGACTAGTTTTAGTCTCAAGACGCAGGAGGTGCCCTTGGATGCCTTTGCGGTGAAACTTCTTGAGAGACTAGTATTTGATTAACTCAAGAACACTATGGTCAAGGTGGAACCTTGACTTATCAGCTACTGGTATATACACAGCTAAACACAGCTCTTTAAATTCCCTGCTGAGTGAGTCGTTCACATTACCTTCTTGGATATAAAGTCATTGCTGTATTATTTTTTAAATATTACAAAACAAAGATTTTTAACTTAACATGAAAAATTCACTCTTTTATTTTGGAAAAAGTTTTTATACTAACAGAAGATTAAGGGTAAATTTCTTAAACATTATCCAGAAAAATAAACGAGATTTGTAGTATCTATTTCTGGCACTAATATTCACAAAAGGTAGTATACCATGCCTACTCTGCAGGTGCAGCTTCGGTGCTCTCCTGTTCAGGAGCAGGCTCGCTGCCAGCTTCTTTTCCTTCTTTGCTTCTTTTAGATTTTTTGTGCTTGTGTCTCCTGTGACTGTCTCCTTCTTCGCTTTCATGGCGACGTCTACTATTACTGAAAAAGACGTAAGGTCTGTTCTTAAAAATGGTTTTGGTACACAAGTGGTGACAAAAATCAACCCACTTTGTCTAGGTAAATCCTCCATGCAGGGTATTAAAAAATTTAACACATTATTTTTCTCAAAACATATTTTAGGGAGTAATCAGTTTTCTGTGACTTTTATGCTGAGATTGTATTTACTTTATAGGCTCATCTTCGCCAGTATTATTTCCAGGGCCCATATATTTTATTTTGAAAGACAAATTACAAATGAGAAGCTGAAGCACTAAAGTAAGAAATACTTTCTAGGGTTTACTTTAGGCAAATAATAGGCATTAATATTTAATGCCCCGAATTTTGTCTAATTAAACTGCTTTAATAATATTTACTATTAAAGACTGGTTCATATGCCAAATTCCTCCCTCCCAACAAGATAATGTAGAAAGCCTAATTCTCTCATATATTATTTTATATTCTATGCTCATTTTGGTTTACTGGTATTAGATGCAGTCTTGTTAGATTTAAAAATCTGTGTTGAAACCAATAAGGAATCAACTTTTTAAAACATTATTCTTAATCTTCTGATTAGGAATACATATGCTCTACTGGTTACTGAGAAACCTTTGCTTCTACTTCCTGAAGTCAAACAAATTTCTCTGTCAGCTTCCAAGTATTTCACTATTTTGTTAAAGAGCAAACCTTCGAGATGACTTGTGTCTAGTTTCCTCCTTCTCTCTGTGTCGTCTTTCTCTATGCCGCTCCTCTTTCTCCCGACTTGCTCTGTGCCGCTCATAGCTTCTGTCTGCATACTCCCTGTATCTGTAACGTTCTTCATCACTGAAATCAGAACAGAAACAACTGTTCTTGACAACTGGACTGTTAATACTTAATGATTTCAAAGGGTAAAAGATGTGACTTGAGTTCAAACCAGAAGCCCCCACATTAGCATCTTACAGAGAAATAGATGCAAAATAGTCATTGAACTGAGAGGGAAAAAATAATGATGCCATTCCCTAATTAGTACTAAATCTAATACAAGAATACAAAATACATAATAATTACACATCACGTTAAGGGATCAATTTTGTTCTGTGTTTTCACAATTGTTATGGGATAGAAATTTTATAAAACTGCTGTTTTCAAAACTTGGGAGCTGTAAATGATTTGTTTTAATTAGCTTTCTCTTACTCCTTTTAAAATTAAAAGCATGTTTGTATATTTCAGATATTCAACCAAAACCCTTATGTTACTTGTAAAATACTGGGCACACAGTTAAGATTCTGAAAATGCATTTTAAATATTTGGCTCACAGTGGCTACATTACACAGCAGGAAGTAGATGAAGGTTCTTAAGTTTTCAATCACATAAAGAGTATATTCATCTAATAAAGAGGCACAGAAACAAAGAACAGAGGGACATCAAAGCAACTTCTACAATATCCACTCAAAAAGTTGCCTGTGGACACACACACTCACATTCTGACATCCCAGTTACTTAATACTATATGTACGTGGTGAGAAGAAGGGAGTCAGATGGCCAACCACTTCAAATGCATAAGCTTCAGCTGCACCTCCACTTTCTGACTTTGGAGAGAATGGACTTGTAAAACTGGGACCAAGGCTAGTCTCCCTTCACCTCCCTAGCCTTGTCCCTTCTTTTCATGTTCCTTCACCAACATTCCTCTCTCCACCTTTCTCCTAATGTTTTAAGTCTCTTATTTTTGTTTTTGTTCAGCACATAAGTCAATACTTTCTACAACTTATTATCAGTAAACTCCGAATAAAAATAACTTTTAGAGCACTGTGTTCTGAAGAGCCTTGGGTTCTAGAAATATATGTTTAATACAAATTATTAAATTAACTGGTCTACAGCATCAAGGGGCTGAGGAATCTGAGCGGGAGTAACAGGAAACAGAATCAGGTGAAAGTATAAGCCATATAATAGAACAAATCAGCCTGTGGTCTCCTAGCAACAGAAATAACTCAGTAGTGCTACACCTCATGCAAGTCATATTGCTGACCAAGGTATTACCACTTTGATACATTACATTTAAAAACATTTCATTAAAATAAAATGTACACACACACACACATATCTGTATGTGTACATATGTTTACATTCACACTGTTTTTCTAACCATACATACTTTGTATTTGGAAGGTGGAAGCAAGCCACCTGAAAGGCAATGTGCCAGGACAGACAGTGTGGAGTAGTGGGAAGAGTAAGGGCAGAGTGGGCCCAGGATCACATCCTAGTTCTACTACTTACTAAATGTGTGACCCAGGGTAAGTGACCTCACCTCTCTAGACCTCAGTTTTCTTATCTGTAAAACTGACAATCTTTTTCAGGGCTGTTGTAGACTTGACAATAACATTTATAAAGTGCTTGGTACAAGAGAAGGCCCTTAATAAAAGGTAGCTGACATGCAGGTTCACCATCTTCAGTAAATTTAATGCTAAATTTTTCAGAAGTAGCACCCTTTTTGTAATGGTGTCTGACGATGTAATTACCATTTCTAATGCTGTAATTAACATTTCTGAAGCATAATAAACTAGCACACACCAGGACAAATATCATTAATATTACCCTCTTAAAAATGAGGCTTTGTAATGATTCCAAATGGGTTTACACTAAAATAAAGTCAAATCTCATAATTTGTCATTTGTATCCTTGCCCTAACACCAATTCTTGATGTTTTTGAGGCCTTTTAAGATTCTGAAGGCAGTGACAGGATGGGAACCTTACTACAGATGATAGAATACTGGGACTCATGCACAAAATCTAAAGACCCCTTTTTCTAGCCTTTTCTTTGATAAGCAGCTGCAGCACAAAGTTTCTCTGGGCCTGGAAATCATGAGACTTCACTCAAATACCCAGAACAAACAGACTTCAATCTGGCCCACAATTAAGTGGCCTAAAGACTACATGTTGAAACTGGTCTGTAATTTGCAGAACAATGACCCTATAATTTGTAACACAACACATACTACATGCCATATTGCTAAAATGTCTTCAAAAATTAAAAAAAATAGCCTTTGCTTATACTTCACTTGGATTTTCCAAAGAATACTCTATTCCTGGGATAATTCAGAACAACACAAAATTCCTGTACCTTTTGCCTCTATGACCTTGAACTTTTAGTTAGATTAAGTAAACAATGACTTCTGATGCCCTATAGCATAGCAACCTAAAAATTAACTGTGGTTTAATTATTCATACCTTAGTTACAATAAAAATTAGGTAGCAGTTGTGCATGTGTATTTGAATGAAAGAATTTAGACTCCAATATTCTATAAACCTTGTGTTATTTATATTTATTCAAAGAAAATTTATGAGCTCTAGCAAAGCCATTACATTTAGTCATCTGTCCTATCAGGTTTCACATTAAGCTCCTTAACTTAAGTATGGACATTCTAGAGACAGCAATGCTACCTCAAGTGTTTTAACTACATGAGAAATAACTCAACTTTCTGGAAAGTAATGCTTTTGAACTTAAAGGAATCATACTGACCTTTGTGGCTAAAATTGACAGCACACGTCCTACCACGTGAACACAAAATATACACACAAACGTATGTATCATACATTTATTAATCTAGTGAATAAAAATCTATCAGGTGCCTACAAACTATAAGTCATATTATTAGGAACTATAGGAAGAAAAAAGATCAATAAATCCTTTTCAGTTTCTTACTGGACATTGTTTTAAAAAAGTTTTAAACTACTAACGAGTCCTAGTCACCTTGACAATACTATATGGTTAAATCTGAAAGGGAAGTGTATGAATAATTCTGTATCCTCAAGCATACAGCTTTGTGCCTGGTATATAACAGAGACTCAGATAATGTCAATTTCATGAATAAAAGAAGGAAATGCTATTCCCTTCCCCCTAAAGAGGTGGGGGAAAGGAAATCAAATGCTTAGAGAGTAATAAGGAAAACGAGAAAACGATTCTTAAACTACCTGATTTCAAGACTAAAGATTTTAAGTAAAATCTCAACCACATTTCCAGTAGATAGTAAGGCTCTATTCTTGCCTTACATTTCTTTATGCTTCCATTTCCTCATCTAATAAGAAAAAATTTAGACTAGATAATCTCTAAGGACCTTTTGGATTAAGAAGTCTATGATTAGATGACCATAACTAACAAAATAAATGCTGCCTGAATCAAGCGTGTGCTCACATCCTGAATTGATCTGATGTATTTACTGCTTTGTCTCATCCAGCAAAATCAGAAAACTGTCTATGTATATCACATTTATTTATCTCACCCACAAAAATAGTATACAAGTTACTTTTAACTTATTTTATTCTACATTGTGATGGTATTTACATGTATCTTTTAAGAAAGATGCCCAAAGTAAAGCTTTGATTGTGATAGAAACTGATTTTTATTCATTTAAAAAATCTTTCTAGCTTAAAGTTTCACTAATAATATTCAAAATTGTTTTTTTCTCTAGTGTATTCACCTTCCTCCCCTGAAATATGTAAGTCATTTTATTTGCTGACATATTCATTATGTGCCAGGCATTACTGTACAAAGTGCTGAGGTTACAGAAATGAAAAATGGTGGCCAATGCTCTTTAAAGAGGCTAACTAAGAAGACATGCTAAAGAAAATACATAAAGTGCTTAGGAAACATGTGAATGAAATGAATTCTTTCAGGTGCAGAGGAGCTTACAGAAGACAGATGTGAGCTGGACCTTGCAAAATGAATAAACGTTTGTGAGGCAGAGAGGTTAAGAAACAACAAGAGCAAAGGAGTATGAAACTATGAGGGATTCCCAGAACAGCAGCCAGTTCTGTGTAGCCAGGCTATGCGGTGCACTGGCTTGAGAGAGAACTGGGGCTAAAATGCAGAAAGGTGCATGACTTGGGACTGTGGATCCTAAGAAGAATTGGGAGTTTATTCTTTAGGCCAGCAGTACACACCAGTCCCAAAGAAGTGTATAAATTGTTCTCAATGGCACAGAACGCTCCCGGGAATCAATTTCCAGATCTCCAACTTCCACATTTATTCTTTCCTGAATCTGAACTGCCTCATGATGCACCGGCAGGTAAAACACCATGCCACTTCTCTAGCTAACCTCTTCTCTCACAATCACCCTCCTGGCCCTTTGGAAAAGAAAGGCATTCCTTTCATCAGTTTTACTCTGGTACATTGGCCAAGTGTGTAAAAACCATCCTGGCATCAAACAGATATCTAATTTATAATATTACTCCCAGTGAGACCTACTTTGTTCAAGGAACCATAAAGCATCTGTGGGGCTTTGGGTTTCCCATCTTATAGACTGTTCCATTAAGAACAAAGTATGGAGTAAGAAATGAGATTTCTAAACTTCATATACACCTTAATGTCACAGTAGTCATAATAATTTTTCCTGAACTAGCAAAAACAATGTCAAATGATCCTTTTGAAGAAAAGCAAAGTATTGGAAGGCAGCACCTTATTTTGAGCTCTATGACTACTTTGTTTATTAGACTTATATAGGGAATATAGTTTAACTCATTTGAACAGAAAAAGCCAGATTTTTTCCTTTATTTATTTATTCAGAAGCTGAATGTCATTTGGCTGTCTGACTGGACATCAAGACCTATCTTTTACCACAGATGCTTGGTAAAAGAGTCTGGATAAAATCCTTTAGGTATTCTTCCAAGAAACTGAGAAAACTAAAACTTTAATTACTAAAACGAATTGGATTGAACTGTATACCTGAAAAAGATATATATGCTCAAGTCCTAACTCCCACATTTGTGAATGTAACCTTATTTGGAAACAGGGTCTTTACAGATGTCATCGAGTCAAGATGAGGTCACACTGGATTAGGTTGCACCCAAATTCAATGACTGCAGTGTTATAAGCGGGAAATTTGGACATAGATACAGAAGGATGAATGCCATGTGAGAACAAGACAGAGATTAAAGTGCTGCATCTATAAACCAAAGAACACCAAGGACTGCTAACAACCACCAGAAGCTAAGAGACAGGCATGGAACAGATTCTCCCTCAGAGTGTACAACAAGGAACTAACCCTGCTGACACTTGGCTGATATCAGACTTCTAGCCTCTAGAGCTCAGAGTAAATTTCTGTTCTAGGTTACTAGTTTGTGGTACGTTTTTACAGTAGTTCCAGGAAACAATTACAGTGAGTAACCAGTAGTTTTACAAAGCAGATGTTTTCCAATTCTATGGTCCCAAGAAAATGAAATCATGAGCTGATAGACCCTTAACAATGCTTTGATGCTAGGTTAACTACGTACTTTTGGCACGTCACTAAATCTACAGGTGCTCAAATAATTGAGTGATGGAGCTACAACAAAATTCTATTGATTCTCACATATTTTATGTGAACAAGGTTTCCCAGCACTTACAACTATATATACATATATTTTCTAAAAAAGAAATATATTTTATTGGCAAAGTGTTTTTTCCTAATAATAGTAATGATCATTTACAGATATATTAATTGGGGATAGGCAGAAGCTCCACGATCACATTAAGGAAGGTAGTTCTATTAAATTAGTTTCAGAATTTACATTATATATAAAAATGATGATAATTAATACCATGAAAAAATTTTTAAATAATTAAATTTTTTATGTCATACATTTTTTATGCATTTTAACTTACATAAGTATGCTGCAGGAAAGGCTGACAGGATGATCAGTTTAAAAAGATTGTCTTAGGAATAAAAGTATTTTACATTAGAATAAAAGTTTTTTGGGGAAGTAATTCAGAAATAAGAATTCAACCACAAAAAGAAATGTATAATTTTCATCTGTTAAAGGAAGACTGTTTATGCAGTTTTTAAAAAACGGATGATGTTTAGTAAATCACTACAATGTTTTTAGCCCGTTGCATGTATTTAAGAGAGCAATAATTTTATTCTAAAATTGTCATGTTTATAATACACTGGAAACTACACATTGCCAACTATTTACATTTAAGATGAAAATTTTAGATGAGAGGATATATGAAGGGATACAAAATTTTCAAAATTCTTTTAAGGGAGGAATGAACAAACATCTGAAGACTGTTGCTTTAGGTAAGGGCTATCCTAAATACTCTTCAAATAATCCTTTCCCAACTGAACCGGATTTTCCATCCTATTATCAAATATAAATTCTAACACGCACATTAAGTACCAACAGAGGCATACAAAGTCCTACCCACCCCACACACCTGTTGAAAACGCTCGGTGTAGGGCTGTGATCCCGCTCCCGCTCCCTCTCTCTGGTGCGCTCTCTCTCTCGGTCCCGATCGCGGTCTCGGTCCCGGTCTCGGTCCCGGTCTCTATCTCGGTCTTTCTCTCTTCTTGAATAATAGTCCCACTGCTTGCTGGTGTCCACAAGACTAGGCCACGAAGGAGCAGAACCAGGAAGGTGGGGAAAGGCAACTAAAGAGACAAAAACAGCAAAACATAAAAATTAGAAACAAGTTAAAACAAGAGAAAATGACCCCCCAAAAAGTTATAAAAAATAGACAAAACTCCCACCAAAAGTGCTTCATTAGATTATAATGAAAACTTATAACTACAAAAGAGAAATGACATACAGTGAACACACACAGATTGGGGGAATATCCAGAAACAAATCTTAAAAAACTAACATATAAAGACACTGCCTTTTGCAACGTGAACAGGAACCAGAAATAGATACACCATAAACTTCCCAGTATCAAAAACGTAAACCAGAATACATTAGAGCATCTTCAAATTATTGAGAAAACCTAGAAATGTGTACTCAACATATATTTCAAAAAAAAAACTAAGGCTTTGATAAACAAAAAAATGGGCAAACACAATCAACAAGAGTTCACCAAAAGAACTATCAGATGGCTTTAAGAGAAACCACTAAAAAAAAAGAATGTATACCTTCAAAACGACATAGGGAAAAATAGAATTTTTTAAAAATCACCAATTCAATTTAAAAAACCTTGAAAACATGAGTTTATTAGCTCAACAATCAGAACTGAATAATATGAGAACTGAATTCATCAGTTATATAACAGAATATGATCTGTACTTTGAAAAATTCTGACTATATTTTGAATATAAGATATAAAAACACATAAAATGGTTGAAAGAAAAGGATGGGAGAAAAAAAGAAAATACGAATACCCCTCAATCTCCATATGAGTAGCTATATTAAAGACAAAGATTCACACAGTAAGAATTACCTGGTAAAGAAAGGTAACTATATGAAGATGAAAAAATGTAACTCGCCAAGAAGACAGAAAACATTAAACATCCAGACATCTAAGAACACAGCCTTAATTTTTGGTAAGAGCTAAAAGGAATATAAGTAGAAATAGAAAAACCCACAATGATCATGGGAGAATACCATAATCCTCTCAATTATTGATACTTTAAGGACAAAAAATTGCTACAGATATATAAGATTTGAACAAAACACTTAACAAGATAGATAATGAACCTAACAGAATACTGCCTGTAATAATTAAAGAATACTCATTATTCTCAAGTACATATGAAACATTCATAATATACTATGTACTTTCAAAGGATAAGTAAAATAAACACTGTTCTCTGACCACCATGCAATTTAAGTTAGTAAAATTTTAAAATTTATGGGAAAATAATCTCCATACATTTCAAATAAAATCCACATTTCTGCCCTAGCCGGTGTGGCTCAGTGGATTGAGTGCCAGCTTGAGAATCAAGTGGTTGCTGATTACCAGTCAGGGTGCATGCCTGGGTTGCGGGCCGGGTCCCCAGTTGGGGGTGTGTGTAAAACACAACCACAGGCTGATGTTTCTCTCCCTTTCTCCCTCCATTCCCCTAAAATAAATAAATAAAATCTTAAAGAATTTTTTTTTCATCATTTAGGAATTGAACACAAACATCAAATGTCTAGAGATGCAAACTATTGTGGAGGGAAATTTAATCTTTAAAAACACTACATTAGAAAAGATGGAAAATTAATGCACTAAGCTTACAACATATGAACTTAGAAAAGCACAGAAAAATATCACCAAAAGGAGACAATAAAGATAAAAGTAGAAATAAAGTAAACAGAAAACTACCACACAATTTAAAAAAGCAGAAAGTTGGTTTTGAGGACTAGACAAAACATGACAATCTCTGACAAGATCACAATAAAGAGACCACATGAACTATATCAGAACCAAAGAGGGCCCACAACTACAGATGCTGCACAGATGAAACAATGCACAGACTATTACACACTTTATACCAACACATTTGAAAACTCAGCTGAAACAGACTCATTCTTAAAAACAAATGACCAAAAAGTGACTCAAAAATAAAAAGAAATCTTAACTCTGTAATTATTAAAGATATTATGTCAGTAATTTAAAACCTTCTCACAAGATCAGATGGCTTTTACAGGTGAATTTTTATTAACTTATAAGGTATAGACCATTCTAATATTATACCAACTTCCAGAGAACAGGCAAAAAGATCATTCTCTAACTTATCCCATGTGGCTTATATAACCTTAATACCAAAACCAGTTAAGGATATTACAAACAAAGTAAAATCACAGACCAATCTTATATATTAAATTAGATGTCAAAATCCCAAATAAAACAGTATTTAAAAAAAATTAATCATGACCAGGTTAGATGTATCTCAGAAAATAAACAGTGGCTTAATATTAGAAAAATATTAGAAATTTGCCACATTAACAGATTAGAGAAGAGCAGCATGATTTCAGAAAGCATTTGATAAAAATCCATGTCCCTTCAATTTAAAAGCCCTTGGAAAACTAGAAGAAATGTTCCTTAACCTGATGTAGGGTTCTATTAAAAACCTAACAGTAAAACCCTAGTAGTAAAAATTATAAAAGCATTTTTAAAAAAGGTATTTTAATACTTCAACATTACATGGAGTTCTTAGAACACAAAAAAAGGGGGGTGTATAAGAATCTGAAAAGAAAGGAACAAAATCATTATCTGCCAATGATAATATTGTCTAAAGAGACTTCACAAATTATAGTGAGAGTTCACAGATAACTGGCTACATGATCAACATATTTACATTGATCAATATATGTATCTTTATTTATTACATGTATCTCTGTAAACTATATTTATGTGTTCTATATATATCTTCTATATTTTTATGTTCCACATTTACAATTCTATTATCTAAATATAAGCAAATACAAACAAAACACAGAGTTCAAATGAATACACCACTCACAACAACAAAAACATTAGATACCCATGACTAAATCTAACCAAAGATATTCAAGAAGTGTACGGAGATATAAAATTATAACACTCAATTAAAGCACATTAAAAAAAATCTTCCTAAATGGAAAGTGAGTGCTCACAGATGAAGTCATGTGTTAAGGGATGAATTTCACACGAACTGATCTCCAGCATCGCCTGAATTCCAGTGCTATGATGCAAGGGCAAGGGCTCTAGAGCCAGGCTGCATGGTTTCAAATCCTGAACCTGCCACTTATCGTGTGATACTGGGGAAATTACTAAATCTGGCTGTTCTTCAATTTCCTCCTCCATAAAATGAGGGTATTAACAGTATGCCTACTTTATAAGGCTGTCAGGATTACATGAGTTAACACTGTCTGTCACAAAGTAAGGTTAATATAAATGCTAGTTATTAATCAAAATCTTAAGAGTTTTTCATGGAACTTGTAAAGTTGATTGTAAAATGGATATGTAAGAGCAATGGCTCAAGAATACTTCTAGAGTTGAACAGGTACTTCTGCTGAACCAAATATCAGATTTACTATAAAGTTTATAATTATGATAGTGTGGCATTATTAGCACAAGAACAGTAGTTAATAAACCAAGTAAATAGTCTAGAAGGCAGAGAAACAGATTTATGCATCCATGGAAACTTGATACATGAATGGAGATAGTATATCCCTCAGGAAGGCTAGACTATTCAACAAATTGCACTTGGACAATTATACCTGTAGTTTACAACACAGGCAAAAATTAATTTTCCAGATGGGTTAAGGATGTACACACGAAAAACAAAATTTGAAAAGTTTTTTTGGAAAATATATATTGGGGAGTTATTTTTTATATACTCGAGATTGAGAAAGTCATGGTCCAAATATGAACCCAATTAAAATGTGGTATGACTGTACATAGTTGATACAGTATATGATGGTACTGATTGATATATCTCAATAAAAACATTCTCCTTTACATGGCTTGAGTATTATAATTATCTCTAAAATACACAATAATTATACAGTCATAAAATGTAAATAAGGTGTTTATTGTTTAGCTTTTAGAATAAAAAACTAACTTGCCTGGGCACAGATAATTTGATTACAGGAAAAAATATAAATGCTATAAGCAGGAGTATAGCTGAACAAGTTGGGAGGCAGAGGGGAGGGAAGACATGAAAGCTTAGAAAGATGCACAGTAGTTGTGAATGATGGAAAAAGAAAAAGAGAGCAGGCATAGAGGAACAAAGATAATGTCATAATTTCACTGGTGGGAAAAAGGAATAGAGACAGTAAGTGAGCAAAATACACATTTATCATAGTAGAAAGACAGCAGCACATGGTATCTTAAGTTATATAAATCAAGAAATAAGTGATAGCCCTGGCCCAGTAGCTCCGTTGGTTAGAGCATCATCCTGATACACCAAGGTTGCAGGTTTGATCCCTGGTCAGGGCACATACAAGAATCAACCTCTCTAAAAAGAATAAAAATCACTTCCAGCCAAGATGGAGGCATAGGCAGACACACTGTGCCTCCTCGCACAACCAAAATAAGGTCAGCAACAATTTAGAAACAAGGTAACAACCAGATCTGACAGAAAACTGAACTGTATAGAAGTCGGACAACCAAGGAGTTAAAATAGACACATTCATCCAGACAGGTAGGATAGGCGGAGTCGGGCAGCTGGGCAGAGAGGGGTTGCAGCACAAAAAGCGGTGGCACTGGACCTGTAAGGCATCCCAGGCACAACACCGCAGCAGGCAGACCCTGGGAACACAGGCGGCTGGCTGGCTGGCAGACCCATCGAGGCCGCGACTGTGAAGCAAGGCACTGCCTGCAAGGTGCCTGGCTGTCCAAGCCACATTTGCACGCAGATAAACCAGGCAAAATTGGGCAGTGAGACAGACCGCACAACCCAGGGTCCCAGAGCCAGGAAATAGAGCCTCAGGACACTGACTGGAAGCACCTGTGGGGGGTTGAGGTGCAGGGAGAGACTCCCAGCCTCACAGGAGTGCACTGGAGAGACCCACTGGGTCCTAGAACGTGCACAAGCCCACCCACACGGGAATTAGCGCCAGAAGGGCCCAGTTAGCTTGGGGGAAGCAGGGGAAGGGACTGAGATCCCACGGAGAGAAAAGCAAGTGCCATTGTTTTCCCTCGGACCCCACCCCAACATACAGCGTCACAACCCAGCAACTGCACTGCCCCGCCCTGGAGAACACTAAGGCTCCACCACTCATACGTAATAGGTGTGACCCAACCCCCCCCCAAAATGACTCAAACAGAAATGACTCAAATCAAAGCCCCAGAGCCAATACTTTTAAGCGACAAGAGATGGCCAACCTATCAGATGCACAGTTCAAAGCACTGGTGATCAGGATGCTCACAGAGTTGGTTGAATTTGGTCGCAAATTAGATGAAAAAATGAAGGTTACGATAAGAGAAATGAAGAAAAATGCACAGGGAACCAATAGTGATAGGAAAGAAACTTGGACTCAAAACAATAGAGTGGAGCAGAAGGAAGAAAGAAACAACCAAACAGAAAAGAATGGAGAAATAAGAATTCAAAAAAATGAGGAGAAGCTTAAGAACCTCCAGGACATCTTTAAACGTTCCAACATCTGAATTATAGGGGTACCAAAAGGGGAAGAGGAAGAGCAACAAATTGAAAACTTATTTAAACAAATAATAAAGGAGAACTTCCCCAATCTGGCAAAGGAAATAGACTTCCAGGAAGCTCAGAGAGTCCCAAAGAAGTTG
>CM052538.1:28108817-28143826 GCA_028533065.1 Trachops cirrhosus | reverse complement strand
GACATGAACTAAAGTGGGGGAATGTGGGTTGGAGAGGGTGTTCAGGGTGGAGGGGAATGAAGGGGGGAATGGGACAACTGTAACAGCATGATCAATAAAATATATTTAAAAAATGAAAATGTAAAAAAAAAAAAAGAACAGTAACACAAACTCAAAACCATCAACAGCCAAACCTAAAAAAACAAAAGCGAACTAAGCAAACAACTATAACAGGAACAGATTCATTGAAATAGAGATCACATGCAGGGTATCAGGAGGTGGGGCAGGGGAGAATGGGAGAAAAGGTACAGGGAATAAGAAGCATAAATGGTAGGTACAAAATACACAGCGGGAGGTTGAGAATAGTGTGGGAAATGCAGCAGCCAAAGAACTTACTATATGTACGATCCAAGGGCATGGACATAAGGGGGGAGGAATGCCAGTGGCGGGGGATAAAGGGTGGAGGGGAATAAAGGAAAGAAAAAAATGGGACAACTGTAATAGCATAGTTAATAAAGTACATTTTTTAAAAATTTAAGTCCTTTACTGATTCAAATTGAATCTGGTAACTAAAAATACTTGCCATTGGGGTATAGGTAGAGGTGGAAGAGGGTATGAAGGGCATAAATGGTAATGGAAAAATATACAATAAAAAAAAAGAAAAACTAACTAAATAAAAATACTTACCATTGCCATATGGAAAAGCACGTGCAGAACGACTATCATAACCAGAGGAATGTCCACTGTTGAAGAAAAATGCATTTTTAGGTGTTACTATTAAGTTCTAAATTTTAATAGTTTGGTACAAAACATAAAAGCAGAATTATGACTTAATCACAATACTAAGCTTTAATTCTTAATTTTATTTAATATTAAAAACATGGGCTTCTCAATCTCCAAAAAATATACAACCTACCACTCAACTGTAAAGAAAAATATAGATTGCTAGTACTACTTAACATGAATAACCCATGAATTCATCTTAACTTTCTAGATAACAGAAACTTGAGGCTAACAATATTTGAGACTTAGTTAAAATTTAGTCTTAAAAAAAATTGGTCTGAATGGTTATAAATCATAAATTCAGCCCCACTGACAAGATCAACAAAAAATACTTTTAACATTTTGATTGAGAAAACAAATATGTCTAAGAAGGACTTAATAAAATTAAGTCCTTATGTTCTCACAAGTCACCCTTCACTGAGTTTTATCATTTTCTTTGAAAATTTCATGCAGGATTTGATGCTACTGATATAATAAGGTTCTTACAATTCTTGTCTTTTCATATAATTTAAATCACTTTTTCAGAAATACACTACATTTATAGTTTATTTGCCACTTCAGCAGAAATAATAAGAGCCACCATTTATTAGGGATTTTTAGCTATTAAGAATTATGCTGATGCTTTATATTCACTAGCCGTTTTAATCTTCATGATTCTATCAACCCCATTTGGAAAAAGAAGAAACTAAGTCTCAAAGAGTAGTTATGAACTTGCCTAGCCACACAAAGCTGGTACATTATGAAGGCACATATATGAATCAGGTTTCTGTGATTCCAAAGCCTATGTGGTTAAACCTCATATCGCCATCCATGAGGTAAATATCCTTTGGGGTAGCATGCCAACTAACATAAAGCATAAATGCAGGGAGTAAAAATAAGGCTATTCTCATGCAGAACGGATCCACTCCTCCTTTGTGGATGCTAAGCTGCAGCAGGGTAGCAAGGAAAAAGGCAGCATTTCTCTGCTATGATCCCTGATAATAGTCGTCCTTACTTAATCCTAAAATAGACATGCATTATTCATGGTCACCAATCCTCTGTTGCATTTCCCACAAAATTGACTACAACCAATTTTTTTAAATCAACTTAAGAGATTCTTTAATCAGTGTGTCAAAAATCAAAGGAAGATATTTCAAAATATTACCTTTTAGTTTTCTTTGTGTTTTGTTATTGGGTTATATGGGTCCAACATCTTTTTTTTTTTTTAAGATTTTATTTATTTATCTTTTGAGGGGAAGGCAGGAGAGAGGGAGAGAAATATCAATGTATGGTTGCCTCCTGTGCATTCCCTGCTGGGAACTGGCCTGCAACCCAGGCATGTGCCCTGGCTGGGAATCGAACTGCGATCCTTTGGTTCACAGGCCCACGCTCAATCCACTGAGCTACACCAGCCAGGGCGAGTCCAACATCTTATATAAAAGTAACTAACACAGATCTAGACTTATTAAAAGGCACGTACTACTATTTAAAACTTAAACCTTTTGAAAACATTACCAAAATATGTGCATGATTCTTCTGTCAAAACTCTATCGATGATAAAAAATTTACAGTATACACAATGATTTACCTTTCTATTGTTGGTATAAGAGATGGAGGTGGAGCACCTGGTGGAGGAGGAAAACCTGAAACATTCAATCATAAGAAAAAAAAGTTAAGAAAATATGCACCTAAAGTCAATAGTAAAACAAAGTTGCTGCATACCACTAAATTTTCTGGGGACATAACATGCTTCTCTATGTTATAATGGACAGAAAAAAAATGGAGTTGAAACTTATAAACAGATATTGGAGTAATAAAACTTTTAAATGAACAGTCTGGTCTAATACACAGAGCACAAACTGGGAGTCAGGACACCCGGTCTTATTTTCAGCACCACGCACAGCCCATTTTGTGAGTATGAGAAAGTTAATCTCAATGCCTTACCTTTTCCATATATAAAACAGTAGTAGTGTTGCCACCAGATATGTTATACTTGAATATTTTAGAAGGAAAGCAAATAAAACATTTACCTCTTTCAAAAAATATTTTTAGTTTTATATGTATAATTTATAAATAAAATCTTACCAGTAGATATAACAAATGCTTAACACTGAGAATATCCATCATAATATGTTTTAATAGCACGACCCTAAAAAAATATTTTTACAAAGAAGGCATGTAATGTAGTTTTGCATTAGTTTGGAAAGAAAATAATTTGCACCTTTTATATCATGAGGTCTGTATTCTCAATAATTCACAATACCTAAATGAAATACCACAGAATGTGGCTAAAGGGGACCTTAACAGTTACTCTACTCTGCACTTTCAAATTAAGACAGGCAAAAAGAATCCCAACAAAGCCCTTAAGATTCCACCAGTTATGAAACCAATTCCTTTCAAGTTTTAACAACTCCTACTATTAGGAAATGCATTAAATTATCTCTCTCACACTGCAATACATACACTATCCTGAATGAGGACAAGAAACAATCCACTGTCATACTCTCTAACCCCTTCTGTATATTAAAAATAATTCCACTAGGCCTCCTTTTTAGTATCCTATGTAAAAATGAATCCCAGTTCTCTTAACCCTTCTCTAAAGTCCAATTAAATCAGTTTTGGCCCTGCTTCAAGTTGTTCCAAATTCACCATGCTCGTCCTCAATGCACCCAGTTTTAGGATTTATAAATCCTCTACTGAACATCTTAGCAGTGTAGAGTTTGGCAATTACCACATTAGTCCTTATAGTCCACAATCCTATTTTATTCAGTCTTACAATCACAGTTCTTTTTAAACTAAAAAGACACACCAATGATTCCTTTATAACTTTCCTGGTAAGTCTTTTTTCAGCCACATTTATAGACAAACAGTGACTATCTCACATCTAAATATGTACACTCACCTATGCTACCCAAACTCTACCATTTCTGTTTATCAAGGTCATTTTGATTTAGACCCACCCTTCCAAGTTCTGCCACTTCTCATTTCTTTATGCTCCTTGGCTTTAAACACTGAACTCAGTTAATACACCTGCAATCACATTTGCACCATACTACCAAAACCACCCCCCCAAAAACCCAAATGAAAAATTTAAAAAAACAAAAAACAAAAAACACCACCACTTGGCCACATATAAATTGTTGATCATGCCATTATAACAATGAACAATTTAATCACCACTCAAAGAACAACCATCTCTGTCCAGTTATCAACCTAGCTAACAGTGTGGTTCAAAATTCTCACGATATTATTATGCCAAAAGAGTAAAAAACTCAGAAACCGTAATAAAGTCAAGATAAATGATCTTTCTTGTATCCTGCAGTCACTATATCATATAAAAATTCTTTGGTATCTTTAATAAAAGCTTTATTTTCTATCCTATACTCAGTTTTCTTCAACAAATTGATATGGTGAGAATTTTCTCAGAATCTCTATTTCTACAGAAATGGGTAAGACAGGTATAAGATAACTAATTATCTTAATCAAAACTGGAATGAAGCAAAGGCAGAGCTGAAAATAGGACCTTGAAATCCCAATAGCCTACTCCATATTCTAACCATATCAACACTGTCCCTCCTGTAACTATAGGCTTGAAATTTCATGTTTATTAACAATGATGGAGAAAACATGTAAAAAGTTTTACCTGGAGGTGGTACAGTTATTGGAATACCTAAAAAACAAGTGATGAAATTTAATATAGTAATTGGATTTTATAATCTGTTATGTATTTATGCCATCACCAAAAAAAACCAAAAAACAGAAAAACCCACACCTTTGAAATAAAACCCCTCGCTTCATTTTCCTGGCTTATTCACTCAAGAGAAGTATTCTGTTTTCTTGCAGAGGAACAACAACTCGAGTGTGTAACATTGACCTCCTGATGAAAACCACATCTAACAACTTGATAACAAGTTTCCCCCACAAGTTGTAATCATAAACGAAGTTCGACGTCAGTCAAAAAGCACATTTGTGCATATACAAATACCAAACTCTATGAAAATAACACTAAGTTTGATAATCAACATCTGATCTTGTTATTTTAACATTTTAATAGGGAAATTCATCAATGGGCTCTTTAATACTGTAGATACTGCAAGGTAACTCTGAAGATGATGGATATTCACTTAGTAAAGCTTTGTGAGACATTCAGGTGTTGATTTGAATTATTTTCCTATTGACAGGAGTGGGGAAAGGTTATTATTTCCCTTGATTTGTGGGAGTAGAAAAAGAGGTTACAGCTAATTCATATATATACACCCACAGGGCACATTATAATAAATGTAGACAATTTACTTCTATAGGAGTCAGAAAATACTAATTTGAGTGACTCTCACTCATCTGCACACATTATAAACTAAGAAATATTCACTATGATAAACATTCTCAGTTTTACATTTGTGAAATGTGCCCTTAAATCCTAATATAAAACTTATGTGGCATGCATACTGTAACTATTTTTTGTTTGAAGAAAAATGATATCACTAAGTAGAAAAACAGAGAAAAATTAAAAACTATTTCATGCAAATTTTATACCATAAATAGCTTCAACAGAGCAGAACTGGTTTATTAAATTCTATTGTAAGAACTGTGAACTTCATCAAAATTAGTCCAGAGAAGAAAAATAACCTAATTCATCAACTAAATGCATGGGAAAAAATAATGAAAACAGAATCACTTTCCAGTATTTCTTTGTGAATGGGAAATCTGCTAATAATTTATTTAAAATGTTTCTCTGTATGTTTTACCAGGATATACTAAAATCAGGTCATTATACACTAAAATCTTTTTATACTAAAAAGATCTTAAGGACACAAATGCCCTTAAAATGGATAATGACACACCTGATTTAATCACCATGCAATAAAAGAGTTATGATAAACTTATAAAACCAACAAGATTGTAGAAGATACATAAAGCATCCGTCATCTTAGAAAAATCATTAGGCCTCCATAAGTCTACTTAAACTGATCTACACTTAACAACTGATTCTCATTTAACCTGTGGTTATCCTGCTGCTATCTAAGTTACTAAACTGTAAGAATCCAGCAAACAATACAAGCCAGCAGAATTCTAGACACCTAACTAAATGGGAAAAGAAAGGCAGAACACATTTAATGTTCTTATTAATATCCACTATTACCTGATTTTATTTACAACAGTACAGGGTTTTTTGAGCACTACTGACTTTCACTATATAACCTACTTTTTACATTTAAACACCCATTTTCTTAGGTGTATAAGATGAACAATTATATCAAATTCAGCAACCCACTCTGTAATCCTAATAACTTTACCTGAACGAACATATGAGCAGCATGTATCATTTCAGCTAATATACTCAGTACAGCTTACTAAAATGTGAAGTCATGCAAAGTAACTAAATTACTAGTTAGCCCTCTCAGTATCTAGTCCTCAAAAACATTTAAATTATCAAACTTTCCATAAAACAGTGACAAAAAGACACATAAGCAAATTTTTTTAAACAGAAATCTTATTTATTTTTGTAAAGATTTTATTTATTCATTTTCAGAGAGAGGGGAAGAGAAGGAGAGAAATATTAATGTGCGGTTGCCTCTCCCACACCCCATACTGGGGACTTGGCCTGCAACCCAGGCATGTGCCCTGACTGGGAATCAAACTGGCGACCCTTTGGTTCATAGCCCGTGCTTAATCCACTGAGCTACACCAGCCAGGGCTTATAAGCAAATTGTTTAGTATAGTCTGCTTCTAATTTGAATCTTACTACAATAGTATCATAGGGCAATTTAAAAAAAAATCAACTGGGAGGAATTAAGAACACAAAGAAAAATCGTGCTATCTATACAGACACCTTTCCAATCAGCACCTGTACATCAGAAAGTTGGCATGACAACTAGAAAGGGACCTTTTTGTGAGATCTCTAGTCCAGCTAAGATATTTCAATGTAAATCTTTATTGGTAAATGTTCACTGAAACTTAACTATAAAGTTGATTAAACACTATACAATCAATTCTTTGACAATTATCTAATGTATTTTCAAAATGCATAATGTTAGGCCAACTTAATTTTCATCTAAAAATCTCTATTTAGCATTTGACTTTTGCTAACCCAAGAGAAATCATATAAGGAAAGAAAAATTAATCTCAAAAATCCCTTTCTTCTCCCAACACTCCCACCTTCCTGGCCAACACATGTGCTGCCTAGCCAACAGACTTAAAATACACAAGGTAAGTACTTTGTTTCTTTTCTGTATCCTTTATCTGTGAAATGAGTAGTGAAAAAATGTTTATTTTCCTGGAAAGCCTTGTATAACTGGAAAGCAGTAGAAGAAAGGTTTCTAGTACTGGCCAAAAGCTTTTGGATTAGTGGTTTTGAAACTTCACCACCCATCAGAAGAACCACCTGGAGAATTTGTAAAACACAGGATGCTGGACCCCTTCCCCTAGAACTTCTCATTTAGTGTCTGGAGTGGGCCCAGAGAATTTGCATTCTAACAAGATGATGATGTTGCCAATCAAAAACCATACTTTGGGAATCAATGGATTAGATTCTAAACTTCTCTTTTGCACTGCTCAACACCTCAATGTTCAATACAGACAAAATAAATTCTACTCTAAATTGTTATGAAACAAAGTATGTGACACTCTGAAGTAAAATAGTACAGCTACATGACAGCATATACTATCTGGCATCCTCAAAAGAAAGACAGAAGGGAATGTAATTTTTCTAGTATGTAACACATGCTCATAAGTGTAAAGTGTGAGGGTAGGGAGACCTGAAATCCGATATGGGGGACTAAAGGAATTGAAGCAAAGAAACAGAAAAGCAGCATAACTGCAAAACATCATACAAAAAAGAATTTTTTTAAATCTCACAAAATTAAGAGGCTCCACATTCAACAACAAAATGAATAAAATCTATCTAAGAACTCATTCTCAATGTATCTCATCATTATTTTGTATAACCTAAGGCAAAAAAGAGTTTAGTGATAGGCAGCTTATGAGATGACTTCTAATAATCCCTGCACCTCCTGGATTTATGCCTTTCTATACCTGTGGTATTTATATCCTCCCCTTACGTCCTGGCTAGATGTAATAACTTGTTTCCAACAAATGAAAAACAGCAAAAATGATGGGATGTCACTGCCAAGACTACTTTTCAAGAAACAGTGACCTCCATCTTACTGGTGTCCTCTATTGTCTTCTTGGCATTCAAACTTTCATGAAACAAGCTGCCATGCTGGGGAGAATAGTCAAGCCCACGAGATGACCATCTCAAAGTCTGTAAGAGACCTTGAAGCAGAGGACCCAGCTAAACTGTCTCCACTTTCCTAATGCAAAAAAACTATTCAATAATAAATATATTGTTGTTTTAAGCCAATACATTCTGGAGTAATTTCTCATGCAGCTGTAGCTAACAAATACACATAAAAACTACCTATCATTCCTCTATTAAGTTAAAAAAAAACATCAACAACAACAACAAAAAAACACACGGCAGAAGAATGTTAACTATGTGATAGGTCCTCCCTGGTAACTTCAAATTGCGAGTTTTTAGTTCTTACTTCCAAATTTCAACATTCTTGTGTTACAAATAAATAAGCCTGATCACTTTCCTTAAGTCACAATGATTTTTATGTCAAAGTCATTAAGCCCATACACACATAGATTCTGCATAAAGAAAAGTCAAGACTTACAAAATTATTACATATCACCTTCCATTACATGCTTTTTTTTGTAGCAGTATTCTTAAAATTATATACACACATGTATCACCTACCATTTACTCTTTAAGAAAAAAGAAACATAGAATATAGAATACTGTAAACTATTTTTTAATAATTAAGATGAAATAACTATAAAATACAAAATAGAATGGAAGTAATTTTAAAGAAAAAAAGATCTGTTAAAAGGTGCTACATTCACAAAACTTAGAGCAAAGTTACTAGAATACTTCATACCTAATAGGTAAAAAAAGATGGTTTACGCTAACTATAAATGGAATGAACTATTTTATTCATATTAGTATCTCTTAACTCTGCAGTTTATAAAATAATCTACAGGTAATAGAAATTAAAATTCTGTTAAACAAATAGAAACAACTTTGATAGAAATTTCAATATTTTTACAAAAAAACTGTAAAGAAATTGATTTCTGTGAGCACATATATAATCACAAAATGACTGGAAGAATCACACAAACAAAAAGCAAATATTAAATTCTACAAAATGTAGCATCTATATTATTAAAAATATAACTATTATAAAGGGAGTGGGAGTGTCCACGGGCAAAAAAGGCATTCAAAAATCAACACCCTAAAAATCACCATTCAAAAGAACCTTTTAATTTCTACTAAACTTACATTTAATTTTTAATTGTGCCAGAACATACTACTTATTACAAATAATTAGCATTAGTTCCCATTTTGAGTGTATTAAAAACACAACACACTGTTAAGTTTTTTTTAACATAAAAAATGAGTATAATTCTCAAAAGCTTCAAAAATTCTTTTGCATAGGTACTTCTATAAAACACATTTTTGGCAAATAGCATCTGTTAATAAGCAGATTTGCTGTGTTAACACCAAAAAGTTTCACTGAAATATAAAATGAGCATAATAAATGTTATATTCATGAAATAGCTGATCAATTAAGGGACAAAACTGTACTTCCTCAAAGGTGCTAATAACATTCATTCAATATAGGTCAACCTTCTGCCAAAGCAGCAGTTCTCAAAGTGCTACTTGGAAATTCCTGGGGTACCTAAAGGACTTTCTAGAAATCTGCAAGGTCAAAACAAAACTACTTTCATAAAAATACTAAGATGTCATTTGCCGTTTTCACCCTCATTCTCTTACAGGTCTACAGTTAGGTTTCTCAGAAGCTACATAACATATAAAACAATTAGGACAATCTAATCTTCCATTAAGCCACACAGTAAAGAGACTGCGAAAGTGTACAACAACGCCACTCTTTGCACTAAATGCTTTTGTTGTTCTGGAAAAACAGTTATTTTTAAAGAAAATATTTTCTTAATGTTAATATGTAGTGGGTTTATTTTGAGTATTTTAGAAAATAAGTATATTAAATATAATATTTTCTCAGTTAAGATCTAATACAAAAAAATCAATGTAGTATGCATAAATAAAAGCTCTTTGGGGTCTGCAGTAATTTTTAAGAGTGTAAAGGAGTCTGTGACCAAAATGTTTGAAAGCCTCTGTGCTAGAATCAGGCTACTAACTGAAAAATAATCTAAAAACATGGTAGGCCTTGGAGGAAATGCAGAAGACTCCCCATGTATGCTGCATCTCCCAAGCCCCATCTATCATCGCTAACCCCAGTTCAAGGTATTTAAGGAGTAAGTAAGGTTTTCAAGTTCACATAATTTGTAGTACTAGATGAGGAGTAAGACACTGACATACCTGACAATCTGTTAGGAAGAAATCTAATTCCTTCTAAAATGCATAAGCTTACACATTTTGAAGTGTAGATAAAGAGCTAAACCTTATAAGTGCTGAGATGACTTGTCTGTGGTCCAGACTGGTTGGGCTGCATTTCAGTAAAGCAGAGAGCCTTCTTCAATGTAGTAGAACTCTACTCTGAGCTACATTTATTGTTCTCAAATCACACAGAACCACAGTCACATGTGCCTGAATACTGATTAATGTAACAAAAAATAAGGTAAACTGAATATGCCTTCTGTCAGTAAACTCTATTATAAAAACATAAATATAAAACATGACACTAACATAAATTAACACATAAAACCCTAAATGAAATGTAACATAGGTTGAACAATTTTAAAAAGTTTGTTTACAATCATTAAAATAAGCCAGATGCCAACAAACACTGAATGATTCCACTTACATGAGGTACCTAGGCAAATTCATAGGCAGAAAGAATGGAAGCTAGCAGGGGTTGGGGTGAACAGGAAGGGGCTATTGTTCAGTGAGTACATAGTTTTTGCTCTAAATGATGAAGAAGTTTTAGGTATAGATCCTAGTGATGACTACACAACATTGTGAATGTATTTAATGTCACTGAATTATATATTTACAAAATGGTTAAAATCATAAATATTTTGTTATATTTTACCAAATTAAAAAAATCAACTACTCTATAACGGCAATCCTTCCAATTTTACAATTTTTATTCTAATAAGAATTTCAAAACTAGTTTATTCAGTGAACATCAACTTCTTAACACATATCAGGCAAATACTAATACTGCAGTTAACTGATTTTTTAAAAAATCTGACTTCTGCTCTTTACAATCTCCGTAACTTCCCTACACATACACATGCGTGCACTTCAATTTCAAGAAAATGCTTAAAAAAAAAGCTTTTAAGACATATTATTGGCATGAGTCACATAATCCAATAATAAAGCCCTCTTGACATAATGATTCACTTCAACACAGTTAATAAAATAGGCTTTGGAGCAAAACTGCTTGGGTTAGAATTCTGGTTCTGCTACTTTTCTAGCTAATGCTTAAACTCCTGGAGTCCCAGTTTCTGTATCTAAAATTATTTCCACTTCAAATGCCATCAAGAATAAAATTGAGTTAATACAAGAAGTGTGCTCAGAATGGTGTCTTCAATAGTAAGCATTCAATAAGTATTAGTTACTATTTGTGTTATTACACAGTGAAAGAAACCACACTAACAATAGATCTAGTTCACTAGAAAAATGAAGATAGATTTTCTGAAAATTAGGGAAGATCTTGAATAATTGGTATTTATTTTCAAGCTATGGTTAGTACAGCAACTAGGAACCAAATTAAATACTTTTCCATTTAAAAAATTTGTACAAAAGTCTCAACATTAATTTAGGACCAGAGGTCCCTTATATGTTTATTTTGCTCTCCAATACAAAACCTCCTCTACTTTCATACTAATCTATTATGACCAGAAATACTTCATTCTCTCTGTTACTAAGGTCTGATGTATGTTTGTAATGTGTGCTTCGGGCAGAGAGAAGGCACTATACTTATCCTTATCTATTAACGATCTGACAGTAAAGTCCCTTGAATAAGCATTGTCTATCACATCTCATGTTGCTAAGGAGGGAACTACTTATTTACACTGTGAGCCAACTATAGAGTTGACTAAAAATTTTATCCTCCCAAACAGGGCATTTCTGAGTGAATAATAATTATTCAGGGACAAAAGATATAAAGAAGGACTGTTTTAGGCAAATCTGGATATATGGTCACCTTATTTATAAAAAAACTGGTAGCACCCCAAAATATGAGCTTAACATATCATTACTTATTTGTCCCATCATATGCAAAACTATAGTTTTAAAAATTTATGCATTTGAAAGCCAATGTTAACAGAGGCGAAATTAAATTATGTTTAAGTTAATTCTCAAAGATTTTCTTCCTTTTAGTATTTCTCAACAAACCACAAAGAAAACCTAAGGTTTCTCCTATAAGAATGGAGTTGACTTATTAAGGCAATACTTACAAAAAACCCTCTTGAGCCAACTTTCTTTCCTTAGCTGCTTAGGATTCTAAGGTGATATAAATTACAGCAAACTCAACAGAACATATTATAATCACGTGGTTCTTTGGTAAATGATAAGTTAAAATGTGGCTTTAATCAAGGCCTACATGCAGCTGGCATGTATCTATGCAACCATAGTGTTATTTGAAGCTAGTGCCCATTCTGACTGGTAAGTGCCTTGTGTGACTGTACCAGCTGGCAATCTGAAAATCCCCCTGTGTTACAGATATATAAATATGTTTCTAACTCAATTAGTTAACATATTTAGAGTATGTCAAGCATACACAAGACATTTGTGATTAGCACAAATGGGGAAACATACTCTCCCCAACAGCTCACAATCTAGTAAAAATGAGGAGTATTTCAGTTAGCCTCAGCTTACAATATTTGGTTTTTAATAATGAATTAGTATCTTCTCCCATCTGACTCCAACAGACACAAAATGTTATGGTACTGCTTAAACCAGCATTGAAATTCATCTGAATTTGTATTCCTAAAATGCTGATAGGACAGCATGAGGTACAATCCAAAAATAAGCATCAAAGGAAATTTGGATAGTTATTTAAAACATGGAAAGCATGTGCTTTAAAATTAACATTAAATATATAGTTTATACAACAGAAAAATAATCTGTTATAGAATGCCACAGATAACGTATACATTATTAAAAGATTTGTTATCCTTAGAAACAGGTTATATGGCAAAATAAATGGGAATAATTTTATCATTAAAAAAAAGCCCACTTCCTATCAGCAGTATCTTCCAGAGCTACTAAATATTGTTATACCAGTGAAGTATTTATTTTTTCATCATTACTACATGTCACCACTCTCTCACTTTAATAAACAGCTACTGTTGAACTATATAAAATGTTAGCCATCGGGGGTATACTATTTAGCTAGTAAACAAGAAAATTTTCTTAAATCTCTTTTAGTACCTAGTAAAGTTTAAATAAGGTTACAAAGTAATCTACTTAAGAACTATTAACACATACACTGATCATCTTAGTCTCATTAAATCAAATATGTTCAAAATGAACTATTTCTACATTTTATCTTTTTCAGAGGACAAAGAAATCAATTATGAATCATTAAGTTTTCATTACTTTCCCTTATTTAGTTAATTTTCACCATATTAAAGACACAAGAATCTTGGGTCAAATTACAACTTCTGGTTTGTGTTTCAGAACAAAAAATTATTGCTGGAACAAGAATTAACTGAACTTTAGAAATAATGTTGCCTGGAATAAGTACCTCCAACCTACCCAGTCTTCTCTTCCACTATTTTTAAGACAAGATTCTCTGTTGCCAGAGTCATTTTTCATAATAATTTTCAAATCCTTTTGAAGGTAGAGGTGACAATGGAAGGAAATCAAAGGTGTTGTGGCGGTGAGGCCAAGAGATAACTGACATTTAGAGGCCAAGGATTACTAGAGGGAAGGACTAGCCAAACCCTGTATTTGCCTCTATACTCTGATCATAGCTGACACTTTAAATACAAGACAGCGCTCCTGTAAATGTGGACTAAGTGGTTGTGGCTCTTAAGTACAAAATGACATATGTTACAATGACATATGCATAACGTATATTACCCATGTAATTCTGATTAGGAATGATAATTCTTTATCACATACTATGAGCATCCTCCCTAGAAAAAAATTATTATCTCAATCAATCTTGTTAGTTTCATTAAAAATTGGTTAAGGGGGGATGAAATTAAAAGCTTTGGGGAATGAAATAAAGGCTACTGGATGAAAGATTGAAAGTATAAAATTTGGGGATTATTTTTAATTTTTTCTATTGCCACTGATCTAATTTTTAATAAATAAATAAATAATCAAAAGTGGCTACAAATATGACAGAAAATTTACCAGGTACCTGGCACCCAGAAGTAGTCTCCTAAAAGGAAACAAGTATACAAAGAAAGAAGACGACCAGACTGAGATTTTCATTTCAAAATTCTCTTCACAGATATAACTTTTTTTTACCTACTCCAATTCTAAAAGTATCTTTAAAAGTTTTTTTCAAAACAAGTTTACATGATTTATAATTCAATATGAACTTATACAATTAGCAACTTTAGTTTGGGGAATATACTCATATTTTTGGTTCTTAATTTTAGTATCTGTACATTCTTCTCTATTTTAACATAATGGCTCTTTTCTATGCTGAAATAGCAAGACATGCATTTATCTGTTACAGGGTGAATCTACTGAAGACAACATAATTTTGTGTCTACTACTTCTACTGCAATGCAATCAGTAAAGATGTTATTTTTCAAATATATATTTTAATTGTTAAATTCAAAATAAAAGAAACACCCATGGGTTATTATTTTTTCAAAATCAAATGTCTTATGTACTATTTACCTGGTGGTGGAATCAGAGGTGGAGCAGTGCTGACTGTTGGAGGAGGTGGAAGAAATGGAGGAGGTGGAAGGTGAGTGGGAGGAGCTCCTGGAGGGAAAAACGGAGGTGGTTTGCTAAAATTGTTGTCTACTTCAGTAGCAGATCTTTCCGAAAGGACCTAAAATTAGAGCACACTTTATTAAAAAGATGAATAAATGTTCTTATCTATGATTAAACTCAGTAAATTAATTTCATTTCATCTAAGAATCAAAGAAAAAAGTTTTATTTAAATACACATATACTGAGGCGAGAGTAATTTTCTGTGCATGATGTGTGTGTATGAATATACACACAGATGTGATGCACTCACACACGTATTTAAATCCTAGAAAAAACAACAGAATCATTATAGAAGTTCTTCATAAGAAATAATTAAGTGATAAAATATTCTAAACAAAATTAAATACTGTATAAATAAAATGTTGTAAATATTGTCATTATTACCGAACTACAGTTAAAGTATTTAAATTAAAGCATGTAATCATTAGTGCCAGATACTAGCATTAAGAAATTAACATGGCAGCAGAACCAGATATTTATTGTAACGGGGCCTGTCATCACCTGGGAGCAAAGAGACCATAGAGCATCATCAACAGGGTGCAAGAGGCAGCCAGATATATACATAACTTTTCTGTGTCACCCCTGTAACTTTAAGAACAAGGGTTTATATTTGAAAAGTAAAAGTGTTTACAAAATAGTGACCTGTGTGAACAGGGAAGGGACAGGCACCAATTCTACAAAGGAATGGCACCTAGAAATTTGGATTTTTGACAAATTTCCTGAGGGATTCTAATGTGTAAACACATTTAGGAAACAGCAGAAACAGGCAACATAATATTGTATTTTGAGATTATACTCCTTAAATCCTTACTAGTCAAAGCACATCATTAAAACATATAATCATTTTCCCTTGCATTAACTTTTCCTACATTTTTGCTCAGTAATTTTTGTAAGGCATATGCTGACAAGCTATTTTTTAATGAAGGAAAGAGATTTAAATTTAAAGTATTATATATAGCATTTTGATGGTGGGGGAAAGAAAAAACTAGCTTCATTTTAGAAATGATTTACTTTTAAAAATGCTAAAAAACAGTTTACATGACTTATTTATTAAAAATAATGAAAATCAAAACACTATGGACATTTTAAACTACTCACAAAAAGAAAATAACTGACAAAACAGAAACAGACTCATAGATACAGAGAATAGACTGCCATCTGTCAGAGGGGAAGGGATTGAGGGTTGGGTAAAAATGGTGAAAGGATTAAGAAAAAAATAACCCTCACAGACAGACAATAGTATGGAGATTACCAGAGGGAAAGGGGGTGGAGGGAGGCAGAAAAGGGCATAAGGGGGAGTATATGGTGATGGAAGGAGACTTGACTTGGGGTGATGAACACAAAATACAATATACAGATGATATATCATAGAATCATACATCTGAAACCTATATAAATTTTATAGTCAATACCACAGCAATAAATTCAGTAGAAGAAAAAGAAGTAGGTAATAAAAGGAAGTATGGTCAAGTTAACAGCTGAAAGTTTCAGTTGCCAAAGTAATAACTTGAATTACCTCAGTTACTAACAACTCATCCCCTTTCATCCTTGCACTTGAAAACACAGGGCTTACAAATTTGTTATCCCCAAGAAAAGCCACATTAAATAAATTATGATATTATCAATATTATACAATAAAGCTATCATAAAGTGATTTTAAGTTACAGTTTTAAGAACGAGAAAATGCAAATGATAATTTCAAATAAAAAAAAGGATACACAAAAATATAATGGTATCCTAATCTTGCTTTGTGACAAGTTAAGAGATGTATCAAAATGCTTAGTGGTTATCTTTAGATAGCAGAATTATCAGTGGTTTTATTTTGTTCTTTAGACTTCCCCCATTATTCTGCTTTTTGTTCAATGAAACCATCCATTATGTTTGTAACAAGGAAAAAAATTTTTACTAACAGACCCAAAAGTTATAAATCCTAAATTTTATTTGCAGTAAAATGGTGACTTCATATTTTAAACCACTTTGTAGCACCTAACACTATGAATATATATTGAATAAATTAAATGAAAACATGCATATATTTTTTCAGCTAAAAAAATAGTAATTTAAAAAATACTAAACCTGTATGTTGCTATTTTCATTTGCCCGTCGCCTTCCTTCAACTCGGCTGATAGTTATAGTCTGACCAATAACATCAATTGCCCCAGGCAGTCTCCTGTAACATAAAAATTAAATCAACTCACTTTCACCCAAATAGATATTTAAAAGAGAATACAAATATAGGGAAAGAAATAAATCTAAAACCCTACGCAGTTGTACTTTAAAATAAAAATCAGGTTATCATACACACTGAAAAAACTTCACTAAATTAATTAAGCTTCTCTACTTTGCATGGTCATAAAAACATTTTTAAATTAATAAGCCTGGATCACCATACCCAATGATGATTGTAAGGTTAGATTTAAGTATTTTTATAGGTTTTCTTCTAAATTTACTATTTTTTAATACTATCCAACTGAATTTATCCTTGTGGAATTGAATCAGGTAGCAAATGCTGAACAAATGGAAATAAGTTTTGGTCATGATAATTATAATAGCACAGTTCTATTACAGAAACTTTTAGAAATACCTCTAAAAGGCCTAAAAAGAAATAATACTCATTTCGACACACAGAGGATATTTTTCTTAGTGACTTATTCAGGGCATTAGAAAACAGAAGGAAGCAGTTTTACATTTCTGATAACTTGCCTTTAGATAGAAAAGTTTCAATTTTTAAATGCCTGCCACACCTTCAATTTTATTTGCAATCCATTAAAGTACATGAGTAGATGGAAAATAGTCTACCGCAAAGTGCTGCAAGTTTAGCAGGAAAATCTAGTAAGTTAAATTTTTTAAAAATGTTAAAACCCATTTAGTGTGGTTAAGGACTTGATAAAAAGTATATATACTTAGTAAGACAGAAATGATTTGTAGGAATAGGCAATGACAAATGGATGCAAATTATATGAACTTCTCTTCATCTATATTTCAGTTATGAACAATCCTGCCTTTAAAACTTTATTAAAAAGTAAAACAATCAAAACACCATGTATCTGTCCAGTCACCAAATTACATTCCTAAAATTACTAAAAACAGCGGGTACAATTTGTTGAATGCCTATATATTTTACCTAAACCTCACAATAACCCTGAATTTAAAAAATTATTGTATATTTGTTAAAAATTATAAAGCTAGGGCCCAGAGTGATGTCACTGACCCCAGTAACAATTAAATGGACAAACTAACTTTCAAACCTGAGTCTGATTCCAAAGTATAGACCCCTCCCCTTGACCAGGCTGCCTTCCAGCAAGATAACTGGCCTTCAGAAATGTAAGGCTTCTGGAAAATCAAGAATTGGTATCAGCTTGTCTCAAGTGAAGCTTGAAAAGCCCCATAATTTTATGCACACAAAAACAAAACAGCCCTGTTGAGTATATAATAGCACTTGAAATGGCTTCAACTACACAGTCAACTGGAAGTCAATGGCTTCCAACTTACCATCTTGCCTACTTCAAGACTCTGTTCTCTATAATTTTAATACAATTTTTTTTAAAAGTTCAAGCCTTTCCAATTTTATGCCTGGGTCATTGACTTCCAAGGGTTCCCTCATGATCAAGAGTGATTTTACTTAAATTATACCCTTCAATATACCTGGGAAACCGTCCTAGCATTAACATATTAGAAAAATCCAAATACCTTTAACATACTGCTCTGATTTATTCCCCAAAACTTAAAATAACTATAAAGTTATGCCCACAATAAACTTCCTATCAAAGTGCATGCCATTAGCTCTTTAAAAACTTCTGTAAGATTTCTGATATATGCACAAATCTCAGATTCTAACATCCTAACAGAAAAAGGTATATATTCTGAGGCCAGGATTCTCCTCGCCACTTATTACTACATAGACTTCATTCACTGTAAAAGTCTTTATTTCTACTATTTCGTTTTCTATTCTTTTCTGTTCTCAATTGCTGGATTCTCCCCTCTTCATCTTTTTAAATTAAACCATGAAGAATAATTCTCAGAAATTTATTTGGAATTGCAATTTGGACTGTAAATCCTCCAAACTGTTAAAAGTAGCAAAAATTAAATCTAGATATAATATTCTAATTTTTGTTCTGGGGAAATATGTCTATAACCTTTCACCATGGATTTGAAAAACTGCAGCATATAGGAATATTTAAAGCTTATCTTAAAAAGGTTCAGAGAAGTCTCATTACTTTTTTCAGCTTTAAATGGATTATTTAATTACTAAAGATTCAAAATGGCATATACTACATTCTAAAAACATACAAATGAGAAGTGAATCTTAAGAAATATGTATCTCTAGAGCAGGGCTGTCAAACTCATTTTTGCTGGGAGCCACCTCAGCCTCGTGGTTGCCCTCAAAGGGCCGAATGTAATTTTAGGACTGTGTAAATGTAACTACTCCTTAACAGTTAAGTGAGAGCTAAGCGCAGCCGCGGGGTAGAAACAAGGTGCCGGGCGGATAAAACAAGGTGGAGGGCCGGATTCAGCCCTTAGGCCTTATGTTTGCCACCTGTGCTCTAGAGGAAGTCCATAAATTTTTAATTCCTTATATTTTCATAAAAAAAACACTTCCTTACCCAGGCATTTTTATAATACAAATTAATTTACCTTAATCACAAATACGAAGGTTACCATTTTGTTTAGAAATATTTTATGACAGAAACATAAGTATATACAAAGTAACACAAAAGCACATAATATTGAACACAGATGAGTACTTAAATGATTCAATGTTATTCTGATATTATGAAAAAAATATTAAATCATGTTTATTCTACAAGTTTTTCATGTAACACTTTTTACTTCAACAAATGAAAGATTTAGTAGAGCTTCACTATAACGATCTTCTATGACTTGGACTGCCACACAGCACAAGTTTAACTGGGCTTACAAATTTATTCACTAAGGCAGACAGCTATTAATACAGCTATCAAGATTCTCTTCCCTCTACTGGACTTGATCATATACGGTAGAAAAAACTGAAAGAAACAAACTAATCACAGTGATATCTACAGTTTTAATAATCTACAGCATAATAACAGGCAGTGAATGTTCCCAAGAGCCTCTACCTTTCCTCCTGACACAGATATATATAAAAACATTTCTAATAATATAATTTAATTAAAAAGTCATATTTTGATGATTCTGATATTCCAGAAAGGGTATGAGGACTGCTTACAGAAGAGATACAAAATAAATTTTTAAAGTGAACAAAATCAGAGCCAAGGGAAGATGGACAAAAGATTAGTTAGCAATCTTTTGTCACAAATTTATCTCTGAGCTTATTTAACAGCAAAAATAAAGGACATTATTAATAACAAAAATCTTTAATGTGCAGAAGACAAAAACAAAACATTATCTCTGAAACTGCTGTTCCTAATAATAATAATAGCTAGTATTTATTGAGCACTTATTATGTGGCAGGAAAGTACTGTTCTGAGTGCTCTATATATATATATACAGGTGCCCTTGACGAAGAATAGGGTTATGTCCCGATAAACCCATCATAACTTGAAAATATTGCTACCAGTAAGTCAAAATGTACTTATGACACCTAACATACAAAACAATGTATCACAGCTTAGCCTTCCCTACTTTACATGTGCTTAGAACACCTACATTAGCCTACAGTTGGGCAAAATGATCTCTCTGCTGCTGCCTGGCATCATGAGAGTATCTTGCCACATATCACTAGCTCAGGAAAAGATCAAAGGTCAAAATTCAAAGTATAGGTTCTATTAATTGCATATCATTTATTCACTACCATAAAGTCAAAAAAATCATCAAGACAAATAAATCATCATTAAGTGGGGGACCATCTGTACTTACTTCTCATAATAACCCTATAAGGTAACAACTACTATTATTTCCATTTTATAGATGAAAGCAAATGGAAAAAATTTTCTCTTTTGAGATCACCTGAAGAGAAAGTATGATGCAGTACAGTAGTTTTTAAACTTTTAGACCACAAAACACTGTTCCTTACGAAATATTTACTTTGTACGGCAATCTAGTACACACATATTATATAAAAAACTAAGTTTCATGAATAACACTTACACTTACTATAAAGAAAAGGTTACATTAAAATAAAATAAAATTTTATGAGTATTTAAATATAATATAAGCAAAAACCAAAATAATATAAGAAATATTTGGTGGTTGAAACCACCAAACTGATTTCACGCTCCACTAATGGACTGTAATTTTGGGCTTTGAAACACACTGAAACAGGGACAAAGTCTCCAATATTTCTACAGTAAAAGCAAAAGAGAATTTCAGGGCTATTTCTCAAAATATTCCTCAACACTGGGTGAAGTATAACAATAATGTACAATTCAGTAAAGGTAACTTAATCAGGGGAAGTAAAACAATATGATCTGAGTATATAGCCCTCTTAGTAACTGTCAGGCTTGATCTAAGAATTTACCTGTACTTGAGAGCAAGAGTCCTTAACTAGAATATCTGAGCTACAAAAGGATCAGGAGGGCCCTGAACCTAAATTTATGCATATGTAATCATGTTATTTTTCAGGCAAGAGTCCAAAATTTGCAGCAAATTTTCTTAGGGGTTACTGTTTCAAAGAAAGTTCAGAACCACTATTCTAAAAGAATTAATGATACATATCCTTGCAGAAATCTATTAATGCTGGTTTCTCACATCAGAGCTTCTAGTAAGAACTGGGCGCAGATAGTTCAAGGGTGTGTTCTCCAGGAGGGGAAACGCTAGAATGTAGCTATTTCATATTCTCACATTAAAGACAGATATCTTTGGTATGAATGTCTAACTCAGGTCATACATCTACATAGATGGCTGTAACAGTACTGCATAAAAAACTGGTATAACATTTTTAAAGCTAATTAGGAAAGAAATGAACCTTGAGAGACATGTAGAACAGATTTAGCCACATAGGATGGAAATGGAAGAAATTTGAGATGGAAGAATATAAGCAGAGAAAAGATGTGCAGAAAATATTATATGCAGAATTCCAACTCAGCAAATAGACCTGTTTACAATAGAAAAAGTTTACGATAGAAAATCTGTTTACAATAGAAAAAGTTTAATCCACCTTTGATAGTAGTTACCAACAAAAAGACTTTAAAAAAGACAAAAGAATATAAATTAAATGAGGGGATTCCAAGATGGATGCAGAGAGGTAGAAGTTACACTAACCTGCTCCTGGCCCCAAACCGAATTTACAGCTAAAACATAGAGCAATCAACCTGAATAACCAACTAAAGGCTAGCTGAACTGATATACTGTAATGAAATGAAGAATTTACAGAAGAAGGTGCATAAAGAGCCGAGACACAAAAAGGGCCAACGCCCACACCCAGGTGCAGTGGAAGCTGGGGGGATATCATGGCTACAAAACTGGTTGCAAAACTCCCTCACTCCAGGAGCCTGAGGTCTCAGCCGCACACAGGGATCCCTAACCCAGAGCAACAGAGATGGGAAGAATAGCCCATATAGCACCTGGTGGTGAAAACCGGTGGAGTCAATTTACTCTGCCTGGGAGACCCAGATGCAACCTTTTCAGGGACTGGCACTCCTACTGTTACAGCACCAGCCCGGGGAGTGGACAGTCTGGGGAGCAGACTACCTGCTTGGTCTCTGACCGCTGGATAGCATACTCTACTGTACTCAGGACCTGTGGGGGCTGGGGGGGGGGATGTTGCTGGTCACACCCAGCAGTGACTTTTGGGGCCCTGTTTTCCCGGAGAGGCTCTTGGCAGAGATCCATACAGTGACTAAACTGTGTGGCTTTGGAGAGAGGACCTGCACCCCACACCCCACATAGCCGGCTCCCCACCCCGCACCTGTATAATCACCTGGCCACCCTGAACTGCTCAGTTCAGCCAAGCAGGAAACCAGAATGCTGCTTGTGACTTTCAGACCCTATCTCCAGAGGAGGTTTCTGTCCAGGAACCACAAGGGCTGAGCGTGTGGCTACATCTTGAAGGGGGAGGAAGGGAGAAGACCACTCCTATCTCCCCTTTGAGCTCAGCCTGCCCTACCCCTGGGGAGGGAAAAAGTACCCACCTCCATCCTACAGGCTTGTGGGCATCACTCCCAATGGGAAACTGTTTGGATCAGCCATGCCAAGTGCCCTGGATACCCCACCTCACTGGGCTCAGTTCCACAGGGGTAACAGACAGCAGCTTAGAGTGGGGACATTCAAAGGGTGATTACCTCGGAGGTTACTGTCAGGGACTGGAATGGAGTGCTTAGCCCCTCCTGTGGGCTAGGCCAGCATAACCTCCAATGGGAGACTTCTGATATGTCCCCCTGAGCTCCAGGCAGCTGCAGAGGACTCTGCTGGCTGCACCCATACTGAACCTGCAGCAACCCCTCCAGGGAGAACTACAGTTGGAGACTCTGGCAGAGACTGAGTGCTTTGGCTCTGGGGTAGGGGAGGACTTTCTTTCCTCGCTGGGTGCCTGACTGTGTGATCCCCTAGTAGGGCACCCACTAAGACCTGTCATCCCAACCCTAGTTGCCACCACGTCCTACGGAGCTCACAATCTGTGGAAGGGACTGTGGTTCGTGCCCAGCCTAGGCCCACTCTAGTCTTTTCTCAGTAAGCTCTGGAGGAAGACCAGGTAACTTCAAGGGGAGGTGGAGACAAACCTTAGGGAGCTTCAGTCCATTTACTGATCTGTCTCTAGCTCTAAGCATGACGAAGCCAAACCTTATACACAGACTGACCCCTCCCATGCACACCTAGGTTCAGTAGATAAAGACATAAACAGTAAACAGTGTAGTGGCTCCAGACAGGTAACTCATGACTGGTTACATACATCTGACATTAACCTGTACCTGAACCCTACCCAAGAGGACCCAGAACCAACACAAGCAGTGGTGGGTCTGAGGCCACACCAGACTTTGACTCAACTAGACAAACAGGTGGCACACACAAAGGGAGATTTCAGCAGGCATAAGAGCCTACAGGAACAACTCCACCTCGTGGGACAGCCCCTGTGCAGCATCTCATACAGTAACTGAGGTTTACCCTTATATTTTTCTAGCCTGAAGAGTTAACTCTGCCCATGGAAAGGCCAACAGCCTTCATGACTCAACTACAACAGGGGATACACACAATCCACAAAAAACCACTTCTGGAGCACTAAGGTGATCACTCAGGTGATCTAAAAGATTGTGCCACTGAGGCCAACAAAACACTTTTATCACAAAGTCATCATAACAAGTTTGGGAGTCATAGCAAATCTACTTAATACAGAGACAAAATTGAGAGACAAAGAAGTATGCCTCAAATGAAAGAACAAGAGAAATGCCCATAAAGAGAATTAAATGAAATAGAAACAACCAAAATACCAGATGCAGAGTTTAAAACAATGGTTATAAGGATATTTAAGCACCTAAGGAGAAGAATGGATGAACTCAATGAGAACTTAAAGAGATAGTAAGAATTAAAAAGAACATAGAAACAATAAAGAAGAACCGGTCAGAAATAAAGAATACAGTATCTGAAATGAATACACTACAAGGAATAACAACAGGACAGAAGAAGCAAAAGATCAAAACAGCAATTTAGAGGACAAGATAAGTAAGCACCCATGAAGAGCATCAAAAAGGGATTTTTTAAATTTATTTTTTAATCATTATTCAAGTACAGTTTCTATCCTTTACTCCCATTCCAGCCAATCCACCCGTCCCACCCCACCTCCCTCCCATTTCCAACTTTTTAAAAATAAGAAGAGTTTAAGGGACATCTGGGACAACATCAAGTATAACAACGTCCGCATCATAGGGGTACCAGAGGAGAAGACAGTGAGCAAGGGACAGAGAATCTGTTTGAAGAAATAATGGCTGAAAACTTCCCTAACCAGGTTTAAAAAAAAAAGTCATGTAAGTTCAGGAAGTACTGAGACTTCCAATCAAGATTAACCCACAGAGACTCACACCAAGACACATCATAAATAAAATATCAAAGATTAAAGACAAAGAGAATCTTTAAGGGCAGGACGAGAGACAGTTACCTAAAAGGAAGTTCCTATAAGGTTGTCAGAAACACTTTAGGCACAAAGGGTCTGGCATGAAATATTCACAGTGATGAAAAGTAAAGACCTGCAACAGAGACTACTCTATCTAGCAAGGCTCTCATTTAAATTTGAAGGTGAAATAAAGAGCTTCCCAGACAAAAAAATAAAAAAGACTAAAGGAGTTTATTACCATCAAACCAATATTGCAAGAAAGGGTAAAGGGACTGCTTTAAGAAATAGAGAGGTACATAGGTATAAAAAATAAAATGGCAATAAATAACTATCAATAATAACCTTAAAAGTAAACAGATATAATGTTTCAATCAAAAAACATAGTGTATCTGAAAGAGTAAGAAAACATGATCCATATATATGCTGTCTACAAGAGACCCACCTCAGAACAAAAGATCACACAGAATGAAAACTGAAGGGCTGGAAAAAATATTCCATGCAAATGAGAAAAGCTGGGGTAGCAATACTTGTATCTAACAAAACAGACTTCAAAACAAAGGCCATAACAAGTGACAATGGTCATGCCATAATATTAAAGCATTGATCTAACAAAAGGATATAACCCTTATAAACACATACGTATCCAAAATAAAAGCACCAGAATATATAAAGAAAATCTTGGTGGACATTAAGGAAGAGATCGACGCAGTCTTAGTTGGGGATTTTTAACACCACATTGTCATCAATGGATACATATTCCAGACAAAAAACAAAAAAATCAACAAAGCAACAGCGACCTTAAATGACACACTGAATGGGATGGATGTGATTGATATTTAGAACATTTCATCCCAAAGCATTCTTCTCAAGCGCACATGAAACATCCTTAAAGATGGACCAGATGTTAGGACACAAAATAAGTCTTAACAAAGTAAAAAAGATTAATCCTATCAGCATCTCCTCTGACCACAATGGTATAAAACCAGAAATCAACAACAACAACAACAACAAAAACTGAAAAACACTCAAGCACATAGAAGCTAAATAGTATTTTATTAAACAATAAATGGGTTAACAATGAGATAAAAAAAATCAAAAATTACCTGTGAACAAATGGAGATGGACACACAACAACCCAAACTTTATGGAGCACAGTGAAAGCAGTGCCACCTGAGAGGGAAGTTCATAGCACAACAGGCCAACTTCAAAAAGCAACCCTCCGCTCCAAACCACCTAACCTTACACTTAAAAGAACTAGAAGAACAAGAAACAAAGTCCAGAGTAAGTAAGAAGAAAGGAAATAATTAACATCATAGCAAAAATAAATGACAAAGATACTACTGGGCCATAAAAAAGAAGGAAATCTTACCTTTTGCAAAAGCATGAATGGACCTGGAGATTATTATGCTAAGTGAAATAAGCCAGTCAGAGAAAGACAAATCATATAATGTCACCTACATATGGGATCTAATGAACAACATATACTGATGAGCAAAACAGAAACATTGACATGGATACAGGGAAGAGAGTAACAGCTGGGGGCAAGGGGTGGGGAGAGGGACTAAATGAAAGATGATGAAGAAATTAGCCAAAAAACATATATACATAACAGAGACACAACAACAGTGTGGTGACAGCCAGAGGGAAAGGGGAATAGGGGCTAGGGTCAGAGGGTCATGGTTGGGGTGCGGATGCCGGAATTGGGACAGAAGGAAAGTTTGCTTTAGACTATGGACACACAATGCAGTGTGTAGATGTCCTGTTAAGTTGTATACTTCAAACCTGTACAGTTTTGCAAACCAATATGATCATAATAAATTCAATTACAAATTAATTAAGAATTATGTATAGGAAAGGGCTCTGTGAGACTACAAAATGTTATGAAAACATCAGTTCTCCTCATAGCTATGATAAATCTTATTGATTTTAAAATCCAAGATGCTCAATTAACCAAGATGATTTTCATCTTTATGCTAATCCAGAATCCAGTCTCTAAATCAGTGGTTCCCAACTTTGCCTGCACACTGAAATCACTGGGGAGCTTTTAAGAATATCAATGCCCTTGAGTGCACACCAGACTATTTAAATTGGAGTCTCTCTTTGGCCTAAAAGACAATTATTTTTGAAGCTCCCCACATAATCCCAATATATAGCCAAAGATGAAGACTAGATGCCCAAGAAAATAACTTACATTTGTACTTTCGTATAAAAAATTTAAGCCCTGGCCAGTGTGGCACAATTGGTTGGAGCATCGTCCTGTAAACTGAAAGGTCACTGGTACAATTCCCAGTCAGGGCACATAAATGAGATTGTAGGTTTGGGGAGTGTGTGAGAGGCAACCAATCAATGTTTCTCTCTCACATTGATGTTTATCTCTCCCTATTCCTTTCTCTCTTTCTAATATCAATAAGCACATCCTTGGGTGAGGGGGAAAAAAGAAAACAATGAAAGTAATTGATAAAAATCAGTATTTAATTCCTTATTACTAAATACATTTTAATAAAGTCATGCCTGTAAAGGTCTGCTAATTAATGTAAGGATGTCATTCATTACATAAATATTTTATTACTGACCTTTTAGTTCTGTATGAACTGATAGTACTGCTTCTATACATTTTTTTTACTTTCAAAAGCACAAGAATAATTTTCTCTATAGTGTATACAGTTTATAAGACAATTTAATATATTCTACTTTTACGTGAAGATTTATAATCAAAAATCCTGTCTAGAAAAGTAGGATGTTCAAAATTAAAATCACAGTATTCATAACTATCTTTAGGACATGTAGTTTATTTTCTTTAGTACTACATTTAACAAGACTGATAAAGCCTATGATAACAGCAGAGATCTAAAAGGAGCTAAAACTTACTGGGTGCCCACCAATAGGCGCTTTCACAAGCTTAGAAATTATTTAATTCACAAACAGGTTGCAAGTAAAGTTTGTGACCAATTACTTTCATTTTCCCAGATGTAGAAAGAGGCTCTTTTGTACAGTGAAGGGCTGGCAGCAGGATCCAGGCTCAGGTTAAGACCAACTCCAAAACCTTTCCTTTTTTCAACAAGAAGAAGTAGTTTCTGTGCTAATTTTCTGGGGTCTGAATTTTGAAAATGTTTACTTTTTAAGCTATATTTCTTAAAAATAAAAAACCCTAAATGCCTCATGGAGAAACATGCTAAGCTCTGACTCACTGGGAGATATAAATGTGTTCACTGGGCAGTCAAGTGTACTCATGTTTACGCAGAGTTAGGAGCAAAGTTTTACCTGCCATATTTATACTTAAGTTTTTTTTAAATATATCACTGATAGAAAAAGATACTCTACAGTGAATTTTTTAAAAATAAAGGCCTACATATATCTAATCACATACAATCTTACAAGCTACACAACACAGCAACATGCAGAGTGCTCAACCAAATACTACGAAGGTATAGGCACAGCTCTCCAGTACATTATTTGTAATCGAAACATAATAGGAAGTAGTGCAAGAACAAATGAGAAGGGTTCTCTTAGACTTAATGTTCACTTAATATCCAGTTGTATTACTATTAAGTAATGTGTTTGTCTACTATAAGAATACAAACAGGTTTAAATGTTTCAGTGGTTCTACATTGAAAAACAATTTTACTATTCCTCTTTCAAGAGTCTGAATCAGTTAAAAAGCACTGACCTTGATAAACAAGCCTAATGAAACAACCTAGGATCTGCAACCAATTACCTAAGAGGAGCAGAACTTGATATTATAAACTGAAAAAAGAAACACAGACATAAACTGAACATTAGGATAAGCAGAGCAATTATCCATGTTACCAATTTCAATTTTCTGTGTTAATTAAACTGCTTTATTCTTCTTACTAATTGGTTTTACAAGCATTACAAATCTGAATTTGTAACACAAACTTGCACTAATAATAAAATGCCATTGTTACACACACAGTTAGCTTGAAGAGCACTATTAAACTAAGTTTGAAAAACACTGGTTTAAATATAAATTGAGAAGAACAAGCATGGGATAAGGAGTCCGAGTCCTCAAATACAGTAATTTATGAAAATGATTTCAATCACTGTTTAACTGTTCCTTACATATAGCCTTAAGCAATACTTCAAAAAAAAATTCCACATTTGTTACTTTAATTAATAAGAGCTTTTGTTTTCTATCTTGTAAGAAAGTGTGTGTGCGTACCATTTTAAAAGAGAAAAGTAGCTTTTACCTAGAGGTTTTTGTTTTTAATTTTCAAAAACATAAAACACATGAGAATATAGTGTCAAATTTCTTCCTACCTACATTCCCTGAGACTAATCACAAAATCAGAATGAGGAGTTTTCTTTCCAAAGCATCTTTTTTTGGGGGGAAAGGGGGAGTTATATATTTATTGTAAGCACTGAAAATGTATTGCTTTCAGATAGGAGAATATTTTCCTGTAAACTAGCCATCTTATTTCAAGAAACAAAAGCCACTGTATCAAAAGCCAACTATTTTAAGTGAAAAATTCCACATTAAATGGTTGATATGAAAGGAATTCCAGATGTTAAAGTATTAGCAAAAACAACAAATATAGTTTAAAATTACATTAAAAAACAATGGATTTTTTAAGTATTTCTATGTCTTTACTTATACTAGCCTGAACTACAGGTATTAAGGGTAGAAAACAGGACTGTAGCCCTGGCTTTGCCTCTTAATTAGTCATGAATGTGGCCGAGTTCCCTAATTTTTCAGATCTCATTTTCCACATAAACCAGGTACTAGCCAAAAAATAAAGAATTTCAGGATTAGCAAGGCTTCCAGATAACATAGCTTAGCCCTATCATTTTACAAATGTGGAAAGAGAAGTCCAGAGATTTTAGGAAACTGTTCTAAATTCTCACATATACAAAACCATACTTAATATCCAAATCTAATACTTATGCCATGAAACAGCTGTAAGTTTAAAGAAGTATTATTCTCTATATACAAAGAGCTACTGATTCATTACCAATAGCAGCATGATGAAAATGAAAGTTCTAACTGTGCAGCCCTTCTAGGATCAGTAAACAGGCTGTCCACGCTGCTGGACAGGTTAAACATAAATCCAGCGTTTTCTTTATGCACTATGTGCTATAATAATGAAGTTATTATACAGAAATTATACTGTTAGCATAGCTATCAAACTTTCAGGTTCCACAGGAATATTAAAAGTAAAAAATTCATAGACTCCACACTTGTCAGATCTAACTTTTCTTTGTTTAAAATAACTCTTGACATTGCTATTGGTTCTTCAAAGAGAACTTTAGTTTTAAAAACTAAGATCGATCAATATTATATAATACATATAAAAAATGTCAATTGGTACTTTTAAAATAGTAATATATGCAAATTTTTATTCTATAATCTGTCAAAAGCAACATATGCAATTGACACTATTCTAAGAATATAAATAGCACAGGGTGGGGCAAAAGTAAGTTTCCAGTTGTTTGTATGGAAAATAAAATAATCAATAAATAGTAACAAAAGAATAAACTGTGTTTTACATACTCACTACTGTAAACCTACTTTGCTCCACCCTGTGTATTTCTATCTGCATGAATTGTTATACTTGTAGTTTAGACAGACTTTCAAAAGTGAAAATATTTTTGACTTTGAGACAAATAAATACTCACTTTTGAGAATAACTAAGCTTATTCTTTCCAAAAAAGAAATCCTATCAAAATAAATTGACTAGAAATTCCTACTACTCTTGAGGAATATGTAATAAAGACCCAAAAGAAAAGTAAATCTATGAAAATTAAATTTTGATGTCTCCTCCTCCGCTTTTCTTTTAGATTTTATGAGCAAAGATACCTAATCATAATTTACATAATTACGATCTGTAAATGAAAATAATTAAAAGTATATAACATCAAGCTGCCCAGGAAGCTTAAAATTCTGTAACAACAATAACATAATACTTCCTCTACCCCGCAATATATTGTCACCATTTAAAACTTCAAATGGTAAATTAGGAAGGTATCCTAAGTCTGTATTTCTAAGTTAAGCAAAGTATAATTGCACAGACTGATTACTGTTGGTATCGTACTTTCGTACCCAAATATTTGCTTCTCACCACATCCCTTAGGGTAGAAATTATTATTCCCATTTTACAGGCTCAGAGAGTTTACAACACCTACCCAAGGTTGTATACTTTGTCAATGTAAGATTAAGAACACAAACCAAAATTCTACGAAGGGTAGATTGTGAGTAAAAAATCCACAGCAACAATATGGGAACTAGTACTTCCTAGGATAGCTGGTAGGCCCACTTACTAAAATGGCAGGTTAATGCACTACAGTTGGGATATGAAGGCTGGAAAAGAGTCAGTGGAGCCCAATTTTATGGGTCCTAAATACTAAGAAGGTAAATTTTCTTCAACAAGTAGTAAAAAGCATCCAGGGATTTTTAAATGGGTGCATCACAAGAAAGAAAAATTAAACCTGCAGCAAGGAGGAGAAAAAAATTTACTCAGCACCCATTAGCACGGTTCCATGCAACTTACATTACAAAAGGCTGGAGTGATGGGAGGCATGACATGAGGTGATAAGGCCTGATTTATAAAGTAACTTAAACCCTAAATACTATACTGGAAAATTGTAATTTAGGGGGTAAAAATGTGGGCACAGCCTAATAAAAATTTATTATCTTACTAATAAGACAAAACAACACTGATGATCTAAACATCAGGGAGTATCCAATGTTTAAAAATAGCCTTACCTTAGATCAGGTGATTCGGCCCTCCCATATCGATCCTGCCACTTCCCAACGCTTGAATTGGCTTTTCTGGAGGCAGCACTTGTCTGAGACTGAGAAGAGGTGCTGTTTCTGGTGAGATAAATTTTCTATGTTTTTTCTTATATATTGTTGCCTCTGACCCCCCTTGTTCTGTTGTTTTTTTTTTCCTTGACATGCTTTTTCTAAAATCCTTTATCATGTTCCTATAGTATCATTCTCTTCAAGTCACATAAAATAATTTGCTGTGGTACTAAGACAGCTAGTGGTATATAAATATAGATGTGATATCAACATTTTATTAACTCTAGAATATTTCTAGAAGTATTTTTCAATATAGATTGTTTCATGTCAAAATACAGAAATAAAAGAACCAAAGGCTTTCTCCAGGTTATGTTATCAAGAAATAAATTTCTGAGCTTTTATGAGTAGTTAATGACATTAATTTCTGCAGCTTCACAAAACTTATTCAGAATTGTGGTATTTCTTTCCCTAGATTCTTCAATAATAGCTGTTAGTATTGTCAGGGTAACTAGTAACACTCTCATATGTTTCATAAAACCCTACCCTAAATAAGTATTTCATAAAAATTCATTTCAAAATAATTTAACTAGTACAAAAACAAAAAACAAAAAAAAAAAGGAGGGGGTGCAGAACATAGAGGAGGAATAAACCAGAAACTAAATGAAATGAAACTGGTTATTGACAGGAGTGAAAGAAATAGGGGAAAGAGCGACAAACCTGAATGTGCTTTTGGACAGATAGCCTTGCCTTTGGAACCATGTTAAATGTTTTATGTATGTAAAAAGCAATTATGTCAATAAGCATGGAGGAAAAGAAATGCTAATACGGAATATAAATGGAAGCAAAAATCACATTATGTTTTAAATAGTTAATATAATCACTCTGAAAGAACCTTTCAAAATACAGTATTTTGACTATACACTCTCAGTCTAAAAAAAATTACAAAGATATCTTGAACTCTAATAGGTTTTTTGTAATGGTAGGTATAGAAGTTCTAATGCATGTTATGTGTATTATAAAATGAAGCAAATGAGAAGTATTGAAGTTCTTGGGAACTAGGTTTTCACTGTGGGAAAAGGGAGATGCAGTATATAATAGGGAAAGGAAAGTAGTACCTGGTGGTATAAAACTGAAAAAGAAACAATGATTACATGACTAAAATTTATAAATAGAACATACACATGGCAACTTCACACTGAAACTGCTTACTGTTTTTTTCCTAGCTTTGGGTGCTGAAAAGACCTGCAAATAGTGACATCCAGTAGCAATAAGTATAAATAGTGCCAAGATTTGGGTTTCTAATTACCAATTCCCACTAAAAGGCATCTTGTCAAAGTAATGGCTGCCTCCGGGAAAGAGGCAGGGAAATTACAAGATAAGCCTAGAACATCTATCTGGTCATGATAGAAAGTAAAAAAATTCTTAAAAATTAAAAAGATGGGGACATATCAAAAGGTCACAGGAGCCAGTTTGAAGAGGCTCCTAGGGACCAAATCTGGAATAATTTGATCATGAATATCAATTACAGTATATATAAATCATATATATGAAGTTTATATACCACAAATAAGCCATGCACACACACTCTCACACATAAAAATGAGTTTGGCCTACAATAAATAAATAAGTGGGGAAAAAGGGAAAGCCCACTTTTTAAACAGAAAGCCAACTAATAAATGTGAGAAATAACAGAGTTAGCGAATCACTATTTTGCAGCCATTACATTAATAACTGATTAAAGCAAAAATAAATGGATACTAAAATTCCTAGAAATTTCTAAGAGAAACAGAATTATTTACATAGTCTGCTCAGGTTACTTATTAAATACCAAGGGGAAACATAGTAACTTTGCAGTGCAAAAATCCAAAGGATACCACTACAAATAAGTGATTAAAGTTTTCCTCACTAATAGTGGGACAAAGTGACATCATGTACCTCCACAATGATGCACTGAGAAGGACACAGAATCACTTACATCGCATTCCTGCCCCCAAAGCAAAACCTGAATCTAATAACAAAGATACATCAACAAAATGACTGGAATGTACTCTTCAAAATTCAGTATCAACAAATACAAAGAATGTCTGAGATGCTGTCCTAGATTAAAGAACAAAGAGATAAGAAACTTAATTGTAATAAATAATCCTGGACTGAATCCTAAATTAAGAAGGAAAGAACTTCCACAGAAGAAATAATTGGCAAAATTTATGGCTTGTATTATGTCTTAAATGACATTACTATCTTCTCCCTAAAGTTAATAAAATTTTACTTTATAAGATATCTTTCTAATCTCCAGGAAAATAAAAAATAGAAAAAACAAATGTTTATTTAGGGAAATACTTCACAATCTCCGAAAAGTATCCTTTTGACCAAGTGAAGATGAATCCAGAAAACAAACTTTCCTAATGAAACTTTACATCCAAAAGTGACATGTTGGTTAAGTTTCTATAGGGGCTGTGTTGGTAATTATCCATTTTTTTAGTAGTAAAACTTCTAATTTTTCTATCACTCTTTACCTCCTTTTTACTGTCCCTTATCCACGACTGTCCTCCCGTCTCTCCTTAGATCCATGGTCCATCATTCTAATCACTCCCTCAGGTACACTCTCACCTTCCTTGTCCCTCTATCCCCTTGTCCTATTTGTCTGGAATAACCTCAACCTCTGTTAAATCCAACTGTAGCTACTCTTGATAAACACATGAACACTTGGCAAGGGCAAGAGAAACACACCGGAGAGCAAACTGACTTATTTTAAATTCATGACCATTAACCTCAAGAAAAGCTGGAAATGTATAGTCTCTCTCCCTGTGTCATCAATTCTGCACTTTACTAACTCATTTCTGTAAGTATATAAAATGCTATAATTTCTCCCATCTTGAAAAAAAGTGCTTTCTTGACTCCACATTTCCCTGCAAGTAATGCCTAAAATCCTACTTCTTTCCCCTGGTTTCTTCACCTCTAACTGACGATTTCAGACACCCCCCACCTCTCAAACATTCAACACTTCCTTCCACTATCCTCATTTTCACCAGATTCCTCTGCTGCTAAGAAAAAAATCAAAGCAGTAAGAGAATTTTCAATTGTTCCCTCACCATTACCTACCCACTTACCTTCACCACAGCCTGCTTTCCCTCTTGTTACTATGAATGAATTGTCCATGCCCCTTCTTAAGCCTAAACTATCCACTTGCATTTGACATCCATCCCCTCTGACCTTCATAAGATCCCTGCTCTAACTGACCCTTCTCTAGAAACTCATTCTTCTAAGTATATGAACATGCTGTAATTTCTTTCATTTTGAAAAACACTTCCTTCTGATCCTACATTTCCCACCAGATGCTATACTGTTTCTTTTCCCTCCTCGAAAAAGAGAAAAATCCTCAAAATATTTATCCATATTTTCTCATTCTAATTCCTCTCCTCCCATTCTCTCTTGAATCCAAAAAGTCCTTCCGAAGTTTTTTTTTTTTTTAATCTTCACCTTATACCACTGAAAATGATTCTGGTCAGAGTCACCAATGACTCGCATATTAAAATCCAAAAGTCATGCTTAGTATTCTTCTTCTTGGTCAATCA
>CM052538.1:28078857-28108317 GCA_028533065.1 Trachops cirrhosus | reverse complement strand
AAATATTTATCCATATTTTCTCATTCTAATTCCTCTCCTCCCATTCTCTCTTGAATCCAAAAAGTCCTTCCGAAGTTTTTTTTTTTTAATCTTCACCTTATACCACTGAAAATGATTCTGGTCAGAGTCACCAATGACTCGCATATTAAAATCCAAAAGTCATGCTTAGTATTCTTCTTCTTGGCCAATCAGTAATACTATTTGATGGTTAATCACTCTTCCTACTTTGACATGCATCCTTTTTCAGATATACACTGAATTTTTTTTCATCCTCACTAGTTATTCTTCTCTACAGAGAGAAGAGGTACAGAGGTACAGAGGTACCTGCAGAGAGTACCCCAAGGCTGTCCTCTTACTACTTCTCCATCAATACATAACTCTTCCGTAACCTTATTCAGTTTCATTTCATACTACCTAAACACTGATAACTCTCAAATTTATATCTCCAGCCCATACCTTTCACCTCTACTTCAGATCCATGTATCTACTTCCTACCCAAAATTTCCGCCTGCCATGTCTAATAGGCATCTCAATGTTACTATATACCTGAATTGAACTCTTGGTATTTTGCCTGCAAAAGTCACCCCTCCTGTAGTCTTTTCCATCTCAGATATAAAAAAAATGTACACACTGTTATACCTTTTGAAATGTATCCAGTATCTGGCTATACTTCTCACCACCTGCACCATTACTACCTTGGTCCAAATTACCACCGTCTGTTTCCTAGATAATTATTAAAATCTCCTAACTGGGTTCCCAGTATCTGCCCTTAATATATATGTAGTCTGATCTAAATATAGCAGTTGAGACTTTTAAAACTTAAAGCAGATTATTTCATTCCTCTGCTCAAAATCTGATGGTTATCCCCCATTCATTTCATTTACAGGAAAGCCAAAGCCCTTTTAATGGCTCTACACAACCTGACCCAAGTTTAAAAAAGAAAGGGGGGTGGGGAAATACGCAAAGTACATGAAACTGCTACTGATTTTTAAATCGTTTAGTTTATTATGATAATAGAAAACATGGATAGAGTATTTATTTACTATGTAGGTAAATACCAATGATCTAAAAAGCTTTACATAAATTAATTCATTTAATATACATAACTACCCTCTGAGGGAAGTATTATTACTAAGTTTTACAGATGAGGAAGTGAAAGAACGAGATTAGGGGATTTGCTCAAGGACACACAGCTAGTAAGTAAAAAGAGCCAGAATTTGAAGTCTGGTTCTAGAATCCAAGTTCTTAACATCACTCTGCACCACAGAACACTATAAACTCAATGAATGAAAGTTGACCTCTTTTAAAATATGAAAAAAAAACCCAACAAAAAATATTACATATTAAAAGGATAAATATTCCTCAGCTGGCATAACTTCTTAGCCAAACATTTTATGAAACTGCACTTAGTTTAATGCTATTTGAAAATGCCCATGACTAGTAATTATTAAGATGAGAAGAGAAAGTCAAATTCAATGGCTTTGTGACATTTAATTTTAGCTGAAAGTTTCAAGATATCTATTTCAGGACTAAACTATATAAGGTTTCTTCTTGCATTTGTATATTATAAAATATAATCTCTGATAGCAATTCAAAATTGCAGAATAACAAAACAGGTAACTATAAAATATAAACACGTAACACAAAAGGTAAATGATCTGGCTGAGATCTAGTAATAGTTGGGCTATTGACTTATTTCAGGCTCAGGGAAATAACTGATTTAAGTCAAGGGTAACACAAGATTAAACTGCTGACATCAAACTTCCCTACTCTTATCTAATCCTTTACCATTTTCCTGCTAACAGGCTAATCATTTGTTGCATTCAAATTAAAACGTACCTTCCACAATATTTGCCCCTTACAAATGGTATCTTGTGGAATTCAAAGTTAAATAGTATCACAACAAACCAAAGAAAAAAAAAAGGTTTTTTTTTTGAAATATGAAAGATCTCCCAGGCTAAAATTTCTACAATCTCTTCTACTAAAATCGGTAAAACACCTTTAGGCCAATAGGTCTGGATTTAAGAAAGTCCAGTATTTCTTTATATAATAAGCACAAAAACAGCAAGACCCTTCCTGTCACCAACTCTCCCGAATGTAAAACTGTCTCTATACTCACATGTAATTGTAGTACCATACTTCATTTCTTGCTCACTTTTTTTTAAAGATGAAAGAGTACCCAGACAAGTTTTTCACAAATAATTCATTTTGTACTAAAATAAAGCAGAATGTTCCAGTTTCTTGGTAGCACATGTGGAGCTTTTGTACTTCATACAGCACTAATGCAAAGTGAAGACACCGATGCCTTCAATAAACTGAATTATAATGGTCTAACTAACCTGCTTGGTGGGAGTCCCGTCTTGAACAACGAAGGAGGAGAAGTAAACTCAGCTTTTGTAGATGGAAGTGCTGTTTCCTTCTCTGAATTTCCAGTTCTTCCCTGCTGTACCTTAAAAAAAAAGGTTATTAGCTTGTTTAATTTAAGAGAATACAAAAATAATACACTGAAGGTTTTAAAATAAATTTGTGACATTGATTCCAAATTAAAGAGAATGTTTTATTGATATTTAATAAAATTAACCTATTTTAGAATAGCATTAGGTGAAAGACACCAAAGATGGATTATGAAATCAAAGTGTTCCCAACAATTAAAAATTTCACATTAATGTCAGTTAAAAGTCCAACACACTGTAACTCTTCAGGACTGTCATTAATTCCCTCAGATCACCAATTGTAAGTCCAAGATACTTGATTATAAAGCCATGTTTCAAAAATTAAGAAATGCTTTGAAGAATTTTCCCCTGCTATATTCACTACCCTTAGCCATTCCCACCATTTTCTCTTCAGGCTGTGATTTGCTCCATCACAAATATTACTGATCTGCTTCTACACTTCCATACCATTTCGCCCGTTTTCCCACCATCATCACCGCCCTACCAGTTGTGTACACTGGCAAGCTGGAAGTCAGTCATCTGTCTCCTCAATACCTCTTCTTCCTCTTTATATTCACTTTAAACCAGTTATCTACTTACTCCATAATTTCTCCCAGATTTGTCTATCCCTTCTGCTCCTGTCAGATCCTTTGAATATGGTCCATTATTCCCCTTCACAATAGTGAAATATCTTCCTATGTACTCTTGCTTTTATACCCACCTTCCTATCTTAAAACTGTCACAAATTTGTCAAATATAAACAAAGGTCAAGTTGCCATACACTTTGTGTCCTATTTATATTCTATTGCCCTGTTCAGACTAAATTCTGCAACTCTCCTTTCCCCATGAGACAAAGGCCAAGAGACTCTCAGAAACCTTGACTCTGACAGTCAAACCACTGATTCAATTCCAGAAACCACCTACCTCTCAAATAATCATTGTTAAAAAAAGAAACCCTTGTTTATGTATTTGAGTAATTGTAGTCAGATCTCTTATTAATACTGTCGTACCTAGTGCCTAATTGGTGCCTCAATATAATTAGGGTTCAACATTAACATTTTATTTGAAAAAATTTCCACTGCTTAAAAAAAAATCCATTTAAAAGGCACTGACCCTAATGAGGATGATGAGGATCAGCATTAAGACAATGAGGATAAAAGGAAATGGATCTGACAGACCACTTGACAGGTAAAATTGACAGAATGTGGTTAGAGTAACTAAACATGATTCATTCAAACATTTACTAAAAGTGTATTTGTATCAGAAGTTGAGACTACACAGAGAAATACAACAAAATCCCAGACCATGGGAAAAGACAGACATACAAACAATGAGAACAATAAAATAAATGCTATGAAAAAAAAAAACATCTATGAGGTAAAAGCTGCTATGAGAACACAGGAAAAGAAATGCATCACTCTTCCTGAGGATGTCAGGAATACTCAAGAGTTGACACTGTGGTCTCAACTGTTGCCCTGAGCTCTAGTAATCTGTATCCAACTCTTACATGTCTAATAAGTATCTCAAACAAAACTACTGATTTCCCACTATCCCTCAAGTCTGGTCCTAAGTCTTTCTTACACAAGTAAGTAGCACCATCAGCTGCCAACTTACTAAAAAAAAAAAAAAAAATTCTAGGACTTACCCAATACATATGAATATCCAATGTTGACTCTACCTTTACAATATACATCAAACTCAAGCACTTATTATATTATGTACACTCCTAAAAGCAGGTCAAACCCACTGCCACATCTCAATCATTCTACTAAATTAACTTGTCTTTCTGCTTTTGTCTCGCCTTTCTAAAATCTATGGTCTGTACACAGCAAAAACAATCTAAGTAAAGTATAAACGAACTCATGTCTCCCTGCTCAAAATTCTCTAATAGCTTCCCAATGCAGAGTAAAAGCTAAACTTCCTATAATGGCCTACAAGGATTTACATGGTATGGGCCCTGCATGTCTTTGCCATTTTGTTTTCCTCTATTGCTCCCCAACTTATCTTTACTTTGCCCAGTCATAATGGCCTTTTTTCTTATTCTTTTTAACATACAAATTCCTCCTCATGAGAGCCCTCGAATTTGGAATACTCTTTCCCCAGACTGTATCATGGCTACCTTTTTTCTAATCATTCAAATACTGTTCACATGTCTTCCTGGAATGGCCTTCTCTAACCATTTCTGAACAATCTCTATCATAGTATCATTTTGTATTTTCTTCACAGAATTTCTCCTTAGTATAGCTATCTGAAATTATCTTATTTATTTTGTATGGTTATGGTCTGTTTGCTGCCACAGTAACCCACAATCTTTGGAAACATGGCCAATGGCCAGTTCAAATCTATATCCCAAGTGCCTAAAAACAGTGTCTGGCATGCTTAAGTGCTCAATATACTGTATTATTTGATTGACTTTGGGACTCAGCTTAAATGTCAGTTCTTTCTTCAAAGTTTCTCATAGGACACAGAGTTTATAACTATATAATTTTTGGAATTATTATCTAATTAATACCTATCTTTCCTCCGAAGTCAGACAAACTCTAAGACACAGAGTCTATCTATGCCTATTATGCTCACCTCTCCACACCCAGCCTCAGATACTTTCTGGCACAGTCAATGCTCAATTACAAATTGGGAAGGAGAAGGAAGAAGGGTTAGAGAAGAAAAGTGGAAGAGGAAAGAAAAAAGAAAAAGAGAACATAAATATAAACAAAGAAAAGGTATCAGGAAGATAAGTGCATTTTAAAACGTAAAAATTGCTTGTGTTTCCTCAGTTTTCTTCATTTCTTTGTAATATATTCATCATATCAGACAATTTTGAAAACCCTCACCCTTTTAGCAACCCTTGTAACCAACTTCCATTATCATTACCCACTTGTTTGTCTTCAGATGTTGCACTCATAATTACACACTCAAAATTTGTTTAATCAGAACAGACTATTTTTTTCATATGATCTAATATTTCAAGTAACTATAAAACACCATGACTGATTTTCTAAAAACAAATTCATATCAGACCTTACATATCCAAACAAAAGTTGACTGATGTCTATAAACTTGAGACTGAATTATGCTACCACTGTATCAAAACTTAATTTTGTGAAATTTCCTTCAGCTGCCCTTTATACCATTACCTATAAAAGTTTGACATTATAAACAAAATGTCTAAAAAGGAATTTGATAATTGTGGCATAGCAAAATAATGGATTATCAACTATTTAAAGTGTTATTTATCAAAAAACTATTTTTTAAAGATTTTATTTTTTTATTTTTAGAGAGGGGGAAGGGAGGGAGAAAGAAAGGGAGAGAAACATCAGTGTGTGATTGCCTCTCTCATGCCCCGCACTGGAACCAGGACCACAGACCAGGAATGTACCCTGACTGGGAATCGAACCAGCAACCCTTAGTTTCACAGGTCGGCTCTCAGTCCACTTAGCCACACCAGCCAGGGCTCAAAAAACATTAATAATCTAGGAAACCATTTGCCATATAATTTAAGGTGAAAAAAGAAAAGGTAGAAAACCATATAAATTAATGCCATAATTTTGTTTCAACACACAAGAGCAAAAAGATTGTGAAAGCAACAAAATGCGGGGCTTTGAAAGTGGATAAAAATAGTAACTGATTTAGCAGACCAAAGAAACTTGAATCCTAAATCAGCACTGATGAAGCAAAGACACTTAATTTTCATGGCAGGATCCCAAAGGTTCAGAAATTGGCAACATTCAAATCAGCCAAGTATAAATCCTCTAGGTAAGATACTGGAAAATCTTCCCTGAAAAAATCAGGTAACCACAAAAAAGAAAAAAACAAAAAGTAAAAAAACCTAAAGATACTGACATCAGGGACTGTGAAAAAAGCTTACACCTACAGTAAAGCTAGCAGTCAGCCAGTTCTATTCACAGGTAGAGCTTCCAATCACCTTTTTGGTGGCCTCTCTCATGACTGAATGAATGGCCAAGGATCAGCAAACAATGGAGAAAAGCCAAAGACAGAAGCCGAAAACAACAAACTTAAAACATCATCTTGAAGAAAACAGACTATGCAGGGGAAAAAAAATACTATTACTATTTTTTGAAAGGAGGGGGGAAAATATTGCATCACCACATGCATAAACAAGAATAGGATGCTACAGTTAAATATTGAAAACAAATCTTCTTGGCTATTAAAAATATAACAGCAGAAATGAAAAATAGAAGGCCTGTAAGGTTGAAGAAATCAGAAAATGGAAGACAGATATGGAATGTATGAGAAAAAAGATATGAAATTTTTTTAAAAAAACATAAAAGGTCTAATATTTGAATACGGGAGCCAGAAGGCAGAAGAAAGCAGAAAGTAAGTTACAAAATAATTAAAGAAAATACTCCAGAAGATTGTGGTCCACTTTTTTTTACACATACATGTTACAGATACCCAAGATGTTTCCTAAGAGAGGAGTTTCTTTGACCAAGCCACGTCCTCAATCTGCAATACTTTTTTCTCTTCACACTCTCAAGGCTCTGTTTAAAATGGCATATGCTTCTCTACTATTGCAGCCTATTTTAGACTTCAAAAAAAAGTACAATGAACCTATATAACACCCAATGTAATTTCTAGTTACAAAATAATTTCCAATTAACTCTCAATTTCTATAGCATTTTGTCTAAAATATACATTTTAGCATTTAATACCTAAGAAATATATCTCTGCATATTTGGGATACCAGTTACATCACTTTATTTTTTTTTTGTACTCTCCATAGTTGTTAAGATAGTAAAGCAGACTAGTACTTTTTCAAAAAGAAAGAATCCCAAAGAAATCTAAACAAGGATTTTTTTCCTTTTTCAAAAATTTTTATTTATTAATTTTAGAGAGAAAGAGGGAAGGAGAGAGAAAGAGAGAGAAACATTGATTTGTTCTCCCACCCATTAATGCTTTGATTGGTTGACTCTTCTATGTGCCAAGACCAGGGACTGAACCTGCAACCTTAACATATAGGGACAATGCTCTAACCAACTGAAGTACACCGCCAAGGGCCAACAAGAATATTTCTTTTTTAAAAAAAATCCTCACCAGAGGATGTTTTCTATTGATTTTAGAGGGCAGGGGGTGGGGGCTGGAGGGAAGGAGGGAAGAAAGAGGGAGAGAGAGAAAGAAAGAGATGGGGAAGGAGGGGTGAGACAAAGAGGGAGAGAAACATCAACTGGTTGTCTCCCATATGTACCCCGATCTGGAGAGAACCCGCAACCTAGGTATGTGCCCTGACAGAGGACCGAACCCACAACTTTTTGGTGTATGGGACAATGTTCCAACCAACTGAGTCACCCAGCCAGGGAAAGGATATTTCTTAAATTTAAGGTGACAGAAACTTTTCCGAAATACAGTGCAAATCAAATTGTAGCTTAAAAATGCCAAACCCTCCCACACACCATTAGTTGCAGATTTTGAGTATTATCAATAAAATATATCCTACAGACCACAAGTACATAAAGAAAAAATGTGAGCCACATATTAAAATATATACCCTATTTATTTCCAACAGGTGAGTAATATTTAACCACATTATCGAAGCAAGAAAAACCATTAGACTACAACCATCAAATTCATGCTCTTAATTCATTCAGGATCAAATAAATCAGAATTAAACAATGACCTCTCATATAACCAAAAGAAACTTCAAAAATAATTTTTCAATATACCTATGTATATTAAAAAACTCACAATGGCTACCTTCAATAAGAGACCAGTCCCTGGAAGTTTCTTTATTTTTTAAAGAAGTTCACTGCAAAAAGACAAAGTATACAGAAGCTGCCAGTTTACAAAGTAAGTTCTCATTTCCGTTGGAAGAAAATACAAAGTACCACTGCAAATAAACTATTTCATTATTAAAACAACTTTTCTATCTATTCATTGTAATCATGTATAGCAATATGTTGAACACCTAAATAAGTAAATATCACCAACAAGAACCTGATAAGCAGTAAAAATATGAAAGACATTACCACGCACTTTAAAAATAGTTATAGCAGAACAAGAACCAAATATTCGCCCAGAGCAGGATGTAAGTTAAAACTGAATTCTCTGTATAGGAGTGTGCTCAGCAGAGCGGCTACATCTGCGGATATAGCACATGCACTGCATAAGGCAGTATTTCAGCGGACAGAGCTGCAGTCCTAAAAGGGGCACAAAAGAGTTCCTGCCCACAGAAGTTCCCTAAATATACAAATCAATCTAAAAGCCACTCCCAGTCTTCATCCCAGTGTCATTCAGTGTAAGAGTCAAAATTAAGAATTACGGTAAAGAAAAAGTATACAATCAGGTTTCGAGAAGAGTAGGTTGCTATGTATCACAGAAGTATGAAAATATATTATTCTTTGGACTGGTCTGTGAGTATATGGAATGGAGAAGCCACAAATCAGACTTGATACACAAGTGGTAGTATCAACCTGTAAGCCCCTCACTAAACCTACTCATTTTTAAAGTATTAATTTAAAAATCAATGGCTTTATCCTATTCTGTTGAGTCTTCCTGAAAGACTCTCAAACAATGCCTAAGATTCTTGAGCTATCTTAAACTACACCAATAATTTCAGGGCCATATAGATAATAAGCCATCTTCCTTTCCATTTTTAAAAAGAAAATTAGGAAAAATGAATCTTTAATTCTGATAAAGATTATAGCATGATCTACTGTAAGAGCTTAACCTGTTGGCATGAACTTTAATATCCTACAAACATACTATGACTCAAAGTCACAACATAGAGCAAGAATAGTTTTACTTGGCATTTGTTAGTAAAATAGGATGTAAATTCACATGCTTGCAGAAGTGGTGATAAAACAACAATCAGCAAATTTGTAAGTCACCAGGAAGCTGAAGGTTTGGAAAAAAGATAGCTATTTCCACTTTAATCTTGTCCCTTGAGTAGTGGTATGGAAGCAGACTCAAGAACAAAAAAATGAGAGCAACCAAGGATAATTTACTAAAATTCACCTTAAAAAGATTGAATCTGCCATCTTGGATCTCTGCACCTGGTGTAACTTCCATAGTACAGTCTTCGGCCTAAGTTAAATAACATAATTTTTTAATTGATAGGCCATATAAAGACTAGCTGTGGCTAGTCTGTGACTTGAAACTAAGAACATCAGAAAATCATTAATATGAAACTGAAAAGGAAGGAGGGAAAAAACACAAACATAGTAAAAAAGAATGGAATTTTTAAAATATCATATAGTTTTTAACCACCTTTAGAGGAAAAAGTGATTTATTATTTGGGAAATAAAACTGGGACAGTAGAAAAAGATGGGTATTTTGGAATATTTATCAATTACCGTAATTTTATTTGTAGTCGAGGTAACTGGTATAACTTCAAGTCCCATTCGTATCCTCTTTTGTTTTTCACAGTAAGCTTTCCAGGTATCTTCATTAAAGCCGTAATTAAAATAATCAGAAAGATCAGCACCTACAGATAAAAAACGCTTTTAGTGTACAAATATTTCAATTCTATTTTTATGCAGTATATAAAATATTATTAAGTATAAAATATAAATTTAGAGTTCTATTAATCTTATCACCCCTTCTAATTTTACCAGTTCTCCCAACTACCATAAAGAGAATTATATGAATTTTTGATCAAAATTATTTCCTTTAGAAATGCATTATAATAAAATAATATGCATGTCTACTTTAATATAATGCTAGGCCACCAGCAAGATTTAATATATTCATTATCAATGATCAATTTATTATATCAATTCATTATTATTCTCATGCATTTAAGACTACAAAAATGACATTAACACAATAATAAATTGATAATGAAAAATACTTTTCTGATAATTGTTTACACTATAAATCCTCTTGAAACCGATATAATCTACAATAACCTTACCAGGTTTACGCCATGGTTTGTCTTCAAAAGAATCCAAATCTACCTCCAAGAGTGGAACTCCATTAATGCTTCCAGGTGCATCAAGGTCTACCCCTTTGACTTTTGTCCCTATTTCATAAAATTACAAAATGGTGAAGGAGCTACATTAGCAAGAAGCTGAGAGAGATGACAGACAAAACAGAAAACACTGACATCTTTTTACTGTTCCTAGCACTATACATGGCAAAGGTTCCAAACAGAAAGAACATTAATGTTTACCATACATAAAAGGTAAAGTCAAACCTTATGGTACAGCTATACGATAAAATGGATAGAGAGGTTAGGGACTTATTACTTACAATAAATAAGGGATTCCTGTACTACTAGGAAGTTGCTAACTTCCATGTTTTAATTCAGTTTCTGGACAGTCTGGGAGCTAAGAAATGTTTTTACCTTTTTAAAGGGCTGTAAGACAAGTAAAAAACAAACAACACCATGGCAGGAACCCTATGTGGCTGACACAGCCTAAAATATTTATTAGCTAGTTCTGTGATATATGGTCAAAACTGATTTTTAATTAGCTGTAATAGTTATTACAATGTAGTTATCACATATTCAGATATATGCCTTATTTCCCTACTGATACACTTGCAAATAAAAATTTTACCTGTGGTTCCATAAACTCTTCCTCCCGTCTTTATGTTAAGATTTACAGGTGCTGTACCATAACTCCTAAAAACAAAATAAAAATTATAAACAAAAACAGTAATATATGCAATGTGTACAAATAAACTGCACACCCACAAAGTAAATGTATAAACTGACAATGACTCACAGATTTTAGAAAATATCTTAAACTAATTTTAAGTCTGTCACTCAGGCTTGTATAAGTAATAAAATTGCAGAACAATACAGATGCAAACTGCAATTTAAGATTTTCTGATTCTAACTAAAAAGTTTGTTTTATCAATTCATTTATAAAAACACTTTAATTTGAGGAATCAGAAATACTGCTGCTTCCATATAATTTTACTTAATTATCTTTAGGAAAGGAATATTTGATGAAGAAATCTTTTATCATGAGCTGTAATTAAAATACAACATTGTATTAATTTTAGGTGTAAAACACAATGATTTGATATATATTTAAATTGCAAAGTTTAGTTAACATACGGTCTGTCCAGAAAAAGTCCAACCATTGTTAATATAACAAGAACAGTTTGCGCTACATCGATGTAACCAAGCAGCACAGAAGAGTGGACTGGAATGCGCATGCATGAACAATGATGACTTCACTGTACTAATCATTTGGGGTGGAAGATGCCATTGAGTGAGCATGTGTACTGTAAGGCCCTCAAATGACTACGTGAGTAGAACGCATCTGAGTCTAATTTTGAGTTAAGTTCGAGCATTCCATAGTGGAAGCTATTCAGATGACTCAAAAGGCCACAGCTATGGACAACTGGTGATTGGCAGCTTCATCATGACAACACGCCTGCTCATGCATCACGCCTTGTGCAGATTCTGGCAATAAATATCAAGTCACCCAGGTGACCCAGTCCCACTACAGCCCAGATTTGGAACCCTGTGACTTCTGGTTTTCCCAAAACTAAAATCACCTTTGAAAGGGCAGAGATTTCAGACCATCAGTGAGATTCAGGAAAATATGAGGGGGCAGCTGATAGTGATTGGGAGAACTGTGTGAGGTCCCAAAGTGCCTAAGTTGAAAGGGGTTGAGTCATCACTGTCCTAGGTACGATGTTTTTTTGTATCTTCTTCAACAAATGGCTCTATTTTTCATATTGTGTGGCTGGATACTTTCTGGACAGACCTGGTACATTACCACCCACAGTTACAAATGTTTTTTTCCCCCTTGTGTGTTGGGAACTGCCCTGCCTGGTTTCAGTAGCTGTAACCCCCTATGGCTAAGGCTGAGTGAGTAACCTTTGGACCATAAGCTACTAAGGAGACAAAACTTATCTCCCCGGCAGGGGTACCGCCTCTGCCTCTTTTACTTCACCCTGCCTGGCCCCCAATGCTTGATCGGTTAGCCAATGATGGGTAAGATTCCTCAAGGGAGGGACAACCTATAACAGGCATGATCACAGGGGGCCCCCAGGGAAGGACTTGGGGGTTACAGAAAAGGGGTGATGGACCCTTGCCCCTTGGCTTTGACACAGCCTGAGTCCTCATTCTGTCTTCCAGAAGTCTCCTAATCTGTTGGCTGCCTTACTTCCTCTGCCTGACTTAAGCCTGAAACAATGTCTTAAGCCTGAAACAGCGCTGGTGGTGGGTGCAGCCCTGTGCTGGAAAGGGCAGGTCCCTAGGGTGATCAGGCCTAAGAAAGACTATGTAGAATCCTGAGAAACCTGCTTTATTTAGAATGCTCTCAATTAAATAAGGGTCCAAGCAGGAAGTGAGTTCTGTTCCCCCAAGTTTTATGGCCATTTAACTATCTGACCCTGACTCAAAATAGGCCCTCAGAGTTCTTTGTATGTTATCTATTGTTTGATCCTTACTGCCTGATAATGATTAATGAGCTTTACATATACACCCTGTATTCCTGTGCAAATTGATCCAATAAAAGCCTCTCCAGGCAAGGGTCGGGGTGCTCTCCTCTTGAGCGGGTGGCCAGGGTGGCCGAGGCGCTCCAAGGCTTGTCTACCCTTCACAGAGAAGTCACGCTGTCCTTTTTCCTCCACAGGACTTGGTAGTCCATGTGAATTTATTTAGTCTCATCCATAACACCACAGATACTGCGGGCCTGCGTCTGCATCACTTGTGGTAAGACTTTTTAAGATTCACTCTCTTAGCAACTCAGGTGAAATTTTAACAAGAGTTCTCCCATACATACCATGGTAAGATGGAAAAATGTAAAAACAATGGAATCAACCACTAACAGTTTAATACAGGCATACTATCTTTGATTCACACAACTGTTACTTAAAAATAACTTACCCGTACTGTGGTGCTCCCGTTTTAATGTCTCCTATAGTGACATGAACATCATCCTCATCGTCATCACTGTCACTATCACTATCATCTTCAGTCTCGGTCACTTTCTATACCAACATAAACAATTTTAAAATATATTCAATAATCCATTTCAATATCTAATATGAATAACTGAAGAGGTATTCATTTTGCAATTAAGCTACAGTTTTACAGAAAAGTTACAAGCTCACAGAAATGCTACTTACTTCATTTATAACTTCAATGTTTTACATGATAGAAAAGGATGTGAAAACCTTTTTTCATCATCATCTTTATAAATATCTTGTGGGTTTTCCTACTATTTATAACTGCTCCCCTTGCAAAAATGGTCTAAATTAATTTACTAAGAGAAAATAAGCCCTGGCTGGTATAGCTCAGTCAATTGAGCACAGTCCTGAGATCCAAAGGGTCACTAGTTCAATTCCCAGTCAGAGCACATGCCTGGGTTGTAGACCAGGTCCCCAACAGGGGGCACGTGCGAGAGGCAACCACACACTGATGTTTCTCTCCCTCTCTTTCTCCTTCCCTTCCCCTCTAAAAATAAATAAAGTCTTAAAAAAAAAAAAGAAGATAAAATTACAAAAAGTGTTTCAAAAATTCTTGGTGAAAAGAATATTAAGAGGATAACAATTAATTTTAAGATTCACAGTGCCATGGTTAATTAAAAAGCAGCTTATTTATTCCTAGAATTCATTTACACCTAGAAGGGGTCCCGCATGCAAATGGTTGAGGGAATACTTTGTTTCTATGAGTAAAAATAGGGCCATTTACGAAGGTTTTGTTTTGGCTCTAAAAGGCTACTTAGTGCTTAGTCACATAATACTAAATTTATAAAGTAGAACGCCGAGGCAAAAATGATTTCTGTATACAAATTCAAAATTGCAGAACAATTTTTTTCTTTTTTTTACAGGGTTAGAATGTTAAAAACAGTCATAGGGCTCATAATATATTCACACCCCTCTAAAACATCACTTTTAACAGGTATGAGGTCAAAGACTGTCACTTACAAAATTTTTTTTTTTGCTAAAAAATATGACAATCCAACTTGTGCTTCAGAAGACTCAAATGTCTGCTTTAAAAATCAGGGTATGTCCTGTTTTGATGTACGACCATTCAGTTCCTTGAAATAAACCTCTAACCTTTGCACATGACCTATTTCATCTGAATCTTTCTACTCCTTCTCTTCATTATGCTTTCCATGGCACCAGATGAGGCAGGCAATGTAAGAGAGTGCCAGATCAAGCAGGACACTGAAAGTCATATTAAATTTTAGCTTTATTCCTAAGTGAACACAAAACTATTGATACAGATTTTAAACAGAAGTAACTAGATTTCAAAACCTTGTTTACCGGTTTAGGTACTCCATTTTCAGCAGTTTCATCTTCAGCTCCAGATGGAGGATTATTAGCACTACAAAAATAAATACACATGCCTAGTATTACTTTTCAGAACTACGGATAGTGTATACTGGTACTTTTAAACTATGTCTGATATTTTCTAAAATTGTTTCCATTGGATGGTAAGAAAATGGATGGTAAAAACTACCTACCTGTCTATTCCTGATGCCTCATATAAAACATGTAGTCAACATTAGAAATAGAATGGAACCGCCTCCATAATTTATTAATGATGTCAAATTTGCAATTTGATGGTGGGGTACAATTGAAGGGTTTTTTTTACATTTTTAAAATATGCTTCCCACTTAATTTTACTTATCCTAAATATTTATCAAACATCCGCTCTACGACATGTATTATTGTAATCACCAAGGACTATGTAACAGTTTCCTCTTTTCGGATTTGTAATATGATCACATTAACTATTCAGTATTCAATTAATACACATGCCCCTGCCTGGCTTTCTGTCTTCATCCCTTTTATTGAATATATGTTCCTTGTATAAAAAAATAAACTTTAAGATTAAAAACTTTATTTAAGGCTGCCTTCAAATTTGATACCAATGGCAGCCTCAGACAGATGCATTAAAAAACTAACTGCTTTTTTAAGGCCAGTTAATACTTAAATTTGCCATTACAACAAAATTGACACAATAAGACATTCCTATCCTACTATGCCTTCTGTGCAAGTGTCTTATTTTCAAGCATATATTCATTAACTATCAAGTAAAACTTCTTGTACTACAGTGTAATTGGTTTCTTATAATTTTAATAATTACGATTTCCATAATGGGAATTAGCGATTAACTTCATTCTATAGTAAGGAAATGCAAGTACAAAGCAACTAACAATTATTTAGTAGCATTTCTAAGATAAATAAATAAATAATTCCAAGTGTTGATCTAGTTCAAGGATCTCATTTAAAACTTTTGTTATCTGCCTTGGCTGGTGTAGCACAGTGGATTGAGTGCCAGCCTGTGAACCAAACGGTCACCAGTTTGATTCCCAGGGCACATGCCTGGGTTGCGGGCCAGGTCCCCAGTGGGGGCCATGTGAGAGGCACCCACACATTGATGTTTCTCTCTTTCTCCCTTCCTTTCCCTCTATCTAAAAATAAATAAATAAAATCTTTAAAAAGAAAAAAAGATTTTTGTTATCTTCTAAACTTCATTCTATATTAGGTGGTTTCTATATAAATCAATTTAAACTCTACCTTGCTATCTCCAAATAAAGTAAAATGAAGAATAAAAACTGATAGCATATCTGACAAATTCACTGTCGTCCTGCTTGACTCAAGAAAACAAACCAGCAACTGTATTTTTCCAGTACCTTTACCTCCTGCTTAAATAAGCTTCTAGGTAGCCAGAAAGAAGTTCAGCTTGTTTATATCACAAAATAGTATTAGCCAAAACAAGGATAGATAAAACATGAGAATTGGAGACAGTACAATGCAACGGTTAAGAACAGAGGTTTTAACAATGAACTAATCACGAAGAAACTGAGGAAATCTCTAGTAACAAGGATTCAGCTCACTTAGGACAATGCAATGATGCACTACACTGATACTAGAACATAGGTTTGGTGCTCTCTTTCCCAATGAACTTTTAAAAGTTTTCATTCTCTATCACCATTAAAATGATAAAAACATGATAAAATTATAAGCATTTTATAGAAAAATAGTATCTTAAGGGTAGATCTTTTCCATAGGATGAAATAAATTTAATAGTTCTCTAAATAAAGTTTGAATAAGGAATATCGAGATTTTTGACAGGGATGCTCAGGAAAGGTAGAAGGCGCCTCTCAAATAAATTTAATCAAGCTGTGTATTGAGGAATTAAAATTAAAGAATGTTCAATCAGAAAATAAGTTTGAAGATTTATAACCCAAAACTAGTATTAACAAAAATGAAATAAAAATTAGCTTATAAAAAATTGTATTTAGTGAATCTGAATCTCTACCTTATCAATTAATTTCTCGACCAATTGAAAAAGAGCACATTAAGAAATATTTAATTACCTTCCAAACTGTAAATTACACGAATCCTCACTTTGTGGTTAATATTAGCTTTAAAAACTGGGTTGGATACAAAATTTAAAAACTAAATGACAAAATGTCAGATGACATAGCAATAAGTTTCAGAAAATGTCTTCCCAAATTGGGGATAGTTTTAAGTGGGGAATAACGGTCTTAATTTCAACACCCCAAAAGCTATTTCTACTTCTCATTTCTTCCCTCCATTCACTTGTTTTTAAGTAACAGCTTTGAGATAATAATTAACACACCATACAATCCATTCATTTGAAATGTACAACTCAATGATTTTTAGTATGTTTACAAAATAGTGCAACAGTAACTACTATCTAATTCCAGAACATTTTCATCACCCCCAAAAGAAATCTTGTATATATTAGTCACTTCCCATTTTGTCCTGTACCCAGTCCCAGCCAACACTAACTACTTGGTGTCTCTATGGATTTATCTACTCTGCCCATTTACTATAAATAGAATTATATAATGCGCAGTCCTTTGTGACTGGCTTCTTTCGCCTAGCATGTTTTCAACGTTCACCCTTGTTGTAACAAACAAATAATTCATTCCCTTTTACTGCCCAATAGTATTCCATTGTATAAATATACCACATTTTATCTATCCATTCATTATTTGATGGACATGGGTTATTTCCATTGTTTGGCTATTATGAATAATGCTGCTATGAACGCCCGTGTACAGCAGGTGCTTGAATACTGCCCTTTCGTTCAATGACAGTTTCTTATAACGTTGATGAGATCTGTAGGATTGTAACTTTTGTTTTATTCCCATTAGCCTACGGCACAACTGGTCTCACTATAGGTAGTTTCACTTAAATTCACAGAACCTATAGGTGATGTTAAGTGAGAACTTACTATGCAAGACTTGGCATGGATGTATGTTTTCATTTCTCTTGGAGTACAGACCTGTGAGTGGTATTCCTGGATCATATGGTAACTCTTTGTTCAACCTTTTAAGGAATTGCAAGACTGTTTTCCAAAGTAGCTGAACCATTTTACAATCCCACCATCAGTGAATGGGGGTTCCAATTTTCTCCATTTCCACACCAACGCCTATTTCTGTCTTTTTTATTACAGTCAAACTACTGGGTGTGAAGCACTATTTCCTTCACTTATTAAACCCAAATATTCTTTAAAAGCTAAGTCCTCTGGTCAGTCAAGTCAGCATATCCATTAACCTGTATGAGTGAGCTGCTTTGAAATTTAGAATTCAGCTTCTGGTCCCTGTACATGTTCTATAAACAATACGAATACTTTTCTAGTAATCTAACAAAGGGAACTAATCTTAGTAACAATTAATTCATGAATTCCCCTTTGCATTTAAATGAGCACAAAATGCAGAAATTATAATCCACGTGCATTACACCATCAGAAATACTGTTAAAGGAGTAATTTAAGATTATTGTAAAAAACTTTTTAAGTTAAAACTTTTTTCTTGGCAGTCTAATGGTTATATTGTATACTCCACTACTAAGCTCACTTAGAAGTAAAAAATTACTTAACAGTGAAAAGGAGTTAAACCCTAACTTCAAAATCTTTGTCCCCTAAGCTACCAGCAAATAAATAGACTAGTATAAAATCAGGCCCTGAAATAGGAATCAACTCCCAAAGTTTCAATATCTTCCAACCTTTTGTCAGAACCTTGTAACCAAACCAATGAATTCTGACAATCTGTTGACAGAGCCACTGTATTATATACACTACCTGCGTTAAGTATCAACAAGAAATTTCACTAACCTGGTATTTTCTTCTTCTGGCCTTTCAACTTCATTTTCATCTACCAAAAAGAAATACATAAATAAATAAATAAAATTAACAAACTACTCTTAAAGAAACCAGTAGTATGAAAATCTGAAGTGATCATCACAAGCACTAACCTAGGTCCTTTGCCAAATCACTGTGCACATGCACGTCCCATGGGCCTATAAGCACATCCAAAGTTAGATCACCTTGTAATGACTTATCAAGATATGTATTTTATGAAAAAAAATCAGATTTCACTTCCATAAAAATAAACTTAAGAGGTATAAAGACTTCTGTATCTTTATAAAATAAACCCTACATATTTACATTTCAAAGAGTATTACTAATGCTACATCTTGCCACCAAAGACAAATGACTTTACAAGTTTATCAAAATCAAAGTCACATCATCAAGGAGCTACACGGTGCCCAAACATATGCTTTTACTACAGTGAAGACAATGAAGAATACACATTTCTGGCAAGGAACAAATATTAACTTTCAAATCTGGTATCCGTAACAAGAAGGGACTGTGACTTACTAAAAGCTAAAAACCAAATGCTTAAACAAGTTCCTTTAAAAAAGGAAGTACATGATAATTAAATTTATTTCAAAAAAAAGTAAATACATAAGATGATACTGAAAACTATAAGCCTAAGAGACATGTGTTACTTCTATGATGTGAATTGAAGAGCAGTCTCTTAAATAAGAAAAACTTCACCTTCATACAGGAGACATTCGGGGTTTTCTTTATGGGCCATAATGTATTCCATCTTTTCTTTCTCTTAATTAATTATTTTTAAAGCACGACTTTCAGACAAGGAGGTACCCTTGCAGGTGCATTCCATACAAACTGACCATCAAGAAACAAGACGTTAGTTTTACAGCATCAACTTTATTAGCTATTACAGAATGACTATTGCTTAAAGAAAGGGACAGGATGGGCATCCTACAGCCAAGGGGCTTGAAGAAAAACACCAACACTACTCAGAATCGATATAAAAAAAAACTCGAGTGAACAGCGCGGAGGCGAGGCAGCCGAGAAGCCCAGACGGGGCGAAGGGCGAGGCCGGCCCCGCGCCCCAGACCCCGGTCCGACCCCGCCGCGGCAAGCTGCGTGCATTTTGGGGATGGGGGCTGGACCAGAGGAGACCGAAGCGGGCGGGGGAACGCGCACACCACGTTGGGCCTGACTTAGGCCAAACCAGGTTCCGTAGAAGAGGCCCCAGGCGGAGCCGTGAAGGGCCCGAGAGGACGACCGTTTTGGCGCCGGGAGGGGAGGCCTGGGAGAACCCGGGAGGGACAGAAGGGACAGGAAGTTCCGTACCGCCATAGAGCCACTCTTCCTCCTCATCCCCTCCGGTCCCGCCGCTCAGCTCCGACACTAGACGTTCGACCTCACCGGCCGACATGGCCGCCCCGAGCACAACTTAAAGGCAGCGGTCAAAAGCCCCCTCCACCCGCTTCCCCAGCCTCGCTGCCCGAAGACCCAAGAAGGGCGCAAAAGCCCCGGCGAGCGAACGAAGAAAGCACGAGACTCAAATCCACTGGACACCGCAGCGACAGAGGTGGCAAAGCACACTCGGGCCTCGGCCCGCCAGCGCATGCGCAGTAACCAAGCGGCGCGGCGGCGGTAGGTGGCTTCGCTTCCGTGGTGGCGGCCACCTGAGCGTAGTTGCGCGTGCGCACCGTGGTTAGCCCCGCCCCTATGGAATCTCACTTTGCCTTTACAACGCTTTCGTCGGTAGCTTCCTACGTAAACTAGGTTTCCCCTCCCCCAACGGTTCCTCCAATAATTGGTATTGCCTTTGTCTGCGAGTACTCCATTGTTTTCTTTTGCCCTTGACGCTTTCTGCATTTAATCTTCGGAAAGGCCTTATTTCATTCTTAGTATATTGTATCCCCCTTGATACAGAATAGTCACTTATTGGTCCCCTGTTTCTTATTAAATAAGAAATTATTATTCATGGCCACTTTCTTGCAATGTTTTAACAGCAAACAAAAGCAGAACTAATATATGAATAATGCATTCTCCTCGTAAAAACAAAACATTACAATTAAATTCAAAGATCCCCTCATCCCCTACCACCCTTTACAAAAGCAGCTCGTATTATTTGTGTGCTGTGAATCATTATGAAATTTTCTATACCTTTACTTCAGTTGAATTGTATTGTTTTAGTGGGAGAACCTGAGGCTAATGAGTCTTAAAAGGGTACAGTACAGTATGTGTTTTTCTGTGGATTGCTTTTTTTTTAACTCAAAAGTGTCTCGGAGATTCATATTACTACATATACAGGGTCCCACACAAATAACACCCCTTGTTTATTACACAAAAACTTTTATTACAAAATTATAAGCACGTAATTCTGTAACAATAATATCACACTCAAGCACACCATATGACATTTTAGGTGAAATGTTCAAATTAAAACTAGAAATCATTATACCCATATTATTACCCTACCAACCACACTCAAGCAAGCCTTACTTCCACCTGACTCTGTATATTAAACTATGTCCATTTCTAAGTGCTCATACTATTTCATAGCATGGCTCTCATAAAGTGAATATGGCTATTTCTCTGTTGATGTTATTTAGATTGCTTTCAACTTTACAGCTTAATGTAAAAAAAAAAGTACAATGAACATCTTTGTCAATGAATTTTTATAGATTTGTAGAAGTGTTTCTCCAAGATAGATCATAAAGTATGTGCAGTTTTTATTTTAGTAGATAATGCCAAATTTTAAGGCCACTTTTGAGAACAGGTCTTTCAAGAAGATGACACAAGATTGGTCAAAACTGGTGTTCTGGTTCTTAACTATAACTACCTACTTCCTAACCTGTCTATGCTTCAGTTTTCTCATCTATAAAGTGGGAAAGTTGAACTAGATGATCTTTAAAGTCCTTTCAGTTCTAAAGTTTTCAAACAAGATACTTTCACAGAAAGAAATCTGTTTTAGTTTTGAAAATCAATTTGTCCGTACTTTCCAATCAATAAATACTGTTTGTTTATTTATTTATTTATTTATTTATTTATTTATTTAATGATTACTGAATGCCCACTGTTTAAGAACTTAGAAAATAAAGATATAATTAAAACATAGGCCCTGCCCTTAAAGATCTCTCTATTGTGAAAAGGTAGTAAACAACTAGCTCTCCTACGAGGGAAGAAGTGGATATGTCATAAAAGAAGCAAACACAAAGTGTTTACATCCTACTAATAAGACACCTTTTTGTGTAATTTAAACAAATTATGTGATTTTAATCCCCCTTCCTTTTGAGTACTCATCTATCTGCTGTTCCCGGTTCCCCTTCCCTACCTGTTTAGGATAATCTCTGCATCCTTCTGAACTCTGTTGAGTGAGATATAATTAACTTTGTGAAATCTTTCCTAAATTCCACTTTTATCTCATTCCATTTCTTTCTTTATTTGAAAAATATTTATGTAGGGTCTACCAAGTGTCAGGAGCTCTTCTAGGCTATGTAGATTGAGCAGTGAGAAAAGCAAAGTCCACCTCTCATGAAGCTTTCATTCTAATGAGGAGACAGCCAATAAACCTAAGTGTATAATACATCAAGTGTTGGTAAGGATTATCTTGGCATTTACTGACAGCAATGGAATGAAGATTTTACATTCTGCCTGCTACTGTCATATGGCAATCACTTATAGTTCTATTTTTCATTCCATGAGCATATAGTGAACTTTGGTTGTTTCATGGAAGAAACTATTGCTTTTTGCTGAGGAGTCTCTTTTTCCTTTCAGCTGCCTGAAATGAGCTTGACTTTCAAGGCACTTCTTAAGCTGAACTAAAGAATTACTGAATAATAATTGATGCATCAGAATTGCCTTCCCAGAAGTAGCATTTAAGCTTAGCTTTGAAAGGAAGATTCCCACAAGCAGAGAAGCCCATAAATCACTAATAGCTAGTCTTAAAAGTCCTCTTCCTGCTTGCTTTCAAATTGAGTTCCTTGTCTGGATAAACTTCCATAGTTAAACGTGTCTTTAACTCCCTAGTCATTAGAGAGATTTTAAAGACAGGTATCTTGATATTGTATAAAATTATGACTTTATCTAACTACAGTACTCTGTATATTCTGATTATATTTGTTTTCCATTTTATTATTTTTTGTGATCTGTTGGTTCTTAGCAAAAACAAACAAACAAAAACAAAGGATTGGTTTTAATATATCTGAGAATTACTGAAAGGTAATGCTCAGTCAATTAAAATAATGAAGAGAGTATAAGAGTTGAAGATCGAATAAAGGTGCTTTGCTCAATACCTAGTAGATAGCAAGTCCTCATCAATGTGTTTTGAATGAATATGTCATTTAGGCCCAAATGTGCTATTTGCTGCCAACTTTAAATGTGTTGCTTAAATTTCAATGTTCTTCACTTTCCTCATCAGTAAATCAATATTAAAATAAAATTTTACCCCCTATTCTTGGGAGGATAACAAAGACTAAACTGAGCTTTCAAATGTCAAAGTTGACAAGTTAGTGGCAAGCAGGTGGTGGGTCATGTTTTTAATACTTTTGTCCTTTGAACAACCTGAACAACTGCACATGTTCAGAGGTTTTCTCTCTCTTGATACTTTCATTAGCAATTAAGCCCCGATTATCCACCTTCCTCTATACTCTTACATATTTTGACACTAGATTTTATATTTCCAGTTGTCTCTGGAAAATTGTTTCATCTCCTATTATATCTACATTGTTAAATAAACTGCACACTCCTTAAGACTGAGAACAATTTTTTTCCTGTAGTCAGCAAATCCTGTCTTACAATGTTAATTTCATAGAAAGTGCTTAGTAAATCCTTAAGTTGATCATGCAAATGGAGAACTTAGAAATGAGATGAAGGGAAATATGCTTGATTTTATGAGGAATGGGAAATAAATGCTGGCTATTTTTAACAAAATACAAATCACATTTAAATAAGGTAAATCTAGTTATCTTAGGCATATTGTTTTAGCAAGAATTAATTTGACTCTGCCATAACATCTGAGAGTAAGAAATGGAAGAAAATTCTGACACATGTTATAATATGGATGAACCTTGAGGATATTATGCTAAATGAAATAAGCCAGTCACAGAAAGACAAGTATAGAATGATCCCATTTATGTGAGGTATCTAGAGTAGTAAATTCAAAGAACCATAAAATAGAATGATGGTTGCCAGAGGCAGGGGAGGTGTAGTTGGGGAACTCTTGTTAATGGATACACTGTAGATTTTCAGTTTCACAAGATAGAAAGCTCTGGAGATTGGTTGTATAGCAATGTGAAAATACTTAACACTATTGAATTGTACACTTAAAAATGGTTAAGATGGTGAATTTATGTTACATGTATTTTGTCACAATTAAAACATCAGACAAATAAACTAAAACATGTCCCAACTGAACTCAGTACATTTATTCCCCAAAATGCCTCTCTTTTGATTTTTCAAATCTCAGCGACTGCGACTTTAAGTGGGTATTAATCAGAAATTTTCTGTCTACTTCACTCTCTTTGTCAATCCAGTCACCAGGTTTTTGGCCCTCTCTCTTTAACATTTCTTTACACAGTCCTCAGTGTGTATCACCTTTACTCATTCCTTATCTGCTCTTGGGTGATTGATTGCTGTTGCTGTTTCCTAACAGTTCCTCCTGCTCAAAAACCTTACTGCATGTCTTAAATGATTGTCCATGTCTTTATTAGAATTCTTAAATCATTGTGCCTTTACTAGAATTTTTTTCTTAATTCCAGACGTGAACAAATTATTTCTAGTCCTAAAAATACTTTAATAGTCACCCCCCAGTTGCTAATATGTAGAATAAAAAATAAGACTCACCCTGATCTAGTCCCTTCTTTTCCAGTTGCTAGCTCCTATTTCTTTTTTAGTCTCTCTTTATATGACACACTCCAGCTATACTAAACTATCTGTGGTTCCAAAAACACGTATGGTTTCGTGACTTACTTTGTCCATGCTACACTTCCTGCCTGGACTGCCAGGAATGCTCCTCCCCATCCTGTCCACCTGGTGAACACCTGGTTTTCTGTGAATGCAACTCAAAACTCATTTCCTATATGAAACTTCTGAGCACCTCCCTTTTAACTCCACTCAGTCAGAATTTATTTTTCTTCCTTTGTAATTCTTACACATTAAAAAAACGAATCATTTCTGTAACATTTTATTTTACTTGCTTTACATGTATGGGTTCTTTTAAATCAGATTCTTTTGAAGGCAAGGCTGTGTCTTCTTTCTTTTTTTTTTTTAAAGATTTTTAATTTATTTATCTTCAGAGGGGAAGGGAAGGAGAGAGGGAGAGAAATATCGATGTATGGTTGCTTCCTGTGCATTCCCTGCTGGGAACTGGCCTGCAACCCAGGCATGTGCCCTGACTGGGAATCGAACCATGATCTCTTGGTTCACAGGCCCGCGCTTAATCCACTAAGCTACACCAGCCAGGGCTGTCTTATTTCTTTTTATAACATCAATGTCCAACACAGTGTCTGGAATATTGTGCAAGTCCAATAAAAGTTGGTTGATTATATTACTTATTATATGGATATAAATTGAACATTACTCAACAGACATTTATTGAATACTTGTTATGTTCTAGTGTTGGGGATAGTAGGCTTCTAGTGCACAATCTACCAGCTAGATATGTTAAAGCAAACATATGTTAAAACTCACGACATGATATTAGAAGCAATTAGCAGAGGTATCGACTGAATGTTTTGTGTTGGGGGGCTAAGCTGGAGGACAGGAAGATGATAGTAGGGTGACTTAGGAACATCCTCACATGGAAGGTAACATTATAATGATTATTTTTATTAAGAGTTTGCCAAACGTAAATTCTTTGTGGATCAGGGAATGTATTTTACTAATTATTGTATCTTTGGAATCTACTACAATGATAATGCTTGACGAGTGTTTAATAAATACTAATTTGATGAATTGAGCCCATGAAATTTTCTGGGCTCAATCTGTTGACTACCTTGTGTAGGTATGTAATGCTCCAGGCTGGGAGTAGCTGGAGAGAAACCGGGAAATCATGAAGAATTTGGGTTCCATTTCAAGGAGTCTGGCTGTATCTTGTAGGCAATTGGGCCAGGAGAGGCTTTTAAGCAGGAATACGGTAGAACCAGTTTAGCTTACTATGAAAACAACTGAATTTCAGGACGAGGAGATGACAAGCTGGGAAATGAGGGGGGATCACTGCAATTGCCCAGGTGAGTGATGATGGTGGATTAAGATAGTGAGGAGAAGGGTCTGGATTCTAAGATTTTTGAAGCAGACTAAGGTTTACTGATAATGCGATGAGGGAGGGAAGATGGAGAAAGTGAAAACGGACCAGTAGGTTAGCTATGAGACCTGCGTGCAATAGCATGTGTGACAACAACCTGTAAACTATGAAACATTACAATTGGTTGTTTTATCATAGGATATCTTAGTTTGAAATTAGATGGAGAAAGTGGCTGTACTTTTAGAAATGTGTTCATATCTAAGGAAGTATCAAACTTTGTCTTCTCAGGAGCATGGAAAAGTTATCTGAGCAGACAGGGAGAGGAAAAGAAGACAGTGCAGCTACAGCCGCGAAGCCCCTTTCAGTCATTCTGAACTTTCCAGGAATTCCAAAGCCCCGAAGCCCCACCCACTTCTTCTCAGCGTTCTGCGTTCTTCCGAGAGTGGATCTCAGCAAGCCAATCACGCTCCATAACGTCATCACCATGCGCAGCCACTGGACAAATAAGACGCGACACCCGCGTGGACTGTGTTGACTGTCAAAGTCTCAGCGAGCCCAGTTCCCGGAAGCTGTGTGTTCTGAGCAAAGTTCTTGCACTTCAGTGTTTGAGCCTATGAATCCTCGACTATGAGCGCCCCGGGCGTACAGTCTTTTACCCAGCAGGGCTGGGACCAGGTGCTTACCAAAGTGAAAAGGGCTCTGGTCTACCTGGACGCCGCCTGCGCCGAGAGCCTGCACTGGGGCTGCGGATCCACCCGACTCTTGGAGGCGGTGGGGGGTCCTGCGTGTTACCTGCGGGAGTTCGAGCCCGCGGCAGTTGGTGGCGGAGCTAAGCAGCCCAAGGCGGTGTTTGTGCTGAGCTCGCTACTGAAAGGCCGAACCGTGGAGATTCTACGGAATATCATCTGCCGAAGTCACTTCCAGTATTGTGTGGTGGTCACAGCCGTGAACCACGCTGTCCACCTCACGGCTAATCATGTGTCAGCGGCAGCAGCTGCTGAACTGGAGGGGCAGCAGCCGGTGTTCGAGCAACTGGAGGAGAAGCTGTGTGAGTGGATGGGCAACATGAACTACACCGCCGAGGTGCTGCACATCCCGTTGTTGTTAGCCCCTGCTGCTCCCCACCTTGCCTTGACTCCAGCCTTTGCTTCCCTTTTCCCACTGCTACCTCAGGATGTGCATCTTCTTAATAGTGCCCGAGTGGACAAGAGAAGGCTGGGGAGCCTGGGTGAAGTGGATGCCTCTGCCCTGCCCCCTGAACTGTTACTGCAGATCAGGTGCTTGGTGTCAGGCCTCAGTTCTCTGTGTGAGCATTTAGGAGTACGGGAGGAGTGTTTTGCTGTAGGTCCTTTCAGTCGGATCATTGCTGCAGATCTGGCCAATTATTCTCCTGCCAAGAACAGGAGGAAGACTTCTGCAGGCAGGGCCTCAGTGGTCTTTGTGGACAGAACTCTGGACCTCGCAGGTAAATGGGATTGCTGTGCAGGTGTTCATAACCACTCTCCAAGGTTCTGGGACTTTCACTGATTTAGCATATCTTTTATTGACCCCTTACTGTATGTCAGGTTGAGGATACAAAGATGAACTAGATGGACATAGCCTCTGATCTCACAGAGTTCGGGGGAGATACAGACAAGCAGATTAGCAATTTCAATGAATTTGTTAGATTCTGTAATGAAGTGATTGTCAACCGGTGTGCTGTGGCACACTGGTGTGTCGCAAGAGGCATACTGATATGCCAGAAGAATTTAAAAAACCTGCAATACCTGACCATTTAGTCAGGGGCACTGACCATTAGATTGTCAAATTAAAAAATGACAATGGCCAACACAACAATAGTGGTTCAGTGTGAATGATCAAAATTACACCCATTTTTTGGCAGATTGGCAAGAATATATTTTTTAGTGTGCTGCAGAATTTTAGTAATAAGTTTATATGTGCCATGAGATGAAAAGTTTGAAAATCGCTGTTGTAAAGGGTAAATACAACTTCGATGTGCACTGCCTTGTTAAAAAACAACGGCACCTGGCACAAGATATTGAAAAAGTATGATTATGATGAACTGTCTACCTGGGAACCTTTTGGAAATCTGCAGATGCCAATATGCTTAGCAATTCTTCATAAGAGGGCTCAAATTTGTTAACAGATGACCGACCTAGTGGAAGGAAATTATACAACAAAACATGAAACTATCACAGAGAATTAGCTGAATTTTGGGTTTCTTTAAGTGAGTATTAATAATGTACTTTCTTCATTCCAGGCTTAGTTTAAAGATATAGTTCACTTAGAGACTTTTGACCCACCTCTGGATCTCTGGACCACTTATAGTCACTAGGCTTTCATTCAGCAAGTATTTAATGAGGAGCTTGTAGTCTGAGTGATGGGGAGACAACCATGACCCGCAGATAACATAAATAAGATGTTTCTTTTTTTAAAAATTTTATAAAAAGACTTTATTAAAATAATCTTCCCTTGTCCAATTACATATCTGTATAAGACTGGTTTTCATATAAATATATTATATATAATATATATATATTTTATTGATTATGCTATTGCAGTTGTCCCATTTCCCCCCTTTATTCCCCTCCACCCTGTACACACCCTCCCACCCACATCCTCCCACTTTAGTTCATGTCCATAACGTACATATAAGTTCTTTGGCTTCTACATTTCCTCTACTATTCTTAACCTCCTCCTATTTTCTACCTACCATTTATGCTACTTATTCTTTGTAACTTTCCCCCTCCCTCCCCATCCCACTCCCCTGCTGATAACCCTCCATGAGTTCTCCATTTCTGTGGTTCTGTTCCTGTTCTAGTTGTTTGCTTATGTAGCTTGTTTTTGTTTTAGGTGTGGTTGTTAATAACTGTGAGTTTGCTATCATTTTACTGTTCATATTTTTAATCTTCTTTTTCTTAGATAAGACCCTTTAACATTTCATATAAGAAGGGCTTGGTGATGATGAACTCCTTCAACTTGACCTTATCTGGGAAGCACTTTTTCTGCCGTCCCATTCTAAATGAAAGCTTTGCTGGATAGAGCAATCTTAGATGTAGGTCCATGCTTTTCATGACTTTGAATACTTCTTTCCAGCTCCTTCTTGCCTGCAAGGTCTCCCTTGAGAAATCAGCTGACAGTCTTATGGAAACTCCTTTGTAGGTAACTATCTCCTTTTCTCTTGCTGCTTCTAAGATTCTCCCCTTACCTTTAATCTTGGCTAATGTAATTATGATGTGCCTTGGTGTGTTCCTCCTTGAGTCCAACTTCTTTGGGACTCTCTGAGCTTCCTGAACTTCCTGGAAATCTATTTGCTTTGCCAGATTGGGGAAGTTCTCCTTTATTATTTGTTTAAATAAGTTTTCAATTTGTTGCTCTTCCTCTTCTCCTTCTGGTACCCCTATGATTCAGATATTGGAACATTTAAAGATGTCCTGGAGGTTCCCAAGCCTCTCTTAATTTTTTTGAATTCTTGTTTCTTCATTCTGTTATGGTTGAATGTTTCTTTCTTCTTCTTTCTGGTCCACACCGTTGATTTAAGTCCCAGTTTCCTTCCTATCACTGATGGTTCGCTGTATATTTTCCTTTATTTCACTTGGCATAGCCTTTATTTTTCATCTAATTTGTGACCAAATTCAACCAATTCTGTGAGCATCCTGATTACCAGTGTTTTGAACTGTGCATTTGATAGGTTAGCTATCTCTTTGTCACTTAGTTGTATTTTTTCTGGAGCTTTGATCTGTTTTTCCATTTGGGCCATTTTTTTTTTTTTT
>CM052538.1:27950954-28078357 GCA_028533065.1 Trachops cirrhosus | reverse complement strand
GATAAAGCTCTGAGGGCAAGAAAAAGCCTTTTTAGACATAAAAGAACTTTGCTTTCTGCATACCTTTCTGAGAAAGTTACCTGAGCATGTCCAGCAAAACAAGGAGTACACCAAGAAAGAAAATTCAGGGACTTAAGGAACAGTGTTCCAACAGAAGAGAGCTACAGAGGGAGTTCTGGGCTGCTGGCTGTGCAGAAAGGCCTGGAGAACCATCCCCCCGGGACGGACTTGGAGAGTGAAGGGGTTTGGTAGTGAAGTGTTCAGAAAGAAAAAGAAACAAAGAAACCACAGACTTCAAAGATAAGATAGTACATTTGGGATGAGAATAGTTTATATCTTTGTTTAAGGCTGATAATGTCCCTTACCCAAAAGAAATCCATTGAACATTCTAGGAGCAAAGTGTATTATATCATAAATAAATGTAATCATAGCACCTTATTATATAATTCACAATGATGCAAACACTACTGATTGATTTTGAACTTCCAGATCAAACTATAAAGAAGCACAGAAGACTAAATTAAAGTTAGAGAACAAAATATAAATGCACTCAATTTTGACCAAATAAAAATAAAAGTGAAGATTACTTGAAAGATAAAAGGGGGAAATAAGAAGTAAAGTGAAGGGGAGGTTAATATCCTCTTCTTAGAACATGAAAAGGCATAGATGCCATCTGTAGTTGACAGAACAAAAAAGAAAGTTTAAGTCTATAACATTAAGTTGCAAATATAATCAACAGATGGGAGCAAAAGTGTTTGAAATCTTTTGCCTGCTTCTGGACGATGTCACCATCTCTTTGTTGTTGTGTGTTCCTGTCTTTTTAGTTCGTTTCTGCCATTCTGACAAAATGAAGAGAGGCTGTAAACCTGTGCCATGCACTCAGTCTACCCTTCGAGCCTTTTGTACATTATTTACAAAACCCCAAACCATCTTTCATATGCAAGATTCTGGCTCTCTTATGTCAACTGTTGAATTAATTACTTGAAAATTTCTCTGATGGTGTGTCTACCAGCCAGTAGTTTAATTTTAATAGAGTTGCCTCTTTTGCCTATATATTAGATGGGCATTTTTACTATCATATATGTATTCCTGGAAAACTTGCTTTGCAAAATTGCATACTAACTTTTCAGGCTTATGATAAAAAAAATATCATTAGCAGAAGCCCATTCAAAATCTATGCAAATTTCTAATTAGAGCACTAACAAAACCAATAAAAATATTAGCACAGTTAAAAAGATATGCTAAATTTCTATAAATAACAAAATGTTACAGCATATATATGAGCCAAAAAGAGTTAAAGGTAGCTCACTGGAAAAGGTGTAAAAGAGGTGTCGAGGCTGTTTAGGTATGGAGGCAAAGCCAAAATGCACTGAAGGTCAGGGAGAGTCAACCAGGAAGCTCTTTTCAGACAGGACACGTGGCCAAGCAGAGCTAAGGGAAGGACTGAGGATGCTCTGTTCTACAGTGACTCGCACTGTTCGGCTGTGTTCATTTACTCTGTGATCCTCTGCTGGTACTTGTGGCACAAAGTGTTAAAATAATGAGAAAAAATAACAAATGAATAGATGTAACTTTTTTGTAATATTGAAATTATTCCCATTTGCCAATTGTGAGTTAATAACCCAGAGTTTTAGCCAAACAGATTCTACTTAAATTTTCTTTTCAGAAATTGGTGGTATTTTTTAAAAGATTGCATTTATTTATTTTATACAAAGGGGAAGGGAGGGAGAAAGAGAGGGAGAGAAACATTAATGTGTGCCTCTCCCACATCCCCTACTGGGGACCTGGCCTATAACCCAGGCATGTGCCACTGGGAATTGAACTGGTGACCCTTTGGCTCACAGGCCTGCACTCAATCCACGGAGCTACACCAGCTGGGCTCTATTTAAATATTTTAATGTACTTTGCCTTTATTATATTAGAAAAGTGATTGAGGAGAGGTAAATGAAATGCTGATTTCTGGATGTGCAAGTCTTAAAATACATAAGTTTATTTATTTAAATTCCACATGCTAGGTTTTCATTCATGTTTTCAGGAAAATGAATAAAAACATGGAATAACATTATTACATCTTGTACCAAGAGTTTTAAAAAAAATATTACAGAGTACTAAATATGTTATTTTAGACAAAATTTCTGATGGTGGTTGCTTTCTACTGTTAAAATGTAGCTTTATGATTTAATCAAATCTGGTATTTAAGAATATCAACAACGGATCATCTATGTGTAAGTATTTTAAATATATTTTTATATGTCACAAAACAAGTTGAGTTATAGTTTATCAAGTGTATGTAGTAAATAGAAAAATAGACTCCATTATGCATTTGAATTCAATTAAATTTTTAAAGAATCACAGATTTATTAAAATATTAAATCCTTTTATTTTCCAAATCTGTCCTTTTTCCCCAAGAGATAATTAATTATATTTTAATGAGTTTTAAAATATATAGAATTGATGGTTGATAAAGTTCTGTGTTTTTCTCCTAGCTGAATTAAAATCAGAAGCCTGTTGCTCTTTCTTAGAAACTATATGAAGAAGAAAAAGAAAACATAATAGTTATCCTTACTTGAAAGCCATTTTTTAAATTTCAAATTGTCAGTTTTCAAAAAGTTGCTATGTATTAGTCAGTCTTAATATAAAATAACCTTTGTTTTTATGCTTTTAAAAAATGTTTTGCATAGCTCTCTGGGTTGACATTTTGAAATCACCATGTAAATCTTCCTGACAAATGTTTTGGGGGGTTTTTTGGTAATGTGAGATTTGAATAAATGTTCTGTCTATGGCTTTTTCAGCACCTGGTTCTAGTTGCTTGCTGTTTCAGTTGTTAGAAGCTGAAAAGCTTTCTCAAGTCATTAATTTCACAGTAGCATTTTTGGTAGTCTTTTAGTTGCTTTAGACTTGTTTTGTATAAGGTTGTGATTTAACTTTAAAATGTTGTAAATGTAACTAGCCTATACTTTAAAACATTGTGTGAAGTATTCTTTTACTAAATTCCAATGAGCATTTATGGATTTTTAGCAAAAATTCTGCTTTCTTGTCATATCTTATGAAGTGTTAGTGGCTTGTGTGTGTGAGAAAAAGATATACAGAGGGGAACAGAATAAAGCAGCAAGGGTGAATAATTGCTAGATTCACAGAGTAGCGTTCTGTTGGCATTTCCTTTATGAAATGTGCCCATTTGTTCCTTGGGATCACATTCCGTATGTGGGAAGGTGGCGTTGTGTAAACATGGTTACTGAGTCTGAGCAAGGAAATGCTAACTGGATAAAGAGTTCAACTGTATCTTTGAATCAGAGACACTCTTATCTTTACATTGAAATCTAAACAGACCCTCTGGTGACTTTCTCTGATGATTTCCACTCCTTGCAGTCTCTAAAAGACAGTTATATTATGAATAGATTGTACGTATATGTAGCCTGTTTAATTCCTCCTCCTCCAGTTGAGGAGGTAGTGTTGGAGGGATAGGCAGTTTCATATCACACGGAGACATTCACACTTTCAAGACAATTGTACTTTTCCTTAGCAGTACTTATCACCATAATGATTAAGCACTTGTTTTTATGGTTGTTTTTCACTGTCTCTCATGATAGGCAAAACTCTGTGTCCAGGAGCCGCACTGCCACCACCTGCAGTACCATGTGTAAGCCAATATGGAGCTCATAGTGGTCTTAAATTTAGACCCGTTTTGTGTGAAAATCGCACCTTAGTAAACGTGACTGAAAACCAGAGTTCTTGAGGCTCCTCCCTATTAGTACTCAAGCAAGCAAATCATTAGCTTGGTGCTTTGAGAATCAGGAAGGAACTCATGCTCTACCAAGGGCCCAAAGGAACTTCTGGAACTCAACTCCCTACTTACATTTCTGCTGTTATTATTATTCTTTAGATGCTCACCCTGATAAACTGGTAAGGAGCTTCAAAATTTTTAATCTCTTCAAAAAGCACAATGAAAAAGCATATGTCACAGGCTTATGTTTCTTCTGTCAAGGTCTTTATTTTTTTGTGCATATTACAATCTGTAGCAAAAACCACTTAGTAAGTGATATCTGCCACTTAGCACTGTGTAAGACCCCGAACTCGCAGTGACTCAGGTAGGGCTAAGCGACACAGCACAGGCCTTGCTTGCTGCCTCACAGAGTGGCTGTGAGAATGAGAAGAGGGCCTGGTTGCACTGTGGAAACTGTGAAGTGCTAGATAAAGACAGGTGGTTTGATCACCAAGTGTTAACAAACCTCCATGTAACAAACAAACTTGGATTGTAGGTATTGGAGAGCAACCCGCAAAGACGGCATGGGTAACGTGCAGGAAAGATTCACTTGACTTGCATCTACGTTTGGTCCCATTGCCTTCCTCTTGCCCCACAGGGAGAGTGTGTGGTGTTCAGGAGTTTCGTGCACTGACAAATGGCAGGCATTAAACTGGACGGACTGGAGAGTGAAATGACTCAATCAAAGGACTGCTATAGGCAAAGTGAAATAGAAGCTCTGAAGGAGCGACTCTTCAGCAGTTTTTGTTGTTCATTTGTTTGTTTTTGTACAAGCTCTAGTGTTTTATGGTGTGGGTTTTCGGGTTTCAATCTAGGTGATCATTGTAGCAAAAAGAGTACTAGACTCTTTGTTCTGGTGTCTTATCTTCCAGTGTTTTTGCCACCATGGTGTTCCATACATTTTTGTCTGGTGTAACAGCCAGCTGTTACTGCTGTATTGTCATGAACCGATGAACCAGGACACCAGTGATAATGTTTTAGCTATAGTCATAGCAGATTTCTCCTTTTATATGCATACACAATTAGGAATCTTACCTTTTGGCCTCTTAGATTGCTAAATCATATATCTTGGAGAGGTACTTCATGTTGAACTCAATAATTTATTTGTACAACGTTATTTGAGAACTTGTTTACAGGGTATTGCAGAATTAGAAAACAAATTCTACTAGCAATATGACCTTGGCCAGATCACTTAACAGCTGTTTCCTCACTTGCAATTTGCAGATAATAATTTCAATTTCACTGTTGTCACCATGTTGTTGTAAGAATCACAATAGCTTAGTGAAGCTTGCAGTCAACTCTGAAGTCCAATGCTGATGTAAGGCAGTTAATATTATTAATGGCACTCTTCTCATTATTTTTACCACTCCCAGGAGATGGCTCACTGATAAATTATTCTTTCTCCAGGGAGAGTCACGCCAGTGCAGCTCATGTCCTACATTCAGCTCTTCAAGAACAACCCCAAAGCTCTAGCGAATCACTGTGGACTCCTGCAGCTTGGACTGGCCACGGTTCAAACCCTGAAACACCCCCAGACTGCCAAGTGGGACAACTTCCTGGCTTTTGAAAGGCTCCTTCTCCAGGTATGTTGCTATGGGAGCTCCTTGGGATATTAATAATGAAAATTATCACTTCCAGAGAAAAACATTGATATTTATTGTGGTCTCAGTAATAAATCACATTGTTGATATATGTCCTATATCGTATTCTCCTTGTGCCCCAAATTAAAATTTCTATAGAAACTTTTTCTGTACATTTAAAAATATTTTTTTGACAGTGACATCTTTGGCTGCTCATTTAATACTAAGGATGGTTTTTGAACATTTGACTAACCTTTGAAAACCTCTTTTCAATTACATGCCACTTGGATCTTTCTTGGTCTTCATCACATATTTATTCAATTCTTGCTACTTTGCCTGTAGAATGTTTTGTGCCTTAAAATGATGCTTAGTAAAAGATGAAGGGAAGCAAATTCCATTTGTAGATTTATGAAGAAATTTGTATGTGGGATTGGACCTTTTCATGATTGATGAAATGTTTTCATGGAAAACTTTTGTAAAAAGATGTATTTTTAAAAAATTTAAATTATTTCAAACTTATATAACATACTATGACAAATATCTATGTATTCTCTATATAGCTTAATATCATTTACTAGTTTTAATATTTTACATCCTTTTTCCTTAAAGAAATAAAACTGCAGATAAATGAAGTTGAGAAATCTCTGATAGTATTCCCTTCCCTGGCATTCTCTGACTCTAGATTACTTGTTTCTTTACTTTTATTGAATATTTATTTTTCCATGAATAATACAGATTATTTTTACGGGTTTTACTTTTTATGTAAGTGATGTACTATCAATATCCCTAAACAACCTCCTTTTTCAATATTCTATTTTTTAAGTATTTTAAAATAATAGGTTTATTGCACCTGAAGTTATAAATATTCAGTACATAATTAGTAGAGTTTTCATTCAGGGATTATATCCTGTGCTGAAAAGAGTTTCAATATTCTCTTTTTAATATAATCCAAATTGACATGTGTAGATCTAGTTCATTCATTTAAACTGTACCAAACTATTCGGTTATATAGATATACAATCATTTATCCAATCCATATTGATATATAGTTAGGCTGTTCCATATTTGCGTGTGTGTGAGTGTGTGTGCGATTAGAAGGAATGTGATGAGCATCCTGGAACAGGTCTTTGAACACACATGTGACAGAGTCCTCTAGGATATAGACCTGGGAAAGGATTGTTAGATTGTTGACCATACGCGTTGTGGAGTTTACTGAATATTGCCAAATAGATCACAAGAGAAGTTGAACCAGTTGCCCTTTCTGTTAGGAATGATGACAGCTGTCTTCCAGCATCGTGTCCAGCACTCAGGATTTTCAAACTTAAACATTGCTATAGTGGGTCAATACTTTCTGTGTATAAATTTGCAATTCTGTGACTACTATGAAGTTGAGTATCTTTTATAATATTTATTGGCTATTCAGTCTTCCTATTCTATCAATTGCTTATTCTTTTACTTTGCCCATTCTTTTTCTCTATTGGGTAACAGCAAAAACTGTTTTACATCATAGATACTTCTAGACTATGGTTTGTCTTTTAATTTCAATTCCTGTATATTTTATTGTATAAAAGTTTTAAATTTTGATAGAATCTAGTTAATTAATATTATCCTTTATGGTTTGTGCATATTTATGTTTTATATTACAAATCCTCTTACCCCTAATTTCTAAATATATTGTTTTATTTTCTCTACTAAGAATTACTGTTTACTTTTGCATTCAAATTTTCAATCCATGTGGAACTTATTTTTGTGTATATTATTAGGGCCTGATTTTCTTTTCTTCCATATGGATAGCCTGTTTCCCCCACACCATTTATAAAATATTCCATTGATTCCACCATAGATTACTTATCCAACAGTCATTTGTCTTTTTCTTATGTTGACAGAACACCAGTTTTGTTCCGTGTCTACTCTTTTCCCACACGATTTAGGCAGAGCCTGATTCGTCTCAGACTACATTGGTATTCTCATTTTCCCACTTAATGATTGGTTTAGCAGGTCTAGCCAAAGAGAGGTAAAGGGAAGTTTGCTGAAGGCGACTCTAGGGAAGATTTCCTTTTGCTCCTATAGAAAGATATACAATGGAGAAACAAGATCCTTTGTAAGCCTCTTGTTATATGTTTGTGACATTTTGAGCATTTCATGATAATGACAAGAGCTGGTTCACTGATATCTTAAGGAAGACAGAACAGAACCTAAATCTTTAATGATGACTTTGAGCCTTACCTCAAAATATTTGGTTTTGTGAGAAAATTCTTATTGTTTAAATCATTTTAACAGTTAGATTTTGTTATTTGTAACCACAAATATTCCTCCTTTTCACACTGATATGTAATGTACTAAGATCTCATATAAAGGTGGTTTTATTTACCAGCTTCTAGTATTCCAGTGTTCAATTTATTCACCACAGAATTAGTACCACAGCATTTTAAAACCAATATGCCTATTTTATGCTTTTCTCTATAAAAGAGACTTATTAGATTTATTCATGAGTATTTAAAAAATTTTGATGCCATTGTGGATTGAATTTTAAAAAGTTTATAATACTTTATTACTGGCATTGTAGAAATATTCTTTTTTTTACTTTAAAATTTTTTAATTTTTAATTACAGCTGACATATAATATTATATTAGTTTCAGGTGTACAACCCAGTGATTAGTGTTCTACAACTTACTAAGTGATCACCCCAAAAAATCTAGCACCCATCTGACATGATACACAGTCATTACGATATTACCAACTGACCATACTCCCTGTGCTGTGCTTTCCATCCTCTTGAATGTTCTGGAACTATCAGTGTGTACTTCTTAATCCTTTCACCTTTTTCACACATTCTCCTAACCCTTCCCCCATCTTGTAACCTTCAAAATGTTATCTGTACCTATCAGTCTGCTTCTGTTCTGCTTGTTTGTTTATTTTGTTTTTTATATTTCACATGTAAGTGAAATCATATGGTATTTGTCTTCCTCTGTGTGACTTATTTCACTCAGCACAATGGATGGACCCTCTAGGTCCATCCATGTTGTTGCAGATGGGAAGATGTCATTCTTTTTTATGGCTGTGTCATAACTGTACATATGCTTCACTTTATCTATTCGTCTATAGATGGACACTCAGGTTGCTTCCATATCTTAGTCATTGTAAGTAATGCTGCAATGAACATATGAATGTATGTATTGTTTGATTTGACGTTTTGGGTTTCTTTGGATAAATACACAGAAGTGGAATTGCTGGGTCCTCCTTTGTCTCTTGTGATACATCCTTTGTTTTAAAGTTTATTTTCTCTGGCATAACTATTGCTACCCCAGCTTTTTGTTTGCTTGTTTGCCTGTTTCCATTTTCATGAAATATCTTTTTCCATGCCTTTCCTTTCAGTCTGTGTGATCTTTTGATCTGAAGTGAGACTCTTGAAGATGGTCTATGTAAGGGTCTTACTTTCTTATCCATTCAGCCTATGTATTTTTAAAAATGTATGTATTTCTTTTCTTTTCTTTTCCCTGTTATCCTCCTCCCCCCTCCCTTCTGGTCACTGTCAGTTTGTTCTTTATTTCAATGTCTCTGGTTCTATTTTGCTCACTTGTTTGTTTTGTTGATTAGGTTCCACTTATAGGTGAGATCATATGGTATTTGCCTCTCACCACCTGGCTTATTTCACTTAGCATAATGCTCTCCAGTTCCATCCATGCTGTCGCAAAGGGTGGGAATTCCTTCTCTCTCTGGTGTGTAGTATTCCACTGTGTAAATATACCACAGTTTTTGGACCCACTCATTTACTGATGGGCACTTAGATTGCTTCCAGTACTTGGCTATTGTAAATAGTGCTGCTATGAACATTGGGATGCATAGGTTCTTTTAAATTGGTGTTTCAGGGTTCTTATGGTATAATTCCAACAGTGAAAATGCTGGGTCAAAAGGCAGTTCCATTTTTAATTTTTTTAGGTATCTCCATAGTGCTTTGCACAGTGGTTGCACCAGTCTGCATTCCCACCAACAGTGCAAAACGGTTTCCCTTTTCCACATCCTCACTAGCAGTTTTTGTTTATTGATTTATTGATGATAGCCATTCTGAAAGATGTGAGGTACTATCTCATTGTGGTTTTAATTTGCATTTCTCTGATGATTTGTGATGTTGAGCATATTTAATATGTCTGTTGGCCATCTGTCATCTCATACTGCAATTTTTGCCACAGAAGTTTCTACTGTGAGCCTTGTAATTCTGATCATTTTTTAATCTCATGGGGAAATTATCAAATTGATACATGGATATTTGGATATAATGTATGAGATTTTACTTAATTTAATGTAACAGTCAATTGTTAGTTTTAAATTTTTCCAAGACATTTCTTTGAAAAAGACCCAGGTGCAGGACATTTGGAATTGAAGAGATATGAATAGGCTAACATGACGGTCCATCGGGGCTCCCATGATTAAACTGTGTTATTAATTCAGAAGACCTCTACCCCGTTTCCCCCCACAATTCAGATCACCTAGGGACCTATAGCCAGAGAGAATAAATTTTACTAATTCTCAGAAATTTAAGTTATTTCTTTATTTTGTCCAGGTAAGTCTCTGCCCTCTAGTTCTTTGCCAAGAGAGGTGTCATTTTCAAATGTGGGAGGGAAAAGATTGAAAAGCCTTTTTCAAAAGCAAGTATTCTGCCCTATTCCATCTAATGATGATCTATTGATCACGTGCTGTCTACTGGACAAAGGTTACAAGACTGGAACATACACGGTTTATTGGATGTACATAGTTTGTTTTGTAATGTGGATTAGATATCAGTACATGAGCACCATTTACACCATTTTCATGGGAGTTTCTAGGATGGTCTAAGTACCTGAGTGTATTTATAGTATTGTCCCTGTGAGAAAAATAAGTCTCATCAGCCAATGTATAAATAAATAAATTGCTGATTCAGATTTGAGAACTGTATAGCAGAGGCTGGACAAGTTATGAACTGACCATGGTCCTATTGCTAGTAAGTTTCAAAGCCTGGTCAAAACCCAGATCCAACTGATACTACAGCCATGCCCCTCACTACTGTTTATTGCTGGGATATTTGTGCTGGGGAAAGACATCAGAATGACTGTTGGCCATTTTCTTCTTATACTCTACTCTTACTTGTGATCAGGATAAGAAGTTTTCAAAACACAGCAGGCTCTACATAACCCATTAATAAAAATTTCAATCTATATGCATTTAAATCAATAACTTTATGAGCACTGTGATTATTAAAATATGTTTCCTACTCTTATGGTTTTTCTTGATAGAACCATAAATTTGGCATCCAGGTAAAATTTCCATATTGAGTCTTACTCCTCAGCCAGCCTTTTACATGAAACCTGATGAGACATATTTCTCTGTAAGGATATATCATCTCAATTTTACTTCTCTCCTGCAGAATATTTTATTGTATGTTTTTCTTCTTCCCATCACATTATGGTATTGTATGTTTGAATAATAAATGAGAAAGACAAATGGAAAATAGAAAATAACACCCATGAACTTCTTGTTCCTCTGCCCAGGGAAGGCACGTTGCCAGGGGTTAGGAGTTAGGTAAATTGGTGCCAAGCATCTGATTAGAAAGTGAGGGTCAAATATATGGACTAAGTGAACGATTGCTTTCAAACTGGGCCTCCCTGAGAAGCAGTGATATCATTTGTTATTCCAGCTGGAAGCCAGAGTCAGTAATCAGGCAAAATAAGTTCAAAGCTAACAATTTTGGTTCTTTGCGTTTTGCGGGCCTACCAAAAAAGTTTCAAATACAGACTTTATGCTGTGGCTGAAGGTACATCTGGGTGGGTCTTCACGTTGTGAAGAACAGGAAGGGCACAACCACCTGGCTTGCCTCCCTGCACTGACTGAATTTTCTGTCCTAAGCCACTCTAGCTGTTTGTGCTATGTTGGCCCCCCCAACAGTTGCTGGGATTTATTTTCTCTTTTTTAAACACCTGAGTTTCCAAGAGTGGAGGGAAATAACACTGTCTAATTGATCTTTTCTTTTCATTCTTTCATATTAGTCAGCCTTTGGAGAAACAGTCTTGCTTATGCCCATTCACAGGTCACCTTGGGTATAACTCCGAAGGATCTCTGAAGGAAGCTTAGGCCTTGGCTAGCTGAATATTCTAGAGGACCTCACCACCCCACTTCTGACTTAGCATTTAAAGGTCCTAGAGGTTAACTCAACATTCGTGGGTACCTGAGACTAGACAGTAAGCTTAAGCCTTGGTGTGGATTTCATTTCCATTTTCTGTTTTTTACTACTGTCAAAGACCTAGATAGGGTGAATTATTTATCGAGGTTTTTTGTTTTAGTTTTTGTCTTTGTTTTGTTTTTGCTAGAGGCTGCTATTCTTCAAAAGTAGGAGAAGTATTTGTTCATGATCTCAAGTGGTTTTCTGGTGAGGGATACTGAGCAGCTGGGCAGGCTTGGTTCGCCCGAGCACCTTGCCTGAATGTTTGTGCCTTGGCAACCCCCGCGGCACCCCTCCTTACTTCTGGGTTAAGGGACCCAGAGCAGATGTGGAATAGTGCTGAAGGGAAACCGATCAGGCTGTTTGTCTCTTTTTCTCCAGAATGTGTTAGTGCTAGAAGCGCCGAATGTTAAATAAAACAAATCTCCTAAAGAGATCTCCATTCTTTAGAGGGAGTACTGTATTTATGGCGTGCCTCTGCACTCGCTTTACTCAGTGTTTTCCAAGAGGGGCAGTACTAGGTTATAACTTGCAGGGTAGTATTGTGTCATTTTGCAAACATTATGGAAATAGTTACTCTAGAGTAATTTATGTCATTTTATATCTGTGCAGAAAAAACCCACTGCTGCTCAATTACATATTGTTGTACCAAATGTTTCTTTTAATTTTAATTTTATTTTTTAATCCTTACCTGAGGACATGTGTATTGATTTTAGAGAAAGGGAAAAGGAGGGAGAGAGAAAGAGAGAGACATCGATGTAAGAGAGAAACATTCAATTGTTCACCTCCTGTATGCACCACGACAGGGGACTGAACCTACAATATAGGTATGTACCCTGACCAGGAATCAAACCCATGCATGACCCTTTGGTTTACGGCACCATGCTCCAACCAACTGAGCCACACCAGCCAGGGCTCAGATGTTTTTAATAGGAGTCTTCCCTAACACAGTATGTAGAAACACATCTTAATATTTTCAATCTTCTGATTTTGGAGTTCTTAAGAAAAAAGTAGCAAGTGAACTAAGCAGAATTGCCAAACAGTTTATTCCAGTGGAAAAATGTGTTAAAAATCAATAGATTCCCACCCCTGCCACATGGAGCTTTTCTATAATTATCTATTCATACGATTTTTTAAAGTATATTTTATTGATTATGCTATTACAGTTGTCACATTTTTTTCTCCCCTTTATTCCCCTCCACCCTGAATCCCCCTCTCACCAGCATTCCCCCACCTTAGTTCATGTCCATGGGTCATACATGTAGGTTCTTTGGCTTCTCCATTTCCTATACTATTCTTAACCTCCCCCTGTCTATTTTGTACCTACCATTTATGCTCGTTATTCCCTGTACCTTTCCCCTCATTGTCTCCCTTCCCCCTCCCCACTTATAACCCTCCACGTGATCTCCATTTCTGTGATTCTGTTCCTGTTCTAGTTGTTTGCTTTGTTTGTTTTTGTTTTTTTTTAGATTCAGTTAATAGTTGTAAGTTTGTTGTCATTTTACTGTTCATAGTTTTTGATCATGTTCTTTTTCTTAGATAAGTCCCTTTAACTTTTCATATAATAAGGGCTTGGTGATGGTGAACTCCTTTAACTGTACCTTATCTTACTTTTTTTACGTTACTTGGTGATCTGGTGGGAAATTACCTCATTAAGTGAGCCTCCGCTTCCTCATCTACAAATTGGAGGGTTTAACAATACGACCAAACTCATTAAGTCTTTAGAATACAAAAATTTATGTAAAGTACTTACCCTTTGCCTGGTTACATAAAAAACATAATATATTTTAGCCACTATTATTATTGTTAAAAATTTTACATAGGCTATTGATAAATCAAAACTACTATAAAAGGTTAATAAAATAGAAAACAGTATGTCATAAAGACAAAGACTGATATACATAAATCTAAAGAGTCCATTCATATGGATAAGAAAAACATAATCATTCATCAGAAAAAAAATGCGAAAGAAAATATGTGCCCAGCCATTGTACAGATGAAGAGATGAGAGTGGCCAATGACACATGGTAAAAATGTTCACTTTTCCTACTAATAAAAAATGTGAACTCAAGCTACACTGAGAAGCAATTTACCACTTCAAACAAGCAAAGAGTAGTGGATGATAATTTAGTGTTGAGTAGAGCTCAATGGCATGGTCATCAAAAAACATTACTATTGGGAGAGTGAATTTTGTCAAATACTTTGGCAATATATGATGAGATGCTTGAAAAGGTTATGTCTTTCCTGATAATTTTACTTCTGTTGGTTAATCTTTTTTAAAATTCTTATTTATTTTATTATAGTTGTCCCAACTTCCCCCCCTTTGACCTCCTCCATCTGTTCCCCACCCCACCCCTCCACCCCAGTTCCACAGTCCATCCCTACCCAGTTGTCCGTGTCTATGGGTCATTCATACCTGTTCTTTGACTATCCCCTCCTCTTCTTTCTACCATTCCCTTCCCTACTTTCCTCTGGTAGCTGTCGGTCTGTTCCCTGTTTCCACATCTCTGGTTCTGTTTTGCTCATTAGTTTATTTTGTTCATGAGATTCCTTTTATAAGTGAGATCATATGGTATTTGTCTTTCACTGCCTGGCTTATTTCACTTAGCATAATAGTCTCCAGTTCCATTCATGCTGTCACAAAGGGTAGGAATTCCTTCTTCTTTCTTTCTGCTGCATAGTATTCCATTGTGTAGATGAATCACAGTTTTTTAATCCATTTCTTTACTGGTGGACACTTAGGCTGTTTCTAACACGTGACTATAGCAGATAGTGCTGCTGTGAACATAAGAGTGCATAGATTCTTTTGAATTGGTGTTTTGGGATGCTTAGGGTATATTCCCAGCAGTGAAATCTCTGGGTCATAAGACAGTTCCAGCTTTAGTTTTCTGAGGAAATTCCATACTGTTTTCCACAGTGACTGCACCAGTCTGCATTCACACCAACAGTGCATTAGGGTTCCCTTTTCTCCACATCCTCACCAGCACTTGTTTCTATTAATTAATCTTAAGGACATAATCAGAGATGCTGATATGATTTACTTTGAAAGATGATCATTATAATTTATTCATAATAATAAAAAATTAGGGGCAACTTCAATGTTCCACCATAGGAGAATGATGGAATGCAGTATGTAGTCATTAAAATCATGTTATTAAAGAATATTTTTAATGAGGTGAGGAAATTTTCATAGACTGTTAATAGCATAAGTGTTTATTCTTATAGATATGAAACATAAAACTACACATAAGTATAAACTCAGCTGTCCAATTGAAAGAAGAAAGTAGAGGGACGTTAGGTACATAAAATTAGAAGAAATAATGGAAAAATACATGAAAATGATTATCATACTTTTCAATGAATGGTGAGTTTTTTAATTATCTATTGCCACACAGCAAATTACCCCCAAATTTGTAGGATTAAAGCAAGCATTTTATTACAGCTCACAATTTGGTGTGGCAGAAATTCAAGCAGACCTCAGCGGGGCAGTTCTTCAGTCCACATGGCAGTTAGTGAGGTGACTTGGTGGCATTCAGCTGGGGGAAGGGTTGATGTGTAGGGGTCCGGGAGGGCTTCAGTCAGGTGTCTGGGCCTGGTGGGGAGTGGCTCGAAGGACGGGCTCAGCCGCAGGACCGACACATGGCCTCGTCAGCATGACAGTCTCAGGGTAGTCGGACCTCTTACGTGGAGGCCCAGGCAAGAGAAAACGGCGCAGGAGAACTCACACGTGGAAGCTGCTACAAGACCTTTTATTCTCATGACTTAGCCTCTGAGTCCTAGAACATCACTTCTGAGCAACCCAGAAATGAGGGGGAAACAGTGGACTCTACTCTGCAAGGGGAGAAGCAAAGAGTTGGTGATCATCTTTGGTCTAATTCAGTTGGATTGAGTGGTTTTTATTGTTCCTGCAAAGTGTGGAACACTTTGTATTCCAGTAATACAGAAAATGTATTATCTTTTGTTTCTTTGTAAGAACTATTTATATATTAAGTTCACAATCTTGAATAATTTGCATAAAGCATCTGACATTTTATCTGGCATAAACACAGCCCTCTACAAGTGTCAGCTGCCATCAGTATTGTCTTTATTCCTTTCTTATTAGAATAGAAATGTACTGCTGGCATTATTCATAGTGGCTCATTTAATAAGGCATTAATAAAGACGTAATTTTTTTCTCCTTTTCTTTTTTATTATTTTTTTTAGTTTATATTTTATTGTATTTTTCTATTATTACTTATCTCCCTTATCCCTCCTTCCCCCAATAATCACCACACTGTTGTCCTGGGCAAGCCAAACAAGATTTCATGAGCAGTTGATACTTAAACTACTATGTTTTAAAGGCTGAAAAGGAATTTACCAGTTAGGGAAGGGTGGGAAAGGCACTCAAAGTAGTAGGAGCTGCATATTCAGAGTTCAGATAGGACATGACACATTGCCGGATCTGTAGCATGGCACCGTACAAATACAAGATGCACGTTTGTGGAGAGAGGGCTGAGGCTTGAGAAGAGAAGGATTCAAGTCAAGAGATAAACCAGAAACAGAACACACCGGTGTTAGAGACTGATTAGCTGTAACAGTTCCTTGAGAGCTATAGCAAAAAAAAAAATGATAATAAAAATTATCTGTTCACTAGTTAAAGCAATCTTACTAGTAGTTTCTGATTCAGTTTTCTTTCTTTTAACTTCAACATGAATTGTATGTGAAAAAAAACAGAATTTAAACCAAGTAATAAACTACACGTGGGTAAATTTCTTTTCAAGCCAAAACAAGAAAGAGTGTTGAAGAAAGTGGCTGGCTAAGCTGTATTGCTTCTAGGTTAAAGATAAAGTGATTTATATTTACATATATATTTTTCTAGAAGATCAACAAAACCAAACATTTGTCCATCATCTCAGAGTGGTTTCTTCTGCCTGTTGGGCTTATTAGCTTCATCCTTATTGTCCCAGGGCGCTCACGCTCGTGTGCCATATGGCCTCCACATCTGGTGACCAGTCCGTGCTCTTTTGGGAGGAAAAAAACAAAATTTCCTTTGAGGTACTACAAACACATTTCTGTAGAATCTACTACTGCCCATGTCTACAAATATCTGGGTCCAAAACTAAATGCGTAAAGCTGAAATTATATTACTTTTCAAAGATAACAATAATTAAATAAGACACAATACAAATTAGGGCTTTAGCTTTTGGGAGCCAGTTCTTTTCTTCCAGCATATTACTGTACTTGTGATGATATCCCTTTGATGTTTTGACATATCTCTGAAATCATGATTAAATATGGTAACCAGAACTGGTACTGACTTATTGTACTGGGCAAGTCATTTGGAATCAATATTATAGGCGGAAAATGCTGTTTGGAAAAGCTCTTCTAATTTTAATGAATTTAATTTGTGTTGAAGTTCCAGGTCTTTTTTTTTTTTTTTGTACTCCAAAACAGTCATTAAAGTAGTTATTTCAATAAATTATTAAACCAAATAAAAAAGTAAGTTCAAGTTATTATTAGCAAATGTTTATCACTGAATATTTAAAAAATTTATTATGGACAGATATCCACTGTTTCACGGATGAGAATAACAATTAAGCTTTCTGGCAACCACGCACACTGATGTGCTTTGCAGTCGTTTGAAAGTGACCTCTTCCATCAAAGCTTTGAGAGGAACGTTGGAGCACAGACATGTGCAGCGCTGTGTTGGTGACACAGTCAAGATTCCGTGTTTCAGCACCAAGGTTTTTATTCTCTTTTTAACTCGCTGTGTCAGTGTTGCTTCTTTCACTGGTTTAGAACATGATTAAAATTTGTACTCTTTTTCTTCTGTTAAAGAACCAAAGTTGGGGAAAAGGGGAGAGACATAATCCAGATAAGATGGTTGTATAGGAACAGATTTCTAAAGTGTTAACTGATGTTGCGAAAAGCTGTTTTAGTAATAAGCCTGATGGGAAAGCAATGTGGGCAGGAAACTCGGTGATACTGAAATTTGACTCTTTCAGAGTAATGTCAGGTACAAAGGGACAAAATGAACAGAATCAGTCCCATGTGTTGTTAAATGTAGTTTTGTTTTGTTCATCTGCTGCCTCTTCTTGTAGCCCCCAATAGTGTCGGTCACGTTCAAGGACTGAAGTGCCACCTGTGCCAGCAGAGCTGCCATTTTCCCTATTCCCGAGCTCCTCATCTTCTTCCAAAAATACTCATCTCATTTTACCTTCCTCTAATTTGTCTTCCGGCAATGTATTTTAATCTTAACTTAATTATTCTTTTGTAGTACAGTAGTCTTGACTTGAAATGCATGTGAGTAATACGTAAAAAGGTATTCAGCAAGCAGTCAATGCAATCATAGTCTAAAAACTATATCCAAGATCTAGACAATATTCGTTAAATGGGAATTCATGTCATGAATTGTCATGGAGAAGGAGTTAGAGATGGCGAGGCATAAACATTCCAAACTGTGGTAATATTGTAAGAATAAATAGTTACTAGCAAGGTTTTTGTACTTTGGATTCAGTGGGGTTTTCATTTAATTTCACAATTTTGTTATGAGGCAAGATCTTGGTAACATTAAAAATGTACAGGGTAGCCCTGACTAGTGTGGCTCAGTGGGTTGGGCATCCTCCCACAAACCAAAAGTTCATGGGTTCGATCCCTGGTCAGGGCTCATGCCTGGGTTGTGGGCCAGGTCCCTGGTTGGGGGCATGCAAGAGCCAACTGATACGTGTTTCTCTTACACTTTGATGTTTCTCTCCTTCTTCTTCTCCTTCCCTTCTCGTCTTTCTAAAAATAAATAAATAAAATAAAATAAAATAAAAGAGAAAAGAATGCACAGGGTAATTTAGTCTCAGTAGACAAAGGCTCTTGTGAATGGGAGTCAAGAAACCTATTTTCAGCCTTCAAATCCTTTGCTTCTTAGTTTCTTCATCAGTCAAATGAGGATATTATTTTCTTCTCTCCTTTCCTTTAGGAGATTTCAGTAATGATCGATATTACCTTACTTTTAAATCTCCAAAGAGGATTGCTTGATCTTTCTAAGCCCCCTACCCCTCATTTATTTAATTGGTAGCTTTTGGGTGGTCTGGGCACTGAAAATAATATATAAACTTCTAGGCACAGTGCTACTAACTCATGGGTACTCGAAAGATAGACTTGACCATTACAGTTACTACTGTGACTCCTGTTACTCCCCTGCTGCTGTTCCTAGTATTATTGTTACTTCCTATTTGCCAGCATTTGATCAATACTAGTTTTTTTCTATGGTTAAAATCAGAATCATGATAAAGCAGAGATTCATTTCTACTACTTCCTGTATGGGAAATTTGTTTCACTTTTTTTTTAAAGAAAAGAGAAGATAGCATTTCAAATACCCCTGAATATAATTTGAAGTAGGGTTTCAGAATTTTTATTTCAGTAAGGCATATTTATTTTCTTAGAGAGGTTTGCCCTTCTTTCAACCCTCAACAGTAGAATCAATAAGAACTGGATGGAGTCTTTGGGACTCTTGTTAGGTATGTAAACTTTTGCAATTGACCCTGAGTCATGAAAGATACTGAGTTATGGTTAGTACGATGTTATTATAATATTAATTGCTTTATTGTATCTATTGCTGTTAAATTGTACATGTGTGTATATCTATATTGTCTTTGAGTAACTCACTACTTGACCACACTTCAGATAAGAATATTCTTTGTATTTATGATAAATTATTAGACTATATTAACATATACACACAGAAAGTACTCAGTTACTTAGCAAATAATTATTGAGCGCCTACTGTGTGACTAATAGTAATGTTCCATGTGGTACCACTAGAGCAGTGAATACTACAGAGTTCCTTCCCCGATAAAACTTACATTCTAGTTAAGGAAATGGACAGTAAACAAACAAACAAATATATAAACAAGTATATAAAACATGTATATATGAGCTTATAAACTGACCCAATTTTCTATGGCATTTGTTTCATCGATTGGTGCTCTTGCTGTACTGGCTCTCAAATAATTTGCATGTCACAGCTGATGGTAAGTGCTATGATGAAAAATAAATCTAGGTCATGGGAATAACAAGCCATAGGGTTTGGGAGAGCTATCTTATACCATGTGACTAGAGCTGAACATTTCTGGAAAAATGACATTTGAGTGGAGACCTGAATGAAGAGAGGGAGTGAGCCATGAGGCCATCTAGGTAGAGAGTGTTCTAGGCAGAGGCATCAGGAAGTTTTAAATCCCTGGACAGGTTAAAAGCCACTGCTGGGGTGTGTGAGTCAGGCAGCGGGGGCATGAGCTCAGAGGGGGGTGAGGCGAGTCGGGGACAGATTCTGAGGTCTCATGGGCTCTGGTAGTAGTGGTGGTGGTAGTAACCATCATCATTATAATTATTTGGTATTTTGATCTTAGTATGTCTTAAAGTTATGTGAAGCATTGAAAAAATATGGTATTATTGGATGAATGTAAAATTTTTAAGAACTTTTTGAAGCAGCATGTCACTGGTACTCTTACATGCTATGTTATTTGCTTATACATCTAATTCTTGGATTTTTTTTTTTAGTTTAAACTGGCATGAAGTGTTTGTGTTTGAACACTTAAGAGTTGTGAAAAAAGAGTTTTTTTACAGGGCCTGACTGAAAGCAAATGGACTTTGGGAGTCATACTAACTCTGGTTTTAATTTTGGCTCCCTCTGTGTATCAAAAGTCAGGTCCCTGAAGAGAAATGAATTACAATGGAGACAGGTTTTTCTTATTCTATTCCAGAGGTTTTGGAGTTTTGATTTTGGCACTGTGCATCTCCAAGAGAAATTTTTTTTTCCTATACACCTGCAGCAATAAAACATAAAAAGATAGTGATCTTGAGTTCTCTTTTTATTCATCATCTCATTATGTTTATGCTAGAGAAAATTATGTCCAAAATCTCATATGCAACTGGTTGTGTTTAGACAGTAAACTTTGTAAAAAGGTAATGCTTTTTACACCAAGCCTATGATATGATTCTAGCATAATCATCATTGCTAGAAAGCATTTATGTGTTCCATATGTGTTTTCACACCCTTTATTTATCTTTATTACAGAAGTGTTTTAATATTTTAATAGGTGGAATAGCCACACTGATACACACAAGTTGAATATTTTCCTTGGCCCACTGTCCACTAACACCTAGCTATGAATAGGGTTTTCTTCTTTAAGTCAACTATATTTGTAAACAAGATAGAAAAAGTAGTATATACTGGTTTAAAAAATTACTGATGTAATTACTGCAAATGATTAAGGTTCACTTGTGAAGCAGAATTTGAGTGGTTCTATTGGTTTCCTTCAAGAGAACAAATGAGTCCTTGTAGCAGTTGTATAAAAATAACTACTCTAAAGCTCTATGTCTAATATGAATTGTTCTCCTTCTACCTTAATGAATAGTAGTCATTTGTCCATAATTCCTAATCTCTACCTCTTCCAACCCAAACGTGCCTGTGCGTGCTACTGCTTTGTACACACACTTGCTCATCTCCTTACTACTTTATTGTGCTGTTCTCTGTTCATGTGCAGATAGCTTTGTGCTTTCTTTTGATTTAGATACACTTTCCAGCCCATTCTGGAATTTGTTGTTGGTTCAGGAAGTGAGATGGGCAAACACTTGCTCACAAGGTTTCATCATGGTTGTGTGCACTTGGGTGTACTGAATACACCCACCTGAATGTTAATACTTCCAACATTTTGTCTTGTTTTGGTTCTTGCAAGTCCTGGTCCTTTTGAAGCTATAATATGTGGTTAACTTTACTAACTTTGGGGAAGGAAAGGAGCATTTGGTTTTGAGAAGAGGAGAATGTTTTCTCAACAGTGAATTCCATTAAGTTCTGAATTTTTATTTTTCCAAGCAGAAGGAACAGAAGTGCCACGCCTGAGTGATGTAGAAGTCAGCTGGAGGAAAATTAACTTGGGAGTATACCACCCTCCAATATTATAAGGCAACCCGAGAAGGGAAGGAAGGTGAAGTAGTAAACTAGAAAGTAGGAGTTAGCCTCATTAAGCCTAAAATTCAAACTTCTTAGTTGGCATTTTGACCTTTCAGTATATGGTTTAAACCAATGGGCTTCAAGCTTCTTGAACATTATAATGGACTCCAAAGAACTTTTGTTTAGGAGGATTGTATTTATTGATACTAACCATCTTGGAAAATAAAACTGAGAATTTTAAGAAATCTTATTAATTGATTAAAAATAGCCATAATAAGTCTACCGCATGTTAACATTAATAGATTTTTCATGAAAAAATGACTTTATTTTTCAAAACAGAAGCATTTTACAAGAAGAGTGGCATTATTTTGTATTTTGCAAATGCCTTTAAAATGTCTGCCTTAATAGAAGACAGCTGGATCCTTCTGTCTGCTTCTGCATTCAGTCTGTTCTCGTATCGCATGTTTCATAGCTTCTGGAAAATCTCACTGCATGCTCCTCAGAGAATGAGGATGAAAAAAGGCAAAAAGTGTCTTAGTATTATTATGAAAATAATTTTGACTCTTTGCACCCCCTGAAAAGGTTCCCTAGGGTCCCTGACCACAGTTTGAGAACCGTTGGCTTAAAGGAATCTTCCTGGTCCTGCTCTTGCGTCACTCCCCACGCAGCTTCTAAGTAGCAGCACTTCGGCTGTTCTTCTCCCCACCCGCGCCCACCCATTGTCCTGTCTTCCTGCAGTTTGGAAACCAGAGTCTGAAGCACTGGAATCAAGTAGAATCTGCTCAGTGCTGTCATGAAAGGGTTCAACTCAACATATTCTGAAACTAAGAAGAGCTAATTGAGAACAAGGAAACCCACTTTCTGAAATTAAAGCTATAGTTAAAGTCCTGTTCACAGTGAGGGGAGCCAGAGCATAAGTGATTAATTTTTAAAGAATGTTTATTGATTTTAGAGAGAGAGGAAGGGAGGGAAGGAGAGAGAACATCTATGTGAGAGAGAAATGCCTGTTAGTTGTCTCTCATATGCGCCCTGACTGGGGACAAACCCACCAACTAGGTATGTGCCCCGACTGAGAACTGAACCCCCAACATCTTTGGTGTATGGAACGAAGCTCCAACCAACTAACCCACACTGGCCAGAGCTTGATTGATTAATTTTAAGAAGTAGTTTAAAAGAGGAATGATAAAAAAAAGATATATTTGCGAATCGACATTTTTTTCCTTATATAAAGTACTCATATATCCATTTGTTCACTAGTCTTGTGCTCTGATAGTGCCGGGTATTTTCTTTGAGTAAGGGTTTGCTGATTGGAGTTCCCCTTCCTCTTTGTTGTATCAACTACACTCAAAATGCATCATGTACTATGTGTAATTTTGCGTTTTTAAAAAATGAACTAAGATCTTAAAGTCACTTGCAAAACAACTAAGGGTTTTATGAAGTGACTGTTCTGTCAGTTCTCTATAATGTAGTTTCTCGGGGACGGAGGCTGTGTCTGGTCATCTTTTTTTCTAGTCTTAACATGGTGTAACAAAAGTTAATGTTCCCTGAAAGCTTATTATTTGAGTACCCAGTGAGGACATGCACCTATGAATGAATGAAGCAGAGGCTATATAGTGCATTATGTTCATTATAAATGATTTCTGAACCCACTGTTAGCCATAGAGGGGGCAGTAGTTAAGTGAGCATCCTTACATTCATTCAGTGGGGAATTGATCAATAACAGGCCTTCTAATGTTTGACTCTTTTAAAACTGTTTTCTGTTTCTTGTGTTTGTTTTCTTTTTTGCTCTTCTGAGAGATATTCTTAACTTTGTCTTCCAAGCTTTTTATTGATTTTTTAAATTTTTGATATCATATTTTTAGTTTCAAGGGTTTTTTTGTGTTTGTGTGTGTGTACATGTGTATACACTGTATATTATCGTTATTATTTTTTAAATAGCATTTTGTTTTTCTTTTATGGATACAGAATCTTCTCCCTGATGATTCTTCCACATTGCCTTTCTAATTTTTTTAAGTTGTTTTTTTCTATGTTCTATGTGAGATATCTTTAGATGGATAATTGCTGGTTGTAGGAATCAGAGTAGATGTCTAAAAAACTGACTGGATATGCTGAACTATGATAGGTTTTTGGATTTGAGAGGTTTACTATGGAGATTGGGTAAGTTGTTTGCTGATGAACAGTTAGAATCAGTATCAGGTCTTTTTTCCTGAGCCATAAGCATTCCCCCAAAGAGTGTCCTCCCAGCTTTTTGCATAGAATGAAGATTTGAAAGCCCGTCTTTCAAGAGCCAGGTGGAAGAAAAGGTGCTGTCCTAGTCCATTCAGGCTGCTATGTCAAAATGCCACAGGCTGGAAAAACTTATAATCAACAGAAATTTATCTCTCATGGTTTTGGAAGCTGGGAAAATGAAGATGAGGGTGCCAGCATGGTTACTTTCTGGTGAAGGCCCTCTTCCTGCTTCATAGCCAGCAGCACCTTCTACTGTGTCCTTACCTGGTGAAAGCGGCTAGGGATCTCTCTGCAACACTAATCCCATTCATGAGGGCTATGCCCTTATAATTTAAGCACCTTCCAAAGGTCCCACTTCCTTATACCATTATCTTTGGAGACTAGGATTTCAACATAGGAATTGGGGTAGCGGGGGACACAAACATTTACACCAGAGCAGGTGGGTAGTGTTAGCATCCAGCTTTTGGTGTATGTTCAGTTAATTCCCTTGTCTTTGCCTGGCAATCGCTAGACCAAAACCTTTTGTTTTACTCCCTCCGGAGAATACCTCCTGTCTGCTGCCAGGGTAAGGGAAAGGCAGTTGCCAAGCCCTGTGCAGTGTTGGAAGGGACTTAAGGATCCAACTATTCTCAATTTCATACCACTTGTCATTAATGTACTCCAGTTCCCTCTCCACTTCTGAGGAACCTTGCGCTGCCATTTCCTGAGCCCTTTGTGGACTCTGTAGTGTAAATAGGCTTGCTTATCAGCTTTTCCAGCCGTTTGCATTTGGCTTCTTGGTTCTCCTAAGTCCTTTAACAGGTATGCATTGACTTTTAGCTTCCAAAACTCTGTTGCTGTTGTTTTCTTTTCAGTTTTCTTTCTACTTGTGAGTTTAATTATTAAAACAAAAAAAGGTTTTTTTTTCTGTTTCTTTCTCTTTTTTTTTGGTAATTTTATTAGGGTTTGGAGAGATAGAATATTTAGATGTATGTGTTTAATCTTCTATCTTGATTTTAAACAATTTTGATCTCTCTAAAATTTAAAATGTCACCTATAAATATTCAATAACATCTCCCTGATCTCCCTAGAGCAAATACAAACCAAAGGGGCTCTTTGACCATACTTTCTCATTTTAAAACCGTGTTCCTATTATTTATAAATGATAATATCAACTATATTTTCCAGCAAGTACTCAAACTTTACTAAAGTTTCAAATTTTTCATTTTGAGACTGGATTTGTCTATCTCAGAGGCAGAGATGACTGACTGAGGGGAATTCGTGTTTGTGTGTGTGCGCTGAGATTGAGTCTACTAGAAGCTACACAGGCTATAATGTATATTAAATTTGTGCCCTTAAAACAGTTCAGTTTATCAACATTTACCCTTCAGTATCAAACACATAGTCAGGATTTGATCTGAACACATGTTGCCGAAACCAGAGACTCTCTTCTTCACAGAGGAAACCTTCTCTGTTATTAGCAGAGTGTGTGTCTTACCTTCTGACTTTCCAAACAGGAAGGCCCAGTCTTTTTCTAGAAACTGGTTTTTGCTTTCACTGAAAGTAAAGAAAAACTGTTATTATTCACAGACACAGTGCTTACATTTTGCTTTCAAATCTGATTATATCAGTAATCTTTTTCATTTGTAATACACTTTAACACTTCAACATTTTCAGAGATTCACATTCATAATACTTCTTACATCCTACAGTGAGTTTTTTTGTACAGGGTGAGTTTGGAAGGGAGTGGGTAGGAAGAAGAACAGGAGAGGTTGCTAGGTAGGAGTTAAGATGAACCTCTGTTACAATGACGGTTAGGTAGACTCAGTTTCTTGTATCCTAGTTTTAAGGGTTCAGGTGCAGTATAGTTACCCACCCATAGAGAGAAATATTATTGTATGATTACAAGCTGTATGAGGCCTGTCAAGAAAGTATCCAGGCAATTAATATGAAAAATAGAGGCATTTAATGAAGAAGATACAAGAAACATTGTGAATGATGCCTCAGCCCCTTTCAAAGTAGGCACCTTGGAATCTCACACAGTTCTCCCAATCATCATCAGCTCCCCCATTGTATTTACCTGAATCTCATCAACAGTCTGAAATCTCCTCCCTTTCAAAGGTGATTTTAGTTTTGGGATAAGCCAGAAGTCACAGGGCACCAAATCTGGGCTGTAGTGGGGCCACATCACCTGGGTGATTTGATATTTCACCTACAAACTCCACATGAGACATGATGCATGAGTGGGTATGTTGTTGTGATGAAGCTGCCAATCACGAGTTGCCCATAGCTGCATCTTATGAATTATCCAAATAGTTTCCGTGGAGGAATGTTTAAGCTTAATGCAAAATTTGATGCAGATTCGTTGCTCTACTCACTTGGTCATTTTGAATGCAATGACCACATAGTACACATGCTCACTCAACAGTGTCTACTGCCCCCACTGACTGGTACAGTGAAGTCATCATTGTTCATGTATGCACATTCCAGTCCACTCTCCTCAGCTGCCAGTTTACACTGATGTCATGCAAACCATTCTCATTATATTAATGATGGCTGACTTTTTCCGGACAGGCCTCATATTTTGAATTTTGGCCACCAATCTCAATCCTGTGGACTGAATTATATCTCCCCAAATTCATATGTTGAAGCACTCTAACCTGCCGTGTGATGATATTGATATTTGGAGATGAGGCCTTTAGGAAATGACTTGTTTTGGGTGAGGTAGTGAGGGTGGAGCCCTCAGAACAGAATTAGTGAGTGCATCATAAGAATAGGCACCAGAGAGCTTGCTTTCTTTCTCTCTGCCATGTGAGGACAAACTGAGAAGTCAGCCATCTGAAAGCCAGAGACAGTGCCCTCACCAAAACCCAGTCATGCTGGCACTATGATCTTAGTCTTCCAGCCTTCAGAACTGTGAGAAAATAAATTTCTGTTGTTTAAGCAATCCAGTCTGTGGTATTTTGTTATGGTAGTGAAATCAGGAACGTCAGCATTCATGCTGTTGGTCACCACCAGAACCAACACGTAGAGACAAGGATTCAGTCTTTACTGGCACTTTATGGAGATGCTGGCACTCTTTACAGGCACTTCACTGAGATCTGAGAAGACAGCAGTTATGTACCCTCACAATTGTCTTAACACCTCATCTCAACAGACCTTTTTATATAAGGAGAAGAAAAGGGTAGATATGGGTTTGGAGAAAAGGTTAATCAGATAAGAGTTGCTGTCTGGTGGTGATTTTCCTAAAATGTATTTCTTTATCTGCATGTTCCCTGCCTGGAACATAGTGGCTCGGATACCATCTCCATTGCTTCCAGACCCCCTGAGACACAAAGGTTGAATTGCTCATCAGCCTCCTGGAGTCACATAGGTCATGCATTCCAGTTCCTGAAATAATGCTTTTCACATGCATTTATCACTTCAGCCTATCAGCTATAACTAAGGCTAGAATCCTTAACTTTTATGTTCCCCTATCAGTAACCCAAGCTTAGAAATTCTGTCACTGGTCATATGAGAGATGCCTGACTTCCACCCAGCTGTACATTGGAAATATAACTAAGGATGTTTTCTCACACCAACCTTTTCTCCAATTCTTTACGTGCCATCTGGGTGTCCAATAATTCAATTCAATTCTGACACTATCCACATGGAGTTAGTTAGCATCAGATCCCTTAAGTCAAAGGGGCCAGTTCCACACAATTGACCCCCTTTCAGATGCCAGTTGCAAGTTTGGCAACCAGTACTTCTCACTGACTGACTGTAAGTCAGGGGTTCCTGTGACCCCCTTCTCAGGTTCAGTAATTTGCTAGAATGGTTTATGAAATGCAGAAAACCACTTCCTTTATAATGACCAGTTTATTATAAAGGATACAACTCAAGAACAGCCAGGTGGAAGAGATGAATAGGGCAAGGTATGGGGGCTGGCAGGACATAGAGCTTCTGTGCCCTCTCTGGTGCACCATTCTGCCAGCAAGTTCACCAGTTCACCGATCTGGAACCCCCTCCAATCTCCTGTTAGAGAGTTTTTACAGAGGTCCATCTCCAGCCCTACTCTTTTCCCTGTAGGACTGTGGGTGGGGCAGAAAGTTTCATCCTCTAATCACTTGACCTTTCTGGTGATCATTCTCACCTTGAGTTTACCTAGGGACCCCACCCTAAGTCATCTCGTTAGCATAAACTCAGGTGTGATTATCAAATGGGGCTTGTTATGAATAATGAAAGACACTTGTAACTCAGGAAATTCTAAGGGGTCTAGGAGCTCTGTGTTAGGAGCCTGAGACAAAGGCCAAATATATTTCTTATTATAGACCACAAAGCTCACACCTTGTTGCTGGGTCAGCTCCTCGCTCCTGTAAGAGGGAAGGGAGGCAAGAACGTAAGTACAGATTTATTAGGTTTCTCACGATGCTTTTTGACTCTAGGTGTCATGTTTTAAATGATAAGGAAAATATGTAATTATTAGAAGAAAAATGCCGCCCACTTCTCTGTCTCAAACATCAGCATTTGGAGATGAAATAATGTTTGCCTTTGGATGAACCAAATGGTTACATCAGGTTTGCTACAGAAAGACGCTTGGCCCCCTGAATACTACTTAAAACAATTCTGGTGGTGCTATTTTGGCTGGTGAGAAACTGATTAGAAGATGGGGCCATTTTTCCATACTCTTCAAATGACTGCGAGTCTCAAACAGATGTTTTAAGGAAATGCATACCTGGTGCTCTTCCATTAGTCAATTACTTAGTTCCCACTGCCATGGGCTCTTTGTACAATAATTATGAAGAATTATGTCCCAACTGGAAACTCCCATATACATTGTTTAGCTCAATTTGAGGGAAATTTGGTGGTAATTATAGGTCCAGTTTTTCTGTTAAGTCTTGAAAAAGGAAACTGTCACAACCAGGAAGCATACATGGTAGAGTCTTGCACAATGAGATCGTGCGTGTGCACACGCACATCATAAAACCCAGAAAGCAGTGACTTTCAACACCTGAAGCAGAAATAGAGAAGTAGAGAAAAGTAAGGAATAAACTTAACATAACTTGAAGTACAGAAATTTGGAATTTATGCCATTCAAACATGGTTGAATAAATTCTTGCTGGCTTCCAGTGATAGCTCAATGTTTTTTTCTTTTTCAGGATCTCTTCATGTACATTTAAAAATGTTAGCTCATATATCTGTAAAGGAATCATTTTAATATTGAATTTTTCAGTAGAATTATTAGACTGGGAAAAATCCTTGTTTGCATCTGTAATACCCCACTCTCTTAAAACAAGCAAACCAACAAACCTTTGAGTTGAAATTAAAGACAAAAATAAGCATAAACACTTGTTAAGATTGCATGAGGCTTGATTGTTTTAAAGGCAAATAATTAGTTTTTGTTTTATTTAGTGACCTTAGGGCTTTCAAGTTTAAATAAAAGTTTCAATCACACAATATAGAATTTAGAGAAAGCCATATGGGTAACTATTATGTAGGGTAAAAAAAAATCTCATTATGTATCTCTAGATTTTATTCTTGGAACCTGGCAAAGAATTTGCTTTTTCCTCTGCAAACTCCCAAAGCATTGTAAGTCATTGGAAGCCAAGTATTTAGTAAAAACAGTTTCAGTTTCCATATTTCCTAGCAGGCCAGCCAAGAACCATTCTAGGCAAATAGAAAGAAAAAGTTTATTTCTGAAAATACAAATGCATTCTTGTAATTAATTTTCTACTTCATACTTTTTTGAAATTAACATCATTTAGCCTTTGTCACCCTGACTTGTGTTTATACACTAGGTCTGCATTTTACTTTAGACCAAGATGAAATATTCATTCTTTTTTTTTACCATCTCCCAATGTGAGATATATATATATATATAAAATAAAGAACATCTGGATATTTTCAATTGGAGAAGTCTTCATGCTTTTGATAAATGACATTCAATAAATAGTTCTTCCACTGCTAAGCAGCAATCAGCATGGCTCAGGTATTTATGAAAAGCTTTTGTTTTTGTATTATTTAAGACATCTTAAGATTGTAAATAGGCAGTGAAAAAGCAAATTGGAGTCAGGGAAAGAAATCTAAAATTTTGTAATAAATTAGGATAATTATGCCAACACGGTGTGATCTTAATGAAGAATAATGGTCCTTTTTCCTCCTTGGGTCAACCCTTCAGTGTTTCAGGGAGAGCATGATGTTACAATACTGCCCCCTACTGTAAGACTTTGACCCTTTGAAAGGAACATCAAGAAAAATAAAATAGGAGAAACTAACACATGACTGGGACAAGTATATCTTATTACATTTGGCATTTTAAAAGCATATTCTGATGACTGGTTCAGGCCCCTGCAATGCAGAAATCTAGAATAATAGTACAATATATACTTTTGTTTCCCGGTTTGTTTTCTTTTGAATTAATGTCTCTGCTGCTCTGTTCCTTTGAGTTAAACAGAGGAGACTTTCCTCCCCTGACATACTTTGAGATGATGGATCTTACCCTGAGCTTTGTGAATGTGTTTTTGTTTTAATGAGTGTTGGTTTCAAGGAATTTTGCATCTTTGAAAAAAACTCACAGGGTATCTTTGAGGCTGGATAAAGAATGATGCTTTTGTCTATCTGCAGTGTGGCTTTGGTATTTTTAATAATGGGAACGAGTCTTGTGGCAAAGTATATCAATTCAACCAATCATATCTTGGAGTTCATCCAGTCTTAAATCTAACTCTCTGTAAACAACTCTGGGTTCTTTTGCATTGAGTAAAACTACAAATTCATGTGAACAAGACTTTGGCATGAGTAAAATTAGACTGCCCTCTTTTTTTTTTTTAAGTTGAGCTTTTTTTTTCTATTTTTATGGATATTGCTTTAACAAAATGATTTTGATGGCATTTCTTTTGCCAGTGCATATTTTCTGACATTAAAAAACAAATCAAAAGGCACTTATCGTATGAATCATTGTTAAAGTCAGCAGTAATCCACTGTGTAAAATCTCCCTGTAAAGGCGCAGAGGCTGGGGGCTTAAACCTGGAGCACATTAAATTAGTTCCAGTCTCTCGCGAATGGGCTTTGCCTGGCTTGCTTAGGCAGGCAAAACGGAAACAGGCAGTTTATAACAAGAAGTCTGCTTTAAAAACCATGGGGTTCATTGGAGAAAGATTTATATCCCCCACTTATATAAACATTACAAATGTGGACTGCAAGTAGGAGGGAAACCTTTATCAAAATTTCTTGAAGAGCTTTTTCATTGTGAGTAAAATGGACAGCTTGCACTGTTGTTTGAAGATATGCCAGCAATTCGACAATCATCTTTTTCACTGCTCTGCCTGATTAAAATGTAGCATTGTGAAGACTAACCAGACCACCTACTTTTAATTTATTTTCATGATGAGACTATGTTGGCATCTAAAGTGGAGCCAAAAACTCTGTGCCAAAGGAGAAAATTGTCATTTCAGGATTTTTAAAAAAAGACAATTTAATTATATAAAATCTTAGGATAAGGGGAATCTGGACGTCAGTTTATATTACCTCCTGATTTAAAATGATTTTTGTATGTAAACATTATCCTGGATATCATGTTGTCTTTAGGATTATAATAGAACACAGATGAGGCTTGAAATAGTTGATCCAATAAAATGAGAAAGGCTGCAAGGAAAGACGACCATGTGAGATTACAGTAGCTATTTGTTTGCTATTTCACATATGGTGATTTTTAGGTCCATGAGCTACATTTCTTTTTTCCTCCCATTTGTTTTTTTCTCATTTTTAAAAAATCCTTACCCAAGGATATGTTTATTGAGTTTAGAGAGAGAGGAAGCAAGGGAGAGAAAGAAACATCGATATGAAACAGAAACATCGATTGGTTGCCTCCCATATGTGCCCTGACTGGGGATCAAACCTGCAACCTAGGTTGAACTCTGAGAAGGAATCGAGCCTGCAACCTTTTGGTGTACAGGATGATGTTCCAAGCAACTGAGCCATCCAGCCAGGGCTTATCTCATTTTTAATACCTTGAAAATTGCCATAGAAATGTACTTTCCTTTGCCCCAAATATGTCTAACAGGGCAGTAAGACCAAAGAATCTTTTTTTCTGTAGGCTTGTTAACAATAACTTCTATTTCATGGATTTTCATCACAATCCCAGTTACTGAATCAGTCTTTCTTAGAATTTCTTCAGTCTGTCTGGAAGATAACACATCTGTTTTTAGCATTCTTAGCTGGTTCCAAATGTAAGGTTATTCGGATGTACCTTAAAAATCAGGGCTGACTGTAAGAAGTGACGTGGTGAAAGCATTTGAAGGACATAACATGAAACCAGGACCTGCCAGAGTGTAGGGGTTAACATCTGAGGGAGCTCAGCCCAGGGGGGCCAGCTTGAGCTATTTGCCTACCAAGCCTATCAGCAGTGACTGCAATTAGGAGTAAAGCAGATTTTTGAAAAGGAAGGACATTCATCTGGCTTTCAGGTATACAGAAGTGAGAGATGTGATTAAGTCCACTGTAAAAAAAAATGGTACAGTCAAGGCTGTCTTGCCAATAACATCATAATAGTGATAATAATTTTAGTGAGTCTCATTTGTTAAACTCTTATTATATGCTATGCAGCATACTAAATGCCTTACATGTATCCTTTTTGATCTTTGCAACAACTCAATTTCTTAAAGGAAGGGTACCGAGGCTTGGATCATGTGCTCAGGTCCCACCATTGGAGGTGGCAGAGCTGGTCACGGGAACCAGGCACTCCGACACTAGAGCCCTGCTCTTAGCTTACTCAAGCGCTGCCTGAGACAGTTGACTTTCCCTGTTCCGAAAGACACTCAGAGCGACCGTATCACATCTCTGACTTGTAATCCCGCCAATGCCAAACCCTGCCCAGTTTAGATGTACGGACTTTTTATCAGCAGCTCTGTCTGTACCTACAGCCATGGCGCTCAGATGAGTGGCCCTGAGTGTGACAACACACTGCTTTGTTGTGAGCTGGGATGGAGGCAGGGACACGGAGAGCCTGGTGCCAGAGCTTGTCAGGTGGTGATGAAAAGAACTGTCTGGTCAAGGGCACCTGGCACTCTCTATAGAAGGACTAAGATGAAAGATGATCTTGTTAATCTAAACCTCGTCTGTGATGTATCCAAACAATTAAGTTACCCTACATCTGTAGTATCTTCTGATAGTTAGGATTCTACAGTGGAAGGCCTCTAGCTTCAAAGATAAATGATCTAAAGTTGAAGGCAGTAGAATTCTCATTCTCTTACAATTGGTACGTCCTTGGTTGAATAAAATTTTATTCTTTGAGACATTTGACTGAAGTTCATCTGTAATATGAGGAACAAGGTATATATGTTATTAAAATAGATTTTCATAATGAATAGCAGTCTTCAAAAGTAAGGCATAAATACACCACTAGCAATAACATAACTATAGGCTCTAATGAGATTGTGATAGACAGTAGTGAATTTCTTCTTTACTTGATGTAATTGGAGTAAGTGTTGACCAACAGAGAGAAAATCCTGATGGTATGAGCTAACATAGTGGTAGCAGTGAGAGGGGGAAGGAGGAAAAGGAGAATGCCCCCCTCTTGTTAGTGTGTTTGCCTGTGAGGTAAGAGGTACAGGCCGTACAAGAGGAAACAAAGGTGTGACTGTTGTATTTACAGTATTTTCGTGTGCTGGTTTCTCTTCAGAGCGAATAAGTCTTTCACCTTTCATAATATTTAAAATGAAGAAGGTGATTGATAGAGAAACCAAAGCTGTGATGTAAGTAGGGGACATCTGTGATTGCAGCTGTGCGTGTGGGCACGTGGGGGAGGGATGAAAGCGAGCTAAATTCTGGCCTGTGTCATAGTAGGCAGTCAGTAGATAATGGAAAAAGGGATTGATAAAAAGAAGTGGTATAATTATCACACATCATTTAATGACTTAATGGGGCTCCCCAGAAAAACCAAATCCCCAAATCGACCTTAAGCGATTTCCTCTAAGAGCTAGGAACGGGCTTGTGAAGGGGTGAGGCAGTATTTAAACTGAGTCTTCTGCACCAGATTCATGTTTCATTTTGATAAGAATAAAATTTTGTTAAAACAACAATAATAGGAACAAAAGAAGACTCAGGGTTCTTCTTTTAAAAAAATAGGGCTTCATGCACTTCATTGCATTTTTCTCCATCGAGGAGGATCTGAAAAATTAAGTAGAATGCAGCGTTTGAGTCGCCGCTCTAGGTTTTGTTTAGTCTCAAGGGTTCCCTTTGTTGGTAAGGTGAAGGTTTCCAGAGAAGACATTTTTCATAATGTTTGGTTAATTAGGCCGGCTTTTTTGATGACTAAATAAACCTGACCAATGACCTGTGGGCCATTTTGATTAATTTTCATTCCCAAATTACGGAGGCCCATAGATTTAAGTGATGGATGTAGTGACACGGTGCCTCAAGGACTTCTTAGATTATCTCTGCCTCTTCGATACTGTTCCCGGAATCTGCTTGGATTCTGTAGGTCTGTTTCTCTGTAACAGACAATTACAGCAACCTTGACTGTCTGGGAGCTCAAAGCTGGTTAACCACTTACGAAATTCCGTTATGTTCTCTTTGGAGGTGGTAGGTGATTACAGCTCATCGTATACTTTTTAATATCAGCATTTGTCTTAGTTCCCTTGCAGACCATTTTTGCTTGTATTTACGTCATCATTCCTAGATAGACTTTTTTGGTCATATGTATTCTTCCTGAAAACCTTATTTGACTGAACTTATTTGACCTTAAACTTATCTTTAGTTCTCAGGAAATTTAGTCATTTCCCAGCTTAGCAGTCTGACAAGTTAGATGTTATTTATGCTTAAAAGTTTTTTAAATAAGGAAATAGTTTTGTGTGTGTGTGTGTGTATATACATATACATATATACATATACATATATAGTTTTGTGTGTGTATACATATACATATATACATATATATACACACACATATATATACATATATATGTATATATACACACACACATTATATATATATATTGCATTTCCTGAGTATGTGGGCTTAGGCTTAATAACTTCTTTTGCACCATTAACTATGAGTAGAAAATCAAGCTTTCTCAGTGTACTATGCCGGAAGATTCGCATAAGGTGCTGTTGTTTCATAATATTTTTAAGTGTGCTATCCAATCAAAAGATTAATGCTTATTGTGTGGTCACACCCCTTCTCTGCAGAGCACTTCGACATCCGTACCCCATTTACTCATCACAGAGACCCTGTGAGGGAGGCAGGGGAGGAGCTGTCATCCCCCATGTCACAGACGAGGAGGAGAGAGGAGGGTGACTTGCATGCAGTCACGCAGTCAGTGGTAGAGGGACGACGATGCGGTGCTCTCACCTTGAGTGCGTGTTACTCTGCAGCAGGAGTTAAGTCTAGGGTTCATGCTTAAAGGCAATAAGCAAGCGTTGGACTGTGAGAGCAGGGCTGCAAGCTCGTTGGCAGCCAGGCGGGTAACGTGGACCAGGTGGGAGACGATAGGGAGCAGCAGAGACGGTCGTGACCCTGAGAGCAGGTGCCCAGTCAAAAGACGTTCTTTAGGTTTTTTCTAGTCAGCAGCTTAGCTTTAACTTTCAGATTTTTAAGAGAAGTTGAAAGTTTGAATTTTTTTATGGGAAATTTTCCAATTTTCAAACACCCTCTTGCTAAACAAAATATTTGCCTCCCAGGGCCTGCAGCTTGGGACCCCTGACATAATTCTTTTGGTTCCTCTGTTTAGGCTCTTAGGGACAGTCAGGGCTGAGGCCACCCCAGGGACTGAGCTCCTCTTTCTGTCCACCATCTGACCGTCCACCAGGGGTGGTTTCAACTGGAAAGGAGACCATGGAAGGGGACTTTTGGAACACGGTGGGTTACAGGCAGTAGATGTGGGACCTTGTTGCATCCAGGAAACCCCTTTCTCATTGGTGTTAACTGATTTTCATAGAGAAAAGTAGTTCTGGAGTTACAAAGCATTTCGATTATTTTCTATGATAGTGCCTTATTCGTTTCTGCTGGGGCCCCCTAACCATGGTCACGTTTGATGTACCTAGGAAAAAATAATTTATGAATGTTTTCAAACTTGGTTTTGTGCTAGCAAATGTTGCTCAACTTTTGTATTTAATATTGTTCTAGATCTAAAGCAAATTAAAAAATGCAAGTATACTTTTTGGTTATCAGTAGAGTTTTTCTGTAATAGTATATTTTGGTTCTTAAATAATTTTATGTCTTAATTTCTATAATGTCAGGGACTTTTTCATAGCAACTCTGGTTTTAAACATATTTGTAACAACTTGAGAAAGAGTTGAAACTGGGTGCTCTTAACCACAGAAGGGGCCATGGGTGCTGGGTAGGAAAAACAGGTGTAGCCTGCTGGAGCCACCTAGTCGATAGTGTGTTGTTAAAGCAGCCCAGCTGACTAAGACGGGCAGACCAATTGCGGAGGGAGGGACAACCTTCTAACCCCGCTGTCCCACATTTACTGCCTCCTTTTGGTTTCATGGGACAGAAGTCTAAATCAGATGGTGACAAATGGCTTCAGGCATGGTTGGACCCAGCTTTTAAGAATAGATTTTTTAGGACTGTTTCTCTCTATTTCTCCTTTCCACTCCCTTTTTTATTACTTTCATTTTTAGGTAGGTTCCACGTGGTAGGAAAGATCCCCCCAGCAGCAATAGGCTTATCGTCTCTCGGCGTGGAACCAGGGAGGAAAGAATGTGCTTCTTTCCCGTGATCTTAAAGAACAAATTCAAGTCTGAAAATTCTTACCCCAAATGGGTCTGGCTTGGGCCATGTGGCTGCTGATTATTTATCCTGTCTGGGGAATGTGTATATTGCATGACCATTCCTGGGTTACCTGTCAGTTCCTGAAGTTGGAAAATGAGGTCAATGCCACCATAAGAGCCAGAATATGAGGGGTAACCCCCCAAGGGGAACCTGGGTGCTCTTAACCAGAGAAGAGGCAATGCATGCTGGGATGCTGGGCAGGAAAAAAACAGGTGACCACTCTACCCAGGCTAGACAATGGATAGCAAATTGATTTATTTTACTTGATGAAATTAAGAATCTTCAGTGGGATCTATTCTCTCATTAGTTTTAAAAAGGCACAGGTCAATAGGCTGCTCTACATGTCTACTCTTAACTCTTGGGACTCTTGTTCAGTAATAGTCATAATAATGTATCAGTGTATAATCTAGTGACACAGAGCTGTGCCCGCTCCCTCTGTGTCCTCTGGGGAGGATGGGGCTGAATGTATTTGTATTCACACGGGATTCATTCTGTACTTGGGCCTGTCCTAGGTTTATCATGAAGCTGGAAATACAAGCACAGACACAGTGTTTTTGAAGCATGAGGACTTTGTCTCCTTTTGACAATTTCCAAAGTGGTTGAACTGATTTTTCCCCTTAGCTGTGACCAAACATTTGAACTGTCAGCCAAAAGATCCCTTTAAATTTGCAGAAAGCAGTGAGTTACAGCATAGATAAACACACGCTGGAAGTGTTTCTAGAGCTATAACCATAAGATCATTAAATCTTTTATAATTAATGTTTGTTTTTGTTTTTTCTTTTTGCTGCTGAGTAAGCATGAGATTAAGGTTTTCTCTTGATCTAGTCCTGCTCAGTTGTTGGTTTTTTCCCTAATGCCATTTAACCATTAAGTGTGTGATGTCCCCTGAGTTGTTTTGGTATTTCAAAAAAATTTTTTTTAATCCTCATCTATGGATATGTTTTTTTTAAATTGATTTTAGAGAGAGTGGAAGGGAAAGAGAAATATCAATGGGAGAGAGAAGCATGTATTGGTTGCCTCCAGTATGGGCTATTTTTACGCAGTCAAATCTATCTTTTTCTTCATTGATTTGCTTTTAAACATTTATGGAAGACATTGTGTCTGGCATTGTAGTAAGAACTTTACAGTCATTATCTCATTCATTCTACCCCAGTGAAGAAAATGAGTCCACAAATGGTACTTGGGAATCCGTGTAGCATGTCTTGACCATTTATTTAATTCTTCTCTCTCTTTTCGTTTATCCTCATCCAAGGACATGCTTATTGATTTTAGAGAGAGGGGAAGGGAGGGAGAGAAACATCAGTTGGTTGCCTCTCATATGCACCCCGACCAGGGACCAAACCTGCAACCCAGGCACTTGCCCTGACCGGAAATTGAACCTGCAGCCTTCTGTGTTACGGGATGACACTCCAACCAACTGAGCCACACCAGCCAGGGCTAATTCCTTTCTTGCTTGATATTTGTTTTTGGTGTCATGTTTAAAATGCTTCTCACCTTTCAAGGTTATGTAAACATTCATCTCTGTTTTATTTTTTAGGTATAATTATTATTTAATGTTTACGTCTTATTTAATTAAATGTTTCATCCCATAATCCTGGATCTCTTTTGTTCTATCATCTGCAGACACAGAGAATAATTGCTTGTTGCTTTTTACTCATGACTGTTTCTTTGTTTTTAAAGCTGCTGCTAAATTCCTTTTTTCCCCTCCTCTCCTATTAATGCCAGCGTTCACTCCACAAACAATTGCTGGGCATGCAATTTGTGCAGGAATCTCTGTTAGTCACTGTGGGCATACAAAATGAATCAGAGTCTACTCTCCAGAAACTTTTACTGTAATAGCAAGAAAGAGAAACATAAACAAAGAACTTGAATGTGAACTATAAGTCCTATAAAAAAGAGAGCAATGTAAAATAGTGGGAAATAGGAAGTAGAAAACAATTTGAACTGCTAAGGGAGGCAGGTGTAACTAAGAAAGAACCCGCGCAGAGGTGAAATTTAAATCAGACCTTGAAGGGTGGGAAAAACTTGGATCATCTTTGGCTGTCTCAAAGATCAAATGAATTAATACGTGCAGAGTGAATGGAGCAGTGCCTGGCGTGCTGTTAAGAGCGAAGTCAATGTTAAGCATTGTTTTCAAGATCATGACTTGAGCAATATCCTGAAAAATGCTGATTGTAGAATAAGTCCTACCTTGCTTATTTTTATTTATGTAGTAGGATATCTCTCCTGATTTTTTGTGTTAGTAGTTGCTAGTTTGTGTGTTTCATGATTTTCTACTTGCTTTCATAAAGCTATTCATGTTGCATTTGGAGGAGGGCAAGATATTTCTGAAGAAAAATAAATTTAATTAACTTGGATACAGTTTTATTAACTTTTATATATCATGCTTTTATTTAGAAAACTATTCATTTGTTACAAATTAACCTTAGACTTCTGTTTAATTAAGAGAGTCTGGCGGTCTCTCTCATAGGTTATAATCACAGTTATATTTAAATATCTTTTGTTGTGTGTGTGTATGTATGAGCACACACACTTTATATCACTCAGTAACTAAAATAGTAGCTTAAAATAATGTGTTGAATAATGCAAGTTTAATTCAGACAGTTAATAGAGTTTCCAAAATCCGTGTTCAATACCTTTGCTTTTGGGTGACTTGGGTGCTTGGAGGACTCTCCCTCTAGAGGTGGGCTTTTGCTAGGGAACAATAGCACTATTAGGAATGATAGCAGAGGTTAGGAGGTAGGAAGTTTGAAGCCCAGAATGGAATCTTGGGAGCAGTAATGCACAGCCATCTGAAACCTGGGACCAGGACTAGGTCAAATAGATGATGACAGCTAAACCCTTCTGTATCTTACCTTGAAAACAGAAGCCAGTTCCCAACTCTTGAAGGCAGCAACAGGCAGATCAATGTAAGCGGACCAAAGGCTAGCCACACCTCTTAATGATCCTTAACATTTATGGACCACTTGAGTGGGACACCATGAGAAACCAGACCATCTCCCTCATTCTCCTCTTCTTTCTGTCCACACTCATCTGAACTGTCACTCCTCTCCCCTCAGGACCAGTTGTTTTTGAGAAAGATACAGCTTACCGCTAGTCCATATGGTACCTTTATAGGAATAAAAAAAGGCTCTCTTCCCTCAAGACATTCCAGTGTTTCTGCCAGAAAATTGTTACAATCAATATACAAATCTATATTGTCCATGACTCTCTGGCTTTTTAGATGTACAGTATACAACCATATGGCTTTACATATTGGGAGAAAAGGGAAGAAAATTATAAAAGCCATGTTGGAGACACGTTCACCCTCCAGTGGTTTTATCCCACCTCATAATCTCACCTGCCTTGTCCTCCAGTAGAGATGCAGTTGGCGTTCTGGGCTGCACAGTTCTCGGTTACGCAGGACCATCTTGGGCACTGAAGGATATTTAGTGACCCTGGGTCCCCTTTGCACCTCTCATACCAAATGCCTGTACTGCTCCTCAGTTACTGTGTCATCCCGAAGCACCCGTTCCCATTCCCAGAAGCCCTCTAGAGGGACAGTATCATTCAGGTTGAGAAGCTCTGCCCTGACCTCACTAATCCTCATTCTCAAAGGTGCCACGTGTAGAGGCTTATCCTGCGTGTCAACTCCTCTGCGTGTGTTTCCGTTCTTCTCTCAGAATCGATCCCTCCTCTGTGCCCCACAGAGCACCTTATATCGACACTGTTAGGGCGAATACCACACGGCATCGTGGATGGGGTTGAGGGCCTGGCTCTGTCCCCTCTTCAGGTGTTGAGCTGTTTGAGGCTGGGGGTGTCGTTGCCATCTTGATATCCACAGAGTCTAGCACAGTCCTTGCATCTTCCCGGGAAGTTTTTTCTCTCCCTTCTCTACCAGGTCAACTAAAATTTTAAAATCTCAAAAACTTATTTTAACATATGAAAGCATTTTGTGTAATGAAATACTGCTTGAAATCAAACAAATGTATAATATATCAGAATTTAAAATAATTAGGAATTGCTTCTGTAATACATCTAAAATGCTAACTTGCTATTCGGTCCAGCATTTTCAAGTTTGCTAGTGCAAAATATTATTCTCTGTCAAAATTGCCATAGCTCACCACTACTTAAGACAGTAAGATAAGATACTTCGTGGTATGGTTCCTGTATAGCACAGGTGGCAAACACAGGGCCCACGGGCCAAATCCGGCCCTCCACCTTGTTTTATCCAGCCCGGCATCTTGTTTCTACCCAGCATCAGCACCAGCTCCTTGCCCCTAGCTAAGGAGTAGTTACATTTATACAGTCCTAAAGTTACTCTCAGCCCTTTGAAGGCAACCGCAAGGCTGATGATGTGGCCCCCAGTGAAAATGAGTTTGACACCCCTGCTACATAGGTTCTTGTCCTAAACTTAATGTTGTGGAGAATTATCACTTTCCAGAGAATTTCATTACTGTCCATATTTCCCTTGGGATTGTATGTTCCACCGACTCAGCCCCTGTGGCCTGAAGTAAGTGAAGAATTTTTTTTTCTCTTCTCCCTCTATTGTATGTATGAGACAGTTGGCAACTGGTGATGTTCACTGGCTCCTGGTTTGGGGAGGGCATTTTTACATTTCATTTATTTTAAAAGCTTCTTTTTCCTAGCAAGAGGTGAGTCAAAATCATCACAGTAAGTCTATCCACAAAGAGAATGCTTGCTCATCAGGAAAGTTAATCTCTTGTAGTTGCTGGAAGGATTGTTTAATGGGCAGCCTGCGTATATTAGAGCAAGTAACAAGTTCCCACGCTGCTGCAGGGACTCATGGTAACCTCAAAAGCTGTTCTTTCTGCTTAGCCCTGTTGCCATTTGACATGAAGCAAATAGTGAGTGTAAAGTGAAGCGTTGATAAGTGGGTTCCTGTTGCTAAATATTTGCTCTGGGGTAGTGCTCCAGCCATGTGGAAGGCCTTTGGACACACAGCAGATAATGGTTCCATTAGGTAGGATACATCTGAGGCTCTAATAAATAGACTCTAAAATGCAGTAGACGTAGCACGATAGAAACCTCATTCGCTCTCATGTAAAAATCTGTCAGTGGTCTGGGGCTAACACGGCAACTTCTTGGTGTTGGGGCCCAGACACCCGCAATGTGGTTATTATGCTGTGCACACTTCCATTTTGTGGTTCCAAATAGCTGCTCTAACTCTTGCAAGATTTCCTTGTTCCACAGATAAGAAACAGAGACGGAGAGGAAGTGGTGGTTACAATGCGTTTCCTTTGAGATGATGACCCAGAAGTGGCACCTGTCACTACAACTCACCATCTTATTGGTTACATGGCCATACCTGGTACAAGAGAGGCTGAAAATGTAGTCTTTTGGGGGGTGGCTGTGTGTCATCCTACAGAGGTGGTCATATCACTAAGCAAAGTAAGGAAATGGAATATTGGGGCACAAGTAACAAACTCTGTTTAAATGACTCTCATTGGTTACAGTACTGAAAGCCAGTGACATGAATTATATGTTTTGCTAGGACATTTCTTTGGAGTAGATTGCTTTTCCTAGTTCATTTAATAATCTCTGGAAGGCATTTGTTACATCAGGTAATGCTGATAAGCTGACTGCATCACTGTCCTTGCTGGGATTAACTGTTCCAAGCATCACCGTCACACAGATTCAGAGCCAAGGGCAGGCCGCCTGTTGTACTCTCAGGCCACCTGTGGATGGAGAAATGGAAACTGGTACGTTATCCTTCAAGGTGTCGTTTTATACCAACCACTAAGTAGTCTCTGTCTTCCTAGTAACCAAAATGTAAGAAAGAAGATTTCATGAGAGCCCCAAAGTTTGGGCACATTCTTATCATAATCCCATCAAATGTTCATTTTCATTTCTTTTTTAAAATAATAGCTTTATTAAGATATAATTCATATACCCTATAATTTACCCATTCAAAGTGTACAATTCAGTGGTTTTTAGTATATTCACAGAGTTATGCAACCATCACCTCATCTGCTTTAGAATATTTCATCACCCCAGCAAGAACCCCTGCGCCCTGTCTCACTCCAATGGCTCCCCACCCCTACCCCCTTCCCCACCCCACCGTCGCCCAGAGCCCTAAGTCATTACTAACCTACATCCTGTATGTATGGATTTGCCCATTCTGGGCATTTTATATATATGGAAACATACATTATTTGCTCTTTTATTACTAGCTTCTTCCACTTGGCATGTTTTCAAGGTCCATTCATGTTGCAGCATCTCTCAGAACTTCATTTGTTTTATTCCTGAATGTATTATTGCACTGTATGAATATACCACATTTTTAAATCCATTTATTAGAAAATGGACATTTGAGCTGTTTCCCTATTTTTGCTATTATGAGTAAAGCTGCTGTGAATATTCATGTATAAGTTTTCATTTCTTAAGATTTTTTTCTTAATTTACTTTGACTTCTAAAAAAGCATTTCTTAATCCCGTTTCCCCTGTCCTAGGCCTCTCTGTTTTCTCCGGGTTTTGCGTGGTCCTCCAGGGAGTTTTACCCGATCTCCTAATGCTGGATTGGGCGCCCCAAGTGCATTTACTGTAGACCAAACCCCCTGCATTGTAACTGTCTGGCCATGTGTTACCACACCGCACCAAACCCTGAGCCATAGCAGGGGTGGACCCTGTTCATTTACCAAGACATCCCTTCTCTCTGAAACACAGTGCCCGGACACCCGTTCGTTAAATACATGTAAGAATGAAAGGATGGAGAGAATGAAGAAGAGGGAGGTAAAGCTAACAAAAGAGAAGGAGAGGAGAGCGTACATTGGGTTTGACTTATGTCACATGTTTGAAAACTGTTTCTACCTGACCACCCAGCCAGAGCCTCATCACAGAGTGGTCAGAACAGTGATCTACAAGGTTTCGTCCTGAATGTGCACTTGCTTAGCATTATAGTTGTTCCCTTTTCCCTATTCGGGTCCCTCCTTTAAGCTAATGGTAGGGAGCAGAGGCAATACGGGGTGAGGTGGCAGTGAGAGCATTTCTCTCTTGGCTCACCGGTCTGCTGGCCAAGGTGGCAGTCCCATGTCCTCCCCCAGGTGCCTCCTCAGTTCACTCCCAGAGAGCTCCCGGAGCCTTGACGAGTGTTTGTGTGATGTATTTCAGCTTGTATCATGCTCCACCAGTTCACAAAAGTAAATTTCCTTTGGATGTTATCTGTGTTTGCAAGCATAGCTAATTTTAAAATCTGGTTTTTTTGACTTGCCAAATTATATCCTGCTTATGCTTTAAGTTGCAGACTTTTTAAAGAAGAAAAAAATTTTTGTAGCTAGGCAGGTTTTAGTTTGGCTGTGTTATTTAATTTAAATCTCAGTATTCAATGATACATTTTTATTTTGGTGCATTCCATTAGTACCTTCAGCACTGAGAGCTTTCCCCAATTTAATGCACCTGCCCTGTAAAATAAAGTGATAAACTATTTGAATAGTTAAAAATAATTGAAAGTAGGCAACTATGTGGAGGGTAGATACACATGAAGAACTGGATGGGCAACCATCACTACGGTTATAAATTCACTTGGTAATTATTCCCAAGGAATAATTAAGTCAGGGGCTTGAAAGGTATAAGAACTCCGTGCGTGTTACAGGATGTAAAGCTGGAATCAGGAACCTGTGAAATCCTCTTGTGCAGTGCTCCCATTTTGTAGATGAGGAGAGGCCCTAAGTGACAGATCCAAAGTCACCAAAACTGGCAGTTGTCTTCCTTGCTAGTTAAGTGCTCTTTGATTTCTAAAACCGTCATGGCCTGCAGTCTGATAAAATGTATCATGGAGCCAAATTTAAAGACACCAAAATGATCTAAATCAGCCACTGCTCTTTTTTCTCTTTAAATCTTGTTTCTGGGGTGGGGGTGGGTAACAAGGCAAAAATAAAATAATAGCAATATACATAGATCTGGTTCATGGTTATATTTCATTTAACTTAGGAGTTAATTTCAGTCTACAATGAGTGCTAAAGAAAATGGAAAGATTTCAGAAGAACATAGTTGTCATATAAACTCATTGAATTACTCGCAGATTAAAACAATTATTTAGTCTTACTCCACATGCAATTGAAGTTTTAAATTTAGTAGGATTTTTTGTTTATATTTGAATAATTTGGAAAATATTACAATTTTGTCTCAAGTGAATTTGCACATCCAATATCCTAGTTTCTACACACAGGAAATTAAAACATGCAAGCCAAGCAAAAAATGTAGCACATTATATGGCTTTGTTTTAAGAAATAAATTTTTTCTGTAGTAATAATATTTGCTTTTACTTAAGTGGAAAAGTTATTAACTCTAAAAGTAATTTGAAATTTTTGCTACTTGTTAGGTGGCTTCTGAATGCCTGAATTTCAATAGAAATTCCTGCAGAATTCTATGCAGTCATTGTTAAGGAAGAAAGTTTTATCTGCTGTCAGCAGAATATGAAACCCCAAAGTAAACTGAAATTGGAGCTGAGACTTCAGTCAATACGGCACAGCGGTCTGTCACAAACATGCGAACCGCCGTCTGTGCGGCACAGCGCGGGCAGCGATGTTTGCGTGGAGAATATGAATCTCTATTATAAACGAAACATTCCGTGCCAGCTGCACTGAATAAAAGGCGTTTCTCTCGACTGAGAACAAGGATGAGATGTGGGGGTGTAGGGACTCACTGTTTCATATTAGCCGATGCTTTTCACTTTGTGGTGAATTTATTGTTGCTTTTCCCTACCCCAAGACTCTTAACAAAATGAGGAAATAAGCCAGTTTCTGATTTCATTACTGTGAGTTTCATTTTGTTTTTCTTAGTAACTAATTTAATCATTTAATTAAAGTGGAGATGACGAATGGAGTTGTTACATTCAACCAGCATTTTCTGAACATTTGAGGATGTGCTTGGCACAATGATAGGAGCTAAGTGTGCAAAGGTGGTTATTACTCTGGAGTTGGCCGATTATCTTTATTCTGCTCTGTCCAGCCTCTGTTGTAGCTATTGAGACATGTGCAGTCATCGTGATTTCAGTTCCTTTTACTGTGATCCATTTGGCTGCTTTTCAGATGTGTGTGTGTGTGTTTGCATTTTTTACAATTTCATTATAATGTTGCAATGTCTAATTCTGGATTTCTTTGCATTCACCCTGTTTGGTATACAGTGTACTTCCTGTTCTATATATTTATGTTTTCTTCAGGTATTGAAATTCTCATATATTCTCTCTCCTAGTATTGTGTCTCTCCCCACCCCCCCCGTCCCTTTTTAAAAAAAATTCTGGGACTCCAATCAAACATGTGTTATGCACTCTCATTCAATATTCTTTTCATACTGTTTCTCTTTTCTTTCTTTGCCATAGTTTTGGTAATATCTTCAGACTTATCCTCTGTTTCACTATGTCTCTCTTCAGTATTAGAAGTCAGTATTTAAGTGTTTAATTTCAAATATTATCTTTGTCACTTTTAAAAATTCTGTTTTATTCTTTTTAAAGAATACTGAAGTGTTATTTTTAATAGTATGTTATTCTCATCTTATTTTTTTCTTTTTCACTTTGAATTCTTTAAACATTCCGTATATAAGCAGTTTATGTTCTTCAGTTGATAATTCCACTCATGAAGTCACTGGGATCTGTAGCTGCCATATGCTGTGTCCACTGACTCACCCATTGGTTTGCTTCCTTGTGTGCTTTGTAGTTTTGGGTTATGAGCTTATATCCAGCAGAATAATTTTTGGTAATTCTGTAGGCCTAGATGAGGGTGCACTCCTTTAGGGAAGATTTCGTTAGGCTCCTCCCATAGAGCTGGGGGTCCCTAGGGACACTACCAATCTGCACCCGTTTAGTCACTCCAGTGTCCTGAATTGACGGAGGACTTGCAGGTTCAACTGTCCCACCCTGAAAGGGGCACGTTCCTACCCAGAAGTCGAGGTTTCCGCAAGACAACACTAGCTTTCTGTTGCCTTGTTTTCCAGTGTCTGGTTTCAGCTCAATGGTTGGTCTGTATGTATTTATTTCTTTCTTACAAGCCAGCAATGAGTTAAAAAGTAAGTTCATTATCATTTATATGTGATTGTGTTGTGTGTGTGCATTGTTCTAGCAAGAGGGCTTGTAGTATCTAGCCTAGAATCTAGCCTTGGAGTATCTACTCCAAGATACTGTAGTTCACCTTTAATTATGGCCCTACCCCAATAATCTGTGCTGTGAAGAAAACATAGAGCATAATTAATATTGAGAATTTTGTATAACAAAGAGAAACATTGCAAGTTAGAGAAATTTGTCCTGTATGGGGAGAGAACTGATCCTCTCTTCTTGGTTTTCGTGGACACTATAATCAACGTAAAATCTTAGCATTTGGCACTGTCTTTATCCTAGGTTACCAGGTATTTTTACACAGTTTTTAAACAAAATTAAAATCTAAGTTAATAGTTTTGGTTCACTAACCAGATTACAGATATTGAATAGTGTACCAGGAAGCATCTGAAAAAGCCTAGGAGCAACTGACCAGCTGGAGATCCTGAAATGTGACTGTAGTTTAGGAATTTTTTGAACCATTGCTTATACTTCAGTGACATCGGTATTTATGTTCAATATTTGGTGTTCCTCATCAGTCTTCAGATCCTTCTGGGTCAGTCACATGAAATCATAACCTGCAAATAAATGAAACCTGTGCACTGAGCATGGCAGCCAACCGGGTAAGTCATGCCAGGTAACCACAGTGCAGCGGGCTAAGTCCTAGAGTGGAGAAGGGTACAAAGTGTTATGGGGTGGCGTGGGAGTGAGCAGCTATGCCCATGACACTGAGGATCTCACCCACTGGGAAGACTTCATGGAGGAGGAGACATATACATTGGGTATTAAAGCATAAGTAAGAATTATCAGGTAGAGAAGAGGGGAAATCAGGAATTTTAAGCAAAGGAGTTGTTATTAGATGAAGCATGTTATTAAGGTTCTCCAGAGGAAGAGATGATTAATAGTATAACATACTCATCTTCTTAGAGGGGGTAAAAACCCTTGACTTAGTGTTTAATGAAATCACGGCTCTTCTATTCCTCTTATTTACCCCCTACTCTCTTACCTCTCTTTCCCAAATGCTGTTAAATCCTTCATCTTGTTACGTGGACCTAGATTGCAAAGAATCCAGTATGTGGAGATTCCTTCTTTGTGGACATCTTTTCTTTACAGCATCCTCTGATCTCTGATCCTCTGAATGTGGTCTCTGGTCCTTCATCTTCAAGCCAAGTCTTGGTTACTGGTCACCTTGGTTGTGAATGGGCTTTGCCTCATTTCCTGTATTTACATATCACTATTTGCATTGGGAGTAGAGAAAATACATTGTTTACCCCAGGTTAGCATGATCTTTTTTTCCTCATTTTCAGAAACATTGCCCTTTTCAATCCAGAGAATTACTTTCTTTGTCTCAGACAAGTTTTTTCAAACTTCAACATTTCTTTCCATGAGTTCCCGGCCTCCGTATCTCTCTCTCTGTACCTTCCCAGAGAAGAGGACTATTTCACAAGCTTGAAAGAAAAATATATCAGGCATTATCAACAGAACTAATGATCTCTGTTGTAGAAGCAGCTAGTTTGTTTCACAGGGTTTTTTTTCTCTTTTTTCACTAAGGCAAAGAAGGGAGGTTGGCGTGTTGGCAAAGACTGGATGTCATAACCTCTACAGCCCATCCTTTTTTACTTTCTATGAAAAGTGCATTGGATACACCACTATTCACAGCGGCAGAGTTGATAATAGTCAAAAGGTAGAAATAACCCAAATGTCCATCAAGAGATGAATAAATTTTTTAAATGCAGTATATACCTACAATGGAATATTTTTCAGGGTAATAAAGGAAAAAAATTCTGACACATACTACAACGTTGATGAACCTTGAAGATAGTATGCTAAGTGAAATAAATATGTATGATTCCACTTATATGAGGTACATATAGTAGTTGAATTCCTAGAGACAGGAAGTTGAATGGTGCTTGTGAAGGCCTGATGGAGGAGGTAATGGGGAAGTATAGTTTAATGATAAAGAGTCTCCGTTTGGGAAAATTAAAAAGTTCCCAGATGGACAATGGTGATGGGTGCATAACAGTATGAAAATATTTAATGCCACTGAACTGTACACTTAAAATTGTTAATATAGTACATTTTATGTTATGTATATTTCACAGTGCAGCTGTGAAAAGATGACTTGGAAAAAAATCATTTGAATCAGGGATTATTATTTTAGAGCCTTCACTTCCTCAGTCACCCATTCATTCAACAAAGAAGGGGTTCCAGCTCTGTGTCACGGACATTTTAGGCACCAGGCACACGGCAGTGGACAAAACACAGAACCACCCTAGACTCCCTGAGCATTTAGTGAGGTGAGACGGACAATGAACAAAGTAAGTAAAGCACGTCATAGGTAGACGGTGAACCGTCCAGTGGCGAGGTCTAAAGCAGAGAAGGGGTGTGGGGTGAGTTGGTATTAGTGGAGAACTGTTGCAATTTGTCAGGTTTGTCCTCACTGAAAGTGACCTTTAATGAAGACCTGAAGCCAGTGCGGGGTCAGCCAGTGGACATCTGGGGGAAAGTGCTCCACGGAGAGGGAACATGGAGGGTAAAGGCCCCGAGACAGACTTAGAGTAATCAACAATAGACTTCATAGTGGAAAAGCTAAGGGAAGAATTTATCTGTCATTTCTTTCTCATCTCCCTGTCTTTCTTTCCTTTTCCCCCCAAACTGTGGATATTTTAAATGTTACATTTATTAAGTTAGTACCTTTGATGCGTACATTCACAAAGAATAAAATATTTTCTTTTTCTGCCCCCCAAAGCATAAAAATCAGTGTAGTTTTGAGTAATGCAAGATGTAGGAGCTTTCACAGCAAAATTACATTAATTTTGCATTTTCAGTAAGATGGTGTATTCTACTAATAACTCTGTGTCACTGTGCGATAGCTTCCTGTGGTGGCTGTAACACAGGACCACGAGCTTGGTGGCGTCATTTATTTATTTATTCCTTTTTATTTTATTTTTAATTTAAAATTTTTTTTCAAGTCTTCCTGCTTTTCATTAGTCTTAACATTTATTATAAGGAGTGTTAACTGACCTTTCTTCCACGTGCTGTGCTGTGGGTCCTCTGGGTGGCCAGGAGGGAAGCCAGGGCCTCGCAGGCCTGGGGGGTTGGACCTAGACACGTTGCTGGTGTGGCCTCCACCACAGTGGGTAGGCGGGGCCGTTTCAGAGAGGTCCGCAGGGGAGCTGCAAGGGCTGGCGGAGCAGGGATGAGGCAGGGCAGCAGTGGTCCAGGCACTTCACTGAGCAAGTGGCACAGCCTCAGGGTGGAGGGCCGTGGGCAGTGAGTCTTTGGAGACACATAAATATATCTGATACACCAGGCCTCTTCTAAGTAGAAGCATAGCTTTGGAGAGGTAGGTGATAAAATGGTAGTAAATGTGGTAGTAAAGCAAGTAGAGACTGCTTTATAGCTTATGAAATGCTCCTCTCATTTGTATTCCACAAAGTCCGAGGTGTGAGCTGAAGTCTGCGGGGAGGTGTGTGGCGTTATCCTCCTTCTTACGAGAACGCACGGCCCAGAGATGTGAAATGCCTTGCTGGAGTTCAGTGGTAGAGTGGGACTTAAAATACACTCCTTCATACTGTCCTTTTAATGAAATGAGGTATTTACCTGCGGAATCTATACGAGTGCGTTTTCAAAAAAGGAGGAAAGAATGTCCTTCAGTTAATTTCGTTACAATGTGATTTGAGGAGCTCCAGAAAGGCTTTCTCTGACAAATTACTGCCCAACTACTACCGAACCAGAAATTTGACCATTAAAGAGTATTGCACTTGCTCTTAGATTCTCTTTCCCTCTTTTTAACTTGCAGAATTCTCTTGGGAGAGTTCAGCCATCCTGCCATTCGTTTCTAAGAGTAGGAATGCTCTTTTCTGGTGCTAGGAAGAAGCCGGTGAGTTCTGAGTGCTTGGCGGGACAAGGGAGGGGGAAAGTCTGAGAAAGCAAAGTAGAAACCACTAAAGTCAAGTTTGCCACCTTCTCAATTGTGCCTTTGGGTCCCCATGACGGCACTTGAGCTTTTTCTGGAGTTTGCCCAAACATCCCCTCTGTAGCAGAGAATGTTCCTGAATTGCTTCTGAGTAAGATGCAAGGGCTGGGGTGCTTCTAGGAGAGAGGTCTCTGGGGCCTTGTCGCAGCTCACTGAGCTGCAGGTGTCTGTGAGCGTGTCACAGATGTGAGGAACGGAGCATTGTTACTGAAGAGAATTTCCGTGTTTCGGGTACCTCTCCCAAGGGAGCCTGGGGCCTTGGAGAGTGCAGCGCCCTTCTCCTTCCTGTCAAATAATGTGAAATGTGTTGAAATAGTACTTAAGGTAACTGTTCTGGCTTTCACAGACAACCTGTAAGTTGTGCCTCTACTTCCTCCTCCCCATTCAGTAGTCTTTGCTTTGCTTTGCTTTCTTTGTACACCCTGGAATTCAAATTCTACACAGGCTAGGAAGTGCAGTGTCACATTCTCCATTAGGGTAGCTAAGATTTATGTTTTCGTCTTCTCATATATTCACTGATTTGCCAAAGTGTAACTCCTTTGCTGGAGTCAGCAAAACGACATCATTTCAGTTGCCTGCTAAGAGTTGTGGGACTGTTGCTTAGCCAGACCAGAAAGAAAGCAAGCAAGAGAGGGAGAAAGGGGAGAAAGATGGGTATTTAGATCCTATATACATTCTGTGGAGAGTTGAAGCAAAGAGTGGACACGTCGAGCTGGCACTGATGGGAGGAGTGTGAATATTTCTATACAGGCTTCAGAAAGCCCGGTGCTGACCTGTTTTATTATTTTTATTGGCTCCCTTGACAAACTGGCCTAACTTGGGGCCAAAGAACCAGCAGGAAATTTAGGTCACAGATAGTTGCATTTTAAAAACTCCAGTTTTTAGCAGCCGCTTAATCATTGTAATTTATTGATGATAACATGGCAAAGAGAGCTCTTAAATCGTTAAAGTGACCAGATAAAGACAAATGGCTGGAGATTTTGTGGGATGCACCGTTCCCAGCTCCGTATGGTGTCCTGTTCTGCCCTCTGAAGAAGTAGCTTGTCCCTCGTTTCATGCAACTTAAGGCCCAGCTGGCCTGTTAACAGAAGACAGCCCCTTAAATTTGGCAGTTTTGTTTGAAGCACAGCAAAACATCAGTTCCTGAGAAATGAGGGGAAAAAAGTTACAAAAAAGTTTCTATCCCCCTTAAAACATGAGTGTTTTAAATTGAGCACCCATTACAAGTTGTTTTCTCCATCCTTCTCTGAAATCAAGGCCGTACCCTCTACTCATAGCTGAAGTTACGTGTAGCAGAATTAGATTATTCCACAACTCTTGCAAGCTTCTTCTATTCCCCTGCTCTTGCTTTGGGTAAATGCTAATGTGTAATAAGAACTCCAAGTAGATAGCTCTGTTCTTCCCAGGACACAGGAAATGTGGCCTGGTATAATGGCATTTTAAAGAGTTTGTATTGAAGTAAAATATAACATAGAAAAATACAGCTCAGTGAATTTTTAATAACTGAAGACATCTGTGTAATCAGCACCCAGATCAAGAAACAGAATATTACCAGCAACCCTGGAAACCTCCCAGTTACTCCTTTCTTCTGAAGGGTAGGGACTTTAAAAACATAGATTAGTTTTCCCTGTTTTGTTTTTTTTTTTGGATTTACATAAATGGAATCATGTAATGTACTCTTTTCTATGGATTCATTCATTCAACAATATATTTGTGAGGTTCATCCATATCGTTGTTCTATGAAATTATAGGTCATTCATTGCTGTGTAGTATTCTATTGTGTGACTGACTACACCACACTTTTTCTCTATTGGCATTTTCAGTGGGAGAAAAAGTTTGTGAGAATCTGCTTTCACTTTGACTGAAGACTTCACCATGTCTCAGAGCCAGGGAATCATTTACTTGGAGACACAGATTACCAGCTCATTCCTCAGAGGGAGAAGATTTGAGAAATGTGTTCATACTTTGAGGGTAGCCTGTCTGGGTTCCTTTACATCTTCTTATTGTATTGTCTTCTTAATACATCCTCCCAGCTTCCTTGTCTGTGCCATATGTTACTCACTCCAGAAGCCTTCCATTTATTGTGGTCCCTTTCTCACTGCCCTGAGCTGAAACGTCTCCCATTCCTGAAACATTTGTATCCATCTTGTTCTTACATTTCACTCCAATTCTGCCTCTCTGTTTCTCCTTTGAACTGCAACCTGTTCTGAAGCTCCATTCATAAACCTTGAAATAATTTTAGACTCTTCTCCTCTCACATTTCATATCCAATCCATCAGCAACCTATGCTGGCTTTAGCTTCAAAACATTTCCAGATTCAACCAATTCACACTAGCTCCAAAGCATCTACCTTGGTCCAAGCCCCATTGCTTCTCACTTGGATTATTGAAATTGCTTCCTACTTCTGCCCTTGTCCCTACTCCATCTCTTCTCTTCACCACAGCCTGAGTGATAGCTTTTTAAAACATAAATTAAATCATACCATTCCTCTCCTTAAAGCCTCATTTACCTCAGAATAAAAGCGAAAGTTGTAACAATGGGCTGCGTGGTCCTGAATAGTCTGGGCTCTTCTCCACCTTGTGTCTCACCCCTTCCCACTTCCCTTGCGAAGGGACCTGACCTGTCCATACAACTTCCACACCCTCGATCTACTGCCCTCCTCCTACTGGCCCTCTGAAGCCCATGCAGCAGTGCCAGTCTACCCTCTTCAAATCAGGGGCTCCTGGAGCCCACTTCAACCCTCTCTGATGACTTCGCGGTCTGATTCCTTTTGGTGCATATCTTCTCAGCACGTCCCATCCTTTGTTCACGTAGAGATAGGTAAACATAGAAAACTATGTTGTTTGTACAGGATACACTGGGTTGTCAGTCACACAGAATTGGAAGCCACTGGCCCAGCGGCACTGGCTATCCCAGGCCCCAGGCAGCCATCTCTTGGGCTTGGGGTTGGGGGTAAACATGCATGGCAACACCAGGATGGGAAATCCTGCCTTAAAATTTGTGGCTGAAACGACATATTCCTGCACCGGAGGTTTTTAACCTTGAATGAGGTGCTGGGGTCAGTCATCTCTCTTACTTGGGACTCTCGAGAGCTGTAAGTCAGTGCTCACCTCTGATGTGTTAAGTTGGCATTTTGCTGCTCTTGCTGTTGTCTGTTCATTTGTTGGGTTCCCTTGATGATTTGTACAGTCAGAATCCTGACATCGTACCCTGTCTCAAGGGTCTGGATTCCTCTTCCCCACAAGCTCTGGCTTCCCTCTGGTTGGAAAGCACTGGAGAGGAAATGTGCAGTGGACCAGAAGTAGGTTTTGGAGAAAGATTGGCATTGGAACCCAGCTCAGCCATTTGCCAGCTATTGTTCTTGACAGGTAACCTTTCTCAGCCTCAGTTTCTTCCTCTGAAATAATAATACCTGTGTTACAGAAAAATCAGGCGGAATACCTGAGATGATCTATAATTATATCTTTGTAAATGTTCATTTCTATGTTTCTGATATCAGTTACTTCATTAGAAAGGTGAGCATACTTTGATACTGTGTTCAAAGGACTGAGCTAAGTGCTAGAGATACCATTAAGAGTAAGATACTGTTCTTACCATCAGGGATTTCTCATGCTTTAAAGGGAGCTAGACATGAATAAACAGTTAAATCCAGGGCGGTAAGAGCCATGGTAGAGGGAAATAGAGGCTTCTCAGGGATAACAAAATAGTCACATTTAACACATGCAGGGGAAATCAGAGGAGATAACACTTGAATTGAATCATGAGACCAGGTAGGAAAGAGGGGAAAGAAAACATTCTGGGCAGGGAGATAATCATGTACAAAAACACAGAGGCTCGGGCAAGTTGTTCAGCAGAGCTGACTTGTAGCCTGTAAGGAAAGGATTCGTGATGGATGAGGCTGAACAGTTAATTGGGACCATGAAGGTAAAATGTATATGTCATATAAAGGCTTTATCTCGAAGGCAGTAGAAACCATGAACTAATTTTAAGGGGATCAAGTATTTGGTTTAGATTGAGATAAATCATGGCTAGAGATAATGGTAGTTGCACCTTAGGCGGAAGAAGAAGGGATAGAGAAAATGTGGGTATAGAAAATTGTGAGGACTTGGTGGCTTATTTGATGTGGCAGGAATAAGGGGAAGCTGCAGTAGAGTCCAAGTTTCTGTATTGGTCAACTGGAAGAGTGACGGTACCACACAATAGTGTAAGATATGCAGACTGAGGAGCAGATTTGGGTATAAAAGTCTTGATTTCAGTTTTAGACACGTTAAGTTAATTCCCCGACTCCTGGTATGAGTGGAGAAGTCCAATAGGCAGCTGACCGTGTGGGTAGGGAGCAAGGACAGAAAGTTGACTAGAAATAGAGATTTGTGACTTATGTTGGTGTTCAGATGAAGGTGAGATACCGAAGGAATCCACAAACACAGTGATTCGAACAGGATGGTTTATTTTCCATACACATTGCCGTCTAGAAATTGTTGGGTGGTTCAGTCCAGACGCCACTAAAAATGTGAGGCATGGACCAGCAGCATCGGGATCACCTGAGAACCTGTCAGAAGTGCAGAATCTGTGGACTCCATCCCAAACCTGAAGAATCGGCACTGCATTTCCCAGGAGCCCCAGGTAATTCACATGCACATTAAATTTTGAGAAACTCAGATTTAACGAACTGGTGTTGCTTTGCCTTCTCTCATGAAAGGCAGTTGAAGCTATATTACTACCACTTCACTGCACTTTAGCCATAAAAAGGGGAAAAGAGAGTAAAAATAATGAGCTTTCTTTTTAGGATCTGACATACTTAAATCAGTAAATATTGGTGTTTGCTGTATTAGAAATCAAATATAGAGGACACATGGACAAAACTAGGGGGGATGGAAGTGGGAGGGAAGAGGGGAGGGATGGTTGGGTGAGCTGGAATGGGAATAAAGGATAGAAACAGTACTGAATAAACTAAAATAAAAATTAAAAAAAAGAAATCAAAGCTGAGAAAAGTTAAAAATAGTTATTAATTCCTTTAAAATAATAAGCATGTATATAAGCTAATATAAATGACATACTATATTTCCAAAAGACAGAAATAAGTGAGAGTATCATTGGTTTATATTCTTGCAAATCTTTTGAATACCTCACTGAATAGAAAATAATTGGATTCTCATATTTACCTCCTCATTTATATGCTGTCTTATGTTATTTGATTGAAGTATATGAAGAAAATTCAGCCTCACGCAGATACATAATTGGAAAAGGGAGGGATATTTTCATAGTCTTTTCAGATGTTTGCTGATGAAAGTCGTAATTCCCTAAAGGTGAATTTAATGTGAAGTTGGAAACTGTATCGGTGAGCTTTTTCTATATTAAAATTCACTCATCTGTGTTGTATTTTGGATGAATCTTTTGCTTATGACTGATTTTCTCATACATTGGTCATTTGGAAAATACTGGCTCACTAAGTTATGCAGATCTTCCAAATGTTGATACATTTCATTATGCAGTTCAAAAAAAATCACATTTTTAATGTCACCATTAATCTCGGAGAATCTGGCAGTGACAGATACAAGTTTTCCAAAGTTTGAATTTTTGCTTAACAGGCAGAATTTTATCATTGGCAATAAATGTACCAGTTGTTTTCCTTAAAGGAACAAGCTCACTCTGTTCATTTTCGAGAAGATGTTTGGCAAATACTCAAGACTTAATTATCATAATTTCTCTATCTGAAATTCTTTCAATTAACAGTGGTATTGCATGAGAGAAACCATTAGTTCAGTTCACAACCCAAAGGATTACGTAAGTGCTTTCCCTCCAGATAACCATTGCCCTTCAGCATATAGCAGAAGTGCTTTGTGCGTAGTTCCTGTGACACAGAGTATTAAAGAGACATTTATGTAAGGGTTGACATGTTGTAAGATTAAGTTTTACTGCTTAATCTAGAGCATTCTTAAGTGAAGCTGGCTTTTTAAAAAATTCCAACTGTGTGTACATAGCATAGAGATAAAGACAGCAATGCCTGCTAGCACAGACTGCAGCCGCTGCCCTCAGTGTGCGAAGGTACCAGCAATTTTACCCCCATTATTTTTGCGCAATTAGTGCAAATGTGAAAAAGGCAAAGAATGCCTTAGTATTATTGTAAAAACAGTTTGACCTTACTTCCTGAGAGGTCTCTCTGGAATCTCGGGAATGTGGACCCCACTTTAAAAACCACTGTCCTTTGTGTTTATCCTGGGCCTGAAGACTACTGGCTTATGAGATCGCAAGGTCTTAAACTAACTAGTTCTAAGCAAAACTGATAGCTGGCAAATGATAAGTTTGGTGTGTTTCTATGCCTTCCCTTTCTGTGACATCCCTGAAGGCCCTCACTGGATCCCTAGTGGTACAGATGGAAAGGGTACCACCAAGGTACCTTCCTGCTTGCTCTTCTTGTTCTTTCAGTTAATTTGGCAAGTATTTAGGGAGCCCTAAGACATACCAGGTTCTCTGCCTGGGCTGTGGGCCCTGATGCGGAGCTTCGCATGCCCTGGCTCATGCAAACTACTTGTGTTAATTTCCTGTGGCTAGTATAGCAAATCACCATAAACTTAGTGACATAAAACAACATAAATTTGCTACATTACAATTGTGTAGGTCAGAAGTCTCATACCAGTCTGGTTGAACTAAAATCAAGGTGTTGGCAGCACTACATTTCTTCCCGGAGCCTCTAGGGGAGCATCTGCTCTCTTGTCTTTTCCAAATTCTAGAGGCCCCTTGCATTCCTTGGCTCATAGCCTGCTTCCTCCATCTTCAAAGTCAGCACTGTTGCTTCTTTCTGACCCTTGATCACTGCATCTCTCTCTGACCATGGTCAGGAAAAGTCCTCTGCCTTAGGGACTTATGTGATTAGATTGGACTCACCCAATAATGCAGGGTAGTCTCCCCATCCCAAGATCTGTAACCTAAATTGCAGCTGCAAAGTCCCATTTGCCATATAAGGTAACATATTTACGGTTATGGAGACTAGAGTTCAGACTTCTTTGGGGGGCCATTTTTCTGCCTAGCACACACTCTAGTATTTGTTGAAGGAATGAAGGAAGTGTGCTAGCCCATCACTCATTTCTCAGAGCTTTGCTGCTTCCTCACATGAGATGCTGGTTGTTTAAGACTCAGTTGTGGTACCACTTCTTCCAGGATTTAGGTGTTCCTTTGCTGTGTTTCTAAAGTGAATCCTCTACGAAAAGCTCATATTATTGCATCATCACACTTTTACTCCTATCCCACTCCCCTGTAGCTCTGGAATCTTCTGCCTTCCTTTGTTCTTTGCATGCCCATACAATATCAAGGTAGCTGGCACATTGTATGTACACAATAAAGAATGCATTAATGCCTCGATGCGTTATCCTTACACATCCCAGCTACATGTTTCCATTTTTCCTGGGACATATAAAGAAGCAGAATGTCTTGTTAAGGGAATTTAAGGCCTAGTGACATGTCTTAATGCAAGGATGGCAAGTGATGTTTGAGGTAAAAGGGCCATAAGCACTCCTTCAGGTGCCTACTGGCAGCATACCTGGGACTGAGCAGGAGCTTGGAGGGATTGCAGAGGTGGATTCTTCAGCAGCACCCTACAGTGGGTTAGAGTTTCCCTGAGTGTCTGCAGGTTCTGCACCACAGAGGAGAGATGTGAAGCCATCCCAGCCTGCTCGGCAGCCACACAGAAGGTGGCCTGTTTGCTCCTCATGCCTGCAGAGGTAGCCAGCACAAGGACTGACTCTGACTTTGCAGAGGTGTTTTAATTCAGCCAAAAAGTTGGACTTTCTAAAGACAACATGCATTTTACAGCGGGCCCTTTGTATGGAGTTACTGGGGACTCATTCAAAAATAACAGGAGCCCCAGTCTACAGAATCGTTTTGTCACAAGACACAGCTCTAGTCTTCCACCTCCTACCAGTAGGCCCTTTTATAGCAAAATGAATAAGAAATTTAATCCCTGGTTGTTTTTTGTGTTTTTTGTTTTTGTTTTTGTTTTTTGCTTTGGACGTGGTTTGCTCTGTGTGTGCTTTTTTTAAAGGCAGTGTTTAATAATGTTTACATTGCCTTTAACCTTTGACTAACTTTGCAGTTTGTAGGCTGTTCCTCCCTCCTTTGAGACTGCTAACTTCCTCTTCCTAGAAGGCATTTCATTCCCTTACCAATTATCTCTATCACTTCTGCTGGGGAAGAAAGGAGACCATAGAGTGGTAGGCAGTAGTGATTGGAGTAATAGTTAATATTTATCCAAGGCTGTGTGCCAGGCACAGTGCTATGTGATTTACTTCTATTATTAAATCTTTAAAACAACCATATGAAACAAAAGCTATTGTTGTCTATCCTCAGATGTAAGAGAAAATGTTTGTTTTCCCCAAGATTAGCCCTCAGAAAAGAGGGTGCCCCCTTATGTTTGAGTCCTGACATATGTTTGAATTCCATTGTGGGGATTACTCTATTTCAGACCATGAAGTAGTTTAAGTAATTGTCCCAGAATTATGAAAATAGGGCCTATTGTTTGGAATATCTTAGTATTCAAGTATATGTTGGTATTTTTACATGTTAATAGATGAGGAAACTGAGACTTGGCAAAGTTAAACAACTTGCCCAAGGTCGCATGGCAGATAAGTAGTACAGCCAGGATTCAAACCCAGGCATATAATCTTACTTCCATATCTTCATTATTAGTCCTCCTCAGATTCTTTCTCTCACCCTTGAAAAGGTTCCAGTCCAGAGAATCACTGATGTTTTTCTTCCTTCTTGTTGAGGTTTCGTTGTCAGAGCAGAGAAGATCAGATGGTGAATACATATCTGGTCTGGAGCCATGCTTTTATGGAGAGCACCAGGAAGCTCTCGTTCCCCTTCTAGTGGCATGGGATTCCCTCTGGTTCAGCCTTTCCAGACGATCACTCTACCTCCCTTTGCCTTTGCTAGGAAGTTTATTGCTTTTGGAGTCAGTCCCTTTTCTTGGTGCTGGTTATAGGAGTTCTTCCTCATACTGAGCAGAAATTGCCTTTCCTGGAATTTTCAGGCTAACAGAAAGGAGATCAAAATAGACCTGGGTTTGTCTGATCTGATCTCTGCTCTCCTCCCCTCCCCTCCTTTTTCCCTTCCCAATAAATATTTTATTTTAAAACAGTTTTAGATTTTAGAAAAGGTAAGCTATGTGCCAAGATAGTACAGAGATTTTCTGTATGTCTCTCAGCTTCGTGTTAACATCTTACATTACTGTGGTACATTTGTCAGAACAAAGAAACCAATATTGGTCCATTATGATTAAGTATAAACTCTAGATTTTATTCTGATTTTACTAGTTTTCCCCTAATATCCTTTCTGTGTTTCACAATCCCAAATTACATTTAGTCATTGTGTTTTCTAAGTCTGACCTGGTGTGTGATAGTTTTTCAGCCTTCCCTTGTTTTTCATGACCTTGGCAATTTTAAAGAGTACTGGTCAGGCATTTTGTAGAATGTCTCTCAGTTAGGATTTATCCAATGTTTCATCATGTGGTGTTGGATCTGGGAGAAGAATACCACAAAAGTGAGTGTCATTCTCAGTAGATCATATTAGGGACACGATATCAATATGACTTACCACTAGTAATGTTAACCTTGATCTTCTGGCTAAGGTAAAGATATTCCTCCCTTCCCTATTTTTTTTTAAGATTTTATTGATTTATTTTTAGAGAAAGGGGAAGGGAACAAGAAAGAGAGAAACAGCAATGTGTGGTTGCCTCTCACGTGGTCCCCAGTGGGGACCTGGCCTGCAACCCAGGGCATGTGCCCTGACTGGGAATCAAACTGGCGACCCTTTGGTTCAAAGGCCCGTGCTCAATCCACTGAGCTATGCCAGCTAGAGCATTCCTACCCCTCCCCTTTTTATAAAAACTTTTTTGAGAAGTATGTCATCATGTGTAGCCCACACTTACGAGGTGGGGGGGTATTAAGCTCTACCTCCAGGTGGTGGGTATCTGCATAAGTTATTGGGAGTTTTCTTAAGGCAGATTTGTCTCTTCTGCATTTATTAATTAATGCAATCATTTGTATCAGTATGGAGTGATGCACATTTATCTTATACTTTGGATTATAACCCATTACAACTTAATTTTTTTGCTCAAATTGTTCAGCTTTGGCTGCTGAGGGATCTTCCAATCGTCTCTTCTGTCCTTTTACTTGCCACCATTCTTTTGTTTTTTAAGAATTTCCTTACTTTCTGGCACTACAAGATCTTCCAGGTTCCTCCAGTATTTTCCCTGACCCATCCCTAGAATTAGCCATTTTTCCAAGGATCTCTGTTTCCTTTTATTTGAGAACGATATTAGAAACTTAGTTCTGGCCACTGGGTGTGCTCATTGCTACTGGGGTGTCACTGCTTCTAGACCCTCTTAGTGGACAGAGCTAGGAAATGCGTGTTAGCAGTCCGTGTGGCGCATGCATCTACAATATTTCTGTGTCTACGTTCGTTCTCACAGTAAAGCCTTGTGTTTTTGAGTACCGTGTAGCCAACAGTGAGAAAATGATTTGCTGCCTTCAACCACCAACTGCAATGTTTTGAAGAGGGGGAGTGGGGAAAGTGAAAATGGAGAACTGGGCAAAATTATAATCTAAGAGCTCAGCCATCCTCTTGTTATATCCTGTCACTTTAGAGATAAAGAGATTCTAAGACATTTACTGAGATTCTAAGAGGTTAAGGAACTAGGTAGTGGACAGTCAGGATTGGAATCTGGCTTTTGAAACAGAGCCTCTTTATTTCCACGTATCTCATGCCTCTTTAAGACTGATCAGTATTCTTGACTTTGTATTCAACTCAATAATTAACTTTTTGGAATGCGTTAAGCAGATGAGAATGAAATTTTAGAAATTGATATTTGCAGCTATTATCTGGCCAACAGAAATCTGCGAGAGTGTCAATAATAAGGGGTTTTGCTCTCTAGCAACATATCTTAGATTAACAACTTGAAAATGATGGTCTGATGGCCAGATGCTAGTGAGTGAGTCTTTCCAAATGATTATGATGATTATCCTACCATGTTTTACTTTGTATAACTATCTCTAAAAAAGTCCTTTTGCTCTGGAGAGAGAATCATAGGCCTTCTCTAGGATAGATACTAGATGTATACACTTGCTTTTTAGAAATGGGGTATAAAGCAATGAAGGAATCTGTTTAATGTCATCCAAGGAGTTGGTTAAAAATCTGAGGTCATTCCTCTGAAGGAGTGTCAGCATTCATTTGGATGTATAGGTACTAAGATGTTTTATTTGTAATCATTTACTTTACAAATATATTATTTTTATTTCAAGTTTCTAGTATCTGAAATACTTGTATTTTTATTTTTAAAACCAGTGGATTCTGTTTAACCAAATGTGAGATAAAATAATAGGATCTACAACTTGACTCACTGTTTTGTAAACTAGATCTTTTATAGTATTTTTAGTTTTATAAACTAAATCTATTATAAACTGGATCTTTCAAAACAAGCAACTCTAATGCCAATTTTTTTGCAGTATTCTCTCCAGGACAAGAACTAAACGAATAAGAAGCAGTGTAGGCAGTGAACATCGCAGACTTGTCCGCATGCTGTGTGGACTGACGTGGTGCATGAATTACATCTTTGTACAAGATTAACGTGTTGTCACATTACCACCTTTTATTTCAGAGCATCGGGGAGTCCACAGTGTCTGGTGTGTTACATCAGCTGCTGCCCCTGATTAAGCCTTCGAATCAGAGGACCAGTGATGACTACAGCCCCGAAGAGCTGCTGATCCTCCTAATATATATTTACTCTGTCACCGGAGAGTCCATGGAGGACAAGGCCCTGGCTGCAACTGAGGAAAAGGTGAAGAGAGCTCTGGCCCAGGTCTTTTGTGAGGAGTCTAAGTTGTCACCTTTGCTGCAGAAAATCACAGGTGAGTGTCTAATGAAGATCTAGAACATAAACATCACTGATACGGAAAATGGGTTTAAAAATAAAAGCCATTTCAGAAAGAGGACGTAACCATATTCGTTGGAATGGTTTGGAACTTTGTAAGGCCTGATGAATGCTAGCTAGCCCTTAGCATCAGAGGTTTTCCTTGCAGACTTTTTTTCCAGTCATGAGAGTGAAGCAGCCTTCTAGTTGCTTATCAGAATTCATATTCCTCAGAGCCAGAGCCTTGTTAAAATAGGAAAATATTCATAGGGCATAATATCTTAAAGGAAAATAAAATGTATCCTATTCAAAGGGTTTCTGTTGATATATTCTCTTTGGTGTTGTCATTTCAAACTTAAAAGTCTTCTTAAGATATTACACAATGATATAGGATTAAAAAGTTACCATTTTCTAGAGTAATTTCCTATTTTGACATGTCACGTTTCATTTGAATCTGGATTACTTGGTGGTATCCAAAATAATACCCAAACATCCCAGTAAAGTGGGCTATTTAATTTGGGAGAAATATATAATTAAATATCATAAAATCTAATTTTTCACTTCTAGTAGGAACTGTGATATAACTCAAAGACATTCATGTGTTTTATTCTGTATCAAATTCAATATTTTTATTTATATTCTCTGTAAAGCTTATTTCTATTAGTATGGACTGAGCCTGGATCTGTTTGAGAGGGAGATGTTATTATTAAAACACACATAAAACTTAAATACTTTAAAAACGTACCAAGTTTCCATTCACTAGTGAATGTGCGTGTGTAGGTGTGTGTGGGCCTCTCCATTCAGAAGGCTCAGTTGAGGTAGATTGCATGTCTCCCAACTCCTCCTCCTGGCGCCTGTCGGCACCCCGCCCCGCCCCCGGAGAAGCACCCGATTGCTCAGAAGCAGGCTGTGTAGCGTCGGCCTGAGCGCCCCGTGCATGTGTGTTTTCCTTTGTGCCCACTCTGACCTTTCCTCTGTTTGGTTATGGAAAATGAACCCCTGATGAGATGGAAACCGAATGAAGTTTCCACAGAAAGGAGACACTTTCTTGCTTAGAATAGAACCTGTCTGCCAACTCAAAATCTGCCTAAGGAAAGCTTGTGGAATCTGTCCCCGTTTCAGTTAGGTGCAACGCGCTGTGTGTGATTACATGTGTTTGGCTGTAAATGAGTATTGAAACTTAAATATGGCTTATGCAGTGCTCAGAACAGTGATTTGATTCAAAGTAAAATTGAATTCTAGGAGAATTTAATTGGGAGTTTTTCTTGAAATGTGTAATTTCAGAAACAGACAACAAAGATGGTGTGTTTCAGCCAAGGTTATTTGGATAGCTTTTCTGTAACATTAGTATGTGACTATATTACTTGGGGAATTGAGGTCATGCGCTACGAGTATTCATTTAATATTTGCTCAAGGTGTTTATTGACCCAGCGTTTCACTCTTTATTAGTTTCCCTATTTAGGATTGCTCAGGATATTGCATTTTCTTGCTTTTCACTGTGATTTCACTTTTTAAAATACCTCTGTACATTCATGTTTATAACAGGAAAATTTGTAAGTTTAGCAGTTGAAGATTAAAAAATAAGAGTTTGTGGAAATTTAATTTAAAAATTTTAAGAGCATCTTTGTGTAATACTGAGTATATATTTCAATTTAAACAAGGTAGATAAAACATGCTACTTAAATTTGATGTAAGTGAACCTACCGGTGGAACCCATGTGCCTCAATAAACTTCTGTGCACACCAAAAGGACTTTATTTCTGAAGACTGACTTGGCTGATCAGACAAACCCTTATTAAGTGTATTATAAGGTCAGTTGTCCTGAGAAGTAGGGTTATGTTGACAGCTGCTAAGGAGAATGTTTGATCTACATCCCATGATAAAAGGTAATATGATAGTGTTAGGGGTGTCATTAGAATAGGATGGGATACTCCAGAATGTACTGGAAGAATCAAATTGCTTTCAAAGGTGCTTATCGTGGAACTAGGTTAACCTAGCTTTTTACCTTGAATTTGTCCACAGTGTAGTGCTTATGTTATTCCAGTTCATAGTCTTGCCTTACTCGTTACTGGTTGGCAGAATTTATTTTATGCATTGTTCACATCATGTGGTTGATGAAATTTGTTTAAAAAGTATTATTGAAAACAAGTGAGTAATCAATATAAGAATTCTACTTTTCATAAAATGCTATAATTTTACTAATCTTAACATCAATAGGATCAAGAAAGCAACACTTTTTCTGCACTAAAAACTTAAGCATGTTATTATCACCGAACTGCTAAGTGATAGAGCCAGAATTTGAACCCTGGTGTTCTGGATCTAGAGCCCATGTTTTTAAACACAAAATTCTAAACTTGCCACAAGCTCACTTCCATTACCACTGGATTTATTATATATTATATTCTCTAACTTATGCTTGCTTACACAAATTTTTTATCCCCACCCAAGAACATGCTTGTTGATTTTATAGAGAGAAGAAAGGAGGGTGAGAGGGAGAGAACATCAGTCAGTTGCCTGTAATATGCACCCTACTGGGGACTGACGCTGCAACCTGGGCATGTGCCCTGACTAGGAATCGAACCCATGACCTTTTGGCTTATGAGACTGAGCTCCACCAGTTGAACCATACCAGCGAGGGCTACATGTACTGTTTTCAGTTATGCATGCTCAACCATTCCACCATGTTCTTATTTTCTGAACAGTGAATTAATATTTGGCTAATATTTTAGATATTACTTGTGCTTTTTGATCTTTTTATAATAGCTACTTATAGATGTTTCCTTATATCTTCCTGTTTTTGTGCATGTGCCCTCTTTGTTTCTGCTTTGCTGAAAGAAATTAAAATATCATTTCAGTCATTGAAATCTATTGGTTGTCAAGTTTTTCTAAAACATGACTAGCAAACTTAATTCTTTTTATTTCAAGAATACTTCTTGACAATAATTGCCTTGTGTGTAAAATTCATATTTCCTTTTATATGTCAAATATGTAACTTAATTTCAACAATTTTATTTCTTCTTATTCTTTCCTTTTATGGAATGGACAACAATAAATTGTAATTGACAAAACAAAACAAAACTTCAGCATGGGCAATGACAGGATACTATTTTGTTTTCAATAGATACTTTTTGGGAGAGTGGTAGGCAAAAACTCTTTTCTACTCATACAAAATAACAAGGGTTGGCTCTCTGCATGTCAGCGATGAGAGCTGAAGAAAGAAAATTGGTATGGCCTAAATATGTCGCCTAATGTTGTTCTTTCTCAGTCTTGCTAAGTTCAAAGAGAGTATCGGTTTCCGTATACATTAGTATTTGCATGGCAGTCACGAGAGGAAACAGAGGAAAACCATCTGAACTCTCTTCAGAGAATGAAATCAAAATGCTCGTTTTAAAGATCTGTGCAGACTTGGAATGTCATCCTGCAGGAAAAGCATAGGGCTCACAGACAGAAATCCTTGATTCAAAAGTCCTGGCTCTGCCATTTCCCAGCAGTGTGTATGAGTGGACAAATCACCCCTCTTTGACTGTAAACACAGGTGCCCTGTGGACCACTCATAATTTTGCCAAGGATAAAGCAATGGTATGTGTGTGAGCTAATTTTTGGTCCATGCACTATTGTAACTAGGTCGTTTTTTCCCCATTGATGTTATTATTTTGATGGCATCTAGCTGTCATGTAGGGTAGTGCTTCCCACCCTTATGCACGTTGGGACACACACAGACAGTGAGAATGTTTGCACAGTATACTGAGGTAAATGGACAGGACTCTTGTGGTCAGAGGCAGCCAGCCCTGGGGGCTCTGGGCACTCTAGGCCCTACCCGGTTGACCTGTGAACTGAAGTGAAGCAGCAGCTTGGCACACCTGGAACCTATTAGGGACAAATCAGTGTGCTAAGATTGGTAGGTCAGAAGGATGTGGAATCAGAAAACAAAGAAGAACAAAACTTGCATAGGGTTTTTAACAGCCAAAACTACTTTGGAAAAATTTCTTTTTGATAAAAAAATTTTATATTACTCATCAATTTATTTCCTGAATTTTTATACTATCTTTGTTTTTCATTTAATCTTTATTGTATTTTTTTTTATTACCATTTAGTGCCCTTATACCCACCTCCCCCCAGCAGGCACCACACTGTTGTCCACGTCCATGAGTCCTTTTTCCTTTTTGCGCAATCCCTCCACCCCCTCAACTTCCCTCCTCCCCAACTAACTGACATCTTGTTCTCCATCTATGAGTCTGCCCACATTTTCTTTGTTCATTCTGTTTGTTTATTAGATTCCACATATGAGTGAAGTCATATGGTATTTGTCTTTCTCTGACTGACTTTTTCACTTAGCATAAGGTTTCCCAGGTCCGTTCATACTGTTGCAAAAGGTAAAATTTTCTTCTTTTTTACAATCGAGTAGTATTCCATTGTGTAAATGTCCCATAGTTGTTTTATCCACTCATCTACTGATGGACAGTTGGGCTGCTTCCATATCTTGGCCATTGTAAATAATGCTGCAATGAACATAGGGGTGCTTATGTTCTTTTATACTAGTATTTTGGGTTCAGTCGGATATAGTCCCAGAAATGGGATCACTGGGTCAAAAGGCAGATCCATTTTTAATTTTTTGAGGTATCTCCACTGCTTTCCACAGTGGCTGCACCAGTCTGCATTCCCACCAACAGTGCAAAAGGGTTCCCCTTTCTCTGCACCCTCATCAGCACTTGGTTTTTGTTGATTTATTGATGATAGCCATTCTGACAGGTGTGAGGTGATATCTCATTGTGGTTTTAATTTGCATTTCTCTGATGATTAGTGACATTGAGCATCTTTTCATATGTCTGTTGTCCATCTGTATGTCCTCTTTGGAGAAGTGTCTATTCAGGTCCTTTGCCCATTTTTTTATTTGGGTTGTTTGGGGGTCTTTTGGTGTTGAGTTTTGTAAGTACTTTATAAATTTTGGATACTAACCCCTTATCAGATGTATCAGCAAATATGTTCTCCCATTCTGTGGGTTGTGTTTTTATTTTGTTGACGTTTTTCCTTTGCTGTGCAAAAACTTTTTAGTTTGATGTAGTCCTGTTTATTTTTTCTTTTGTTTCCCTTGCCTGGGGAGATAGATTTGATAAAAAAAAAATTGCTATGAGCAATACCTGAGATCTTGCTGCCTATGTTTTCTTCTGGGATTTTTATGGGTCTAGGATTCTGGGTCTAACATTTAAGTCTTTGACCCATTTGAATTTATTCTTTTGTGTGGTGTAAGATGGTGGTCTCATAATCAAAACAGCATGGTACTGGCATAAAAATAGACACATAGATCAATGGAACAGAATAGAGAGTCCAGAAATAAACCCATACCTTTATAGTCAATTAATATTTGGCAGAGGAAGCAAGCATATACAATGGGCTTAAGATAGTTTATTCAATAAATGGTGCTGGGAAAATTGGACAGATATGTGCAGAAAAATGAATCTATACTATCTTTAAAGAAAAATTCAATAGGGGTTAGACCTGTTTAGTTAGGGTTAGTGTAAAGTTAGGGAATGAATGATTAATAAGTATCTTAAAAAGTATGTGGTTCAACATAGAGGCATGATAAAAATAGAAACTGTAATTTCTATTTGTTAGACTCTTATTCTACTTCCTCGTGATAATTTGGGATTATCAATTACCGTATCATTGCATTAGGAGTGCACCTGGATATATATAATGGAAAATTTACCAAATTAGCTTAACAAACAGGGATTTATTTTTCTCAACTAGAAGTTCGGGTAGAGGCAGCAGAAAACTCTTTCTGGCTTCTCCCTCCCTCCCTCTCTCATTTGTTTATGACAACTTTTTTGAAAAGTTCAGGTAATCATAGACCATATAAAATTATTATTGAGATTCGTGACTTCCACTTTATAATAAAAACTTGCATCTCCATTAGCACAAGGCATAGACATTTTGTTTACTGTGTTCGTAGAGGTATGTCTTTTAAACAAAGCATTTTTCATAGTCAGCCAAGTGCTCTCCCCAGCCTTGTAGAAAGTTTTAGTAGTGAAACATGATGTGCTTCCACACAGAGAACCGTGAAAGATGAGGGGCTAGCGCAGATCTCTCCCCGTGCGCTTCCTTTACTCTATCACCTCTGCATTCTTTCCTCATCTCACAGCTTTGCCTCAGTAATTCATCAAATTCAAAATACACATTTTTGCAGATTTTTGCTCCTAAGGGCACAATTCTGATTGAAAAACAGTTTTCAAGATTTCACAAATCTTTCCCTTGAGAAGTTGTTTTCTAGACCTTGAGCATTCCTATTGGTTTGGCAACGACAAGGATGGTGGTGTGGTAACTGGAACAGTGACCCTAAAAGTTCATCACCAGTCGTCATGTTACCCACGCTTGAATGAAAACTTCGGCTCATTATAGTAAGTGACAGTGTATGCAGTCATGGCTGTAGAATCCACCCACTCTGCTGAAGGAGGACTTCAGGATGTAGCGGGAAATTCATTTCAGAAGGGATTCTACCTCATCTCTGGATTCTTATTTACGGCTTCTCAGTTAGTGTGGCATTTCAGTGATAGAATTTTAATTAGGAATACACCTTCATTTTGCCTTTCAGGTTTCCTGTCTCAGGGCTGCCAAAACAAAACAAAACAAAAAACAGACTCTTATTTTCTGTTATGGTTTGCGACACTGTCTGGTATAATAGGGTCTATTTTTCCTCTAGATTTCTAAGATTTCTGCTGGAAACTCTGATGAAGAACATATGTCTGCCCTAAATCACTCCCATGAGAAATGTTGCAACTGTTACATTTCGTTTTACTGTCCAACATATTAAAATAGTTAACCACAGCACACATTACAAAACAGCTATATCAAGTGAAGTTTAAAATATTTAGTTCATATTTAAAATATATCACAAGCTATGAAGAAAGATATTTAGAGCTGCCTGTTACAGTGGCTAACTAGTTAAGTAATTTTGCTAACATATTAAGGGATCATTACAAATTACTTTCTCAAGTACTTGATCTTTCCATACCACATTATAAGAACAATCGTTCTTAGCTAAGATCCTGGAATGGATCTTTTTGCATTGATATTTATATGTGCACAAATACGTGAGACATACTGTCTATATCACTAAATTTTCCATCTGTACATGATCCCAATAATCATAATTGTGTAAGTGACAGAGACTATTATTGCTGATTCTTAACTGCATATTTGACCTGGTATAAATGTCTCAGTCATGAAAGAGAAGAAATGGAATGCATAGAATACAGGGTAGTTTTCTTGAACACAGAGCTGTAGACCAGATAGGAGAGACGAGGTGATGGAGTTGAAAAGTGGAGAGGGGGCCTTATTTCTCCTCCTAAGTATGTCTCTAGATGTGTAACCTTAAGTCGCTTAGCTTGCTTCAGACTCAGGATCCTTATTATAAAATAAGAGTCTCTTTAGGTGAATCTAAGGTCTCTTTTTTCTCTTCCATTCTACAGTTCTAGTTTCATATGCTTTTTATTTTTAACTGAATCATTATACTCCTTTCCCTACTTCTAAATCAGCTCTTCCTCAATAACCCTCTGTCTTTTTCCAGATACCACTATCCTCTTTGGTGGGAAGCAATCTCCATTGACTCAACTTCACCCCCCGTAGCAGTTGGCCACTTTCTGCAGCCCATCTCTATTTTGGGGGGGAGATGCTCTTTATGTCTCTTCAAAGATACTTTCTTATCCTCAGGCACACACTGGCCCACGGACTTCTCTCAGAATCCTTGACTCCCTATCTATCCACTTACTCATCTTAACTTCTGATGGATGCCAGCCTAACTTTCTTAAATGTAATTTTATGTGCTACTACCTTTACCCTAAGGTTTTTCCTCCACTATTATAGCCATAGCTTCTCATTGTAGAAAATTTGAAAATGTAAAGAACAATGTAGAGGCCACATACGAATTTTATTTTATTGAGTACCTATGAAAAACATATATGCTGCTTATGGTCTTTTTCTTTCTTAATTTATTTTATTATTTTTAAAAAAGATTTTATTTATTTTTAGAGAGAGGGGAAAGGAGGGAGAAAGAGAGAAAAACATCAGTGTGTTGTTGCCTCTCACACGCCCCCTACCTGCGACCTGGCCCACATCCCAGACACGTGTCCTGACTGGGAATTGAACCAGGGCCCTTTGGTTTGCAGGCTGGCACTCAATCCACTAAGCCACACCAGCCAGGACTATTTTATTTTATTCTTAGTAATTTAAAATCAGAGCACTTGGATTATTAAGGTTATTAATATCTGGTCATATATTTTGCTAATGTTTTTTATGTTGGTATTTGTCTTTCATATTTGTTCACATGGGAAGTCCAGAGACACAGCTATCGCCAGGAGAGTTGGGGCAGTGGCTCCAACAGTGTGATCAGGACTCTGCGTCTTCTGAGCTTTTCTTCCTTCTGAGTATTACCTCATTCTTTCCTATCACAACTGCCTGTGTGTGACCCCTCATCTTTCCCAGCCATTCCTGGCTCATATCATTCCAGAATAGCAACCCGGGGAAAAAAAATAGCTTTGTTCTTCTAGGGGTTATAGATCAATCTTAGGAAAGGAAGCTGACTTGCAGGCACTGTAGCCAGGACGAAGGGGTGCCCTTTGACCAAGGTGAGTTGTGAGTGTTCACCACCCAAAGTCATGTCTCCTTTTGTCACCATATATTTGACCCCCTTTATGCAAATATACAGATGATGTACATACACAGATTTGTACACTTGAAACATACATAACTTTATTAACCAATGTCGGCCCTCAAAATTTAATAAAATTTAAAATATTTAAACCATTTAATTTTTTTTAAAAGATGACTCATGAGCCCCCTAACTGTGTTGTGTGGAGGTAGGCAGGAGGGTGGTGGGGTAAGGGATTTGGAGCGATGGGCAGTGGGCTGTGACTGACAGCCCATCATTGCCACTTAGAATAGGGGTTGGAGTGAATCCACAAAGGCAGGGATACTGACATATAGAAACGAGATATGTCTGCCACGAAAACATTCACTAACCAACCAGTTTTACATCTGTACATTAAAAAAATACGTCTTATGTATCCTTTCTTGAGTTTAAAATTTTACCCATAAACAGATGAAGATGTCATTGATACCCAAATAAGTACTTGAAGAGTAGGTATTTGTATGCCTAAGAATGATTGTCTGGAATTTTCCCGAGTGTCTTAGAAAACAGCATCAGAGCAATTGTCAATTAAAGTCATTCTTAGGACTGAAGCTGCTTTCACCATGTGAATGCCTCTCAGCACTCAAGTAGCAGTAATCGTGCCTGTCATGCGTGGCTGTTTAATTATGTATAATTTTTGAATATACGCTTTAGAAAGGCAGAAATTATCATTTGGTTGAATTTTAAAGCTCTAGTTGTGTTTATATGTCTCTTAAACTATTCATAGTCAGATTTTTTCCCTGATTACAGAAATTTCACTTGTTTATTATAGAATACTTGAAAGATTTTTTGCTCTTTAACAAACACAGAAAAATAAATAAAAAATTACCTACAATCCCACCACCCAGGGAAAACTACTGTTATTATTTTGATGTGTATTTGATGATCTACTGATAAGTAGAAACTCAGATCCCATGAATGCTTCCCACATGAAATTTTCAGGTGGGATTTTGTTTTAAATGTGTTTTCCAGTTTATCCCTTAAGGTCATCATACCCAGAATAAAGAAGGCACGGGTTTATAGTCAACCTAGGTTTTTTTTTTTTTTTTAAAAAACCTGTTAGTTTTTTTAAAACTAATATTGGAAAGGAAGTGGTTGAGAATCTTAGTCCTGAATCCATGTTCCAAGTTCGAGAAGACATTATCCTCAAAAGTAAAATCAAAATATAAAGGAGGATCATTAGGACCTTGGGTAAGAGGAAAAACATTTAAGTATAAGCAGTTCAACCTGAAATTCCAGCAGAAGAAAATTAAAAAGAGACACAAAGGGCTCTAGGCTTTGACTTACATTATTTTATTATGTGAGAATAGAAGATTAACATTTAAAAAGCCAGAAGGAGAACATATGTGTAGAATGACAGTGATATTGGTGTGTATTTTAAAATTTAGTTTTAAATGTAACCACGAATGTAATTCCCATAGAAGCCTGACATTTTCTGCCTTAATGTGTTGCCTATTTGTTCTGTCCTTAGCACCTGGACTGCATTGGTCCCGAACGGAATGTAATTTTCACCGAAGTGTTTAGAAAATGAAGTCCCCTTCTTTTTTTGTTTTTCCTTTCATTTTAAACACAAGACATATGCCTGCACCTCTTCGTCAGGCTCTTGAGTTGTTGCCAACCTGACAGAGAACCATCTGGAACAGGAAACTGATATGGTGCAGTGTTCATTAACAATTTACATTCTCCAACATGCAAAATGGTTAGGGTTTTAATTTTAAAAGCTGTGGTTTTGTCCAAACTATACTCCAAAGTAATTGGACTCTTTATTTCCTTATTTTTGTTGTGGCGGTCAAGAAAAACAGTTAAATTTGATCTGTTTTTGTTTTTTGATTTGTCATGCAGTGATGTTGGATTTGGAGTTTCTATTCTGTACAAATCACCACCTTGCAAAGAATTCAGTCTTTGGCCAAGAGAGATTTTTTTCCTAGTTAAAATGTGATTGGATACTTCCTAACTGGGAGAATACCCACTCTTTCTGTCGAAGTGTAGGCACGATGCACCAAGTAAACTATCACACTTGGTGGAGTTCACAGTATTTTGGTCATCTCTTTGGTGTACAAGAAGTGAAGTACATGTTTTCATCTATTAAAAAAACCTTAGAACGCTAAACGTTGTTCCTAGGAGCAGATTGCTCAGCACTAATTTCTTCTGTAATTGTATCTTTATTATTATTTTTAAACTTTAATCTCTTGCTTACCATCTCCCTTCTCCCGTCCTCCCCGCTAATCTCACACCTCTGTGAGAAAACCGGTCCCCTTGGGGGTTCGCACACCACATGCTTGAGTGTTTCTAGTTGTTCTCCTTGGGAGCGCAGAAGCCCAGATAAAATGACGTCATCTGAGATGAGTTCAGCCTTTTATTTTAGCAATGGATATTTCATGACTGTTGACTTTAGAGTGATTCGAGCATTTCAGAGCAGCAGCCCTTCCAGGCGTCAGAGTGGAAGCGTTGAAGCTATCATATGTCAGGACATCTCTACACAGAGTTTAGAATAGAACAAAACCCACCAGGGTATATTTGTTGGAACTTTTTGGTAGGGTGTGTGCAAAGAAAAATCCAAATATCAAATTCCTAATTACTTCCTTATTGTTATTATCTTTATAGTTCTTTCTAGAGCCAATTTATGCCTACGTTTATCTTAAATTCACATTCAGTATGTGAAAAATCAGGGAAAAAATTCTGAGAACATACATACATGTATGGTGTTGTGATTTTTTTTCTTTTTTTTTAAGGGCATGACTCTTGTTTTGCATTTGGGAAGTGAAAAAAAAATGTTTTGCTTAAAATTAGTAGAATAGCAAAAATGGACATGATCAGACTGAAAAAAAATCTGGGTCACTACTCTCCGGGGAAGGGAGGAGCTAGAAACGGTTGCCAAGTAGTGTGCTACACCCACAGTGTCCCCTGTGTTGACAAAATGACACACCCTCGGCACTGGACTTTACAGAAGTGTAGAATGTCATTTTTCTATGATCACTTTCTCACTCTGGAGGCCTTTTTATTCTCTCATATCCTTTGTTCTAGCCACAGGCTTTTCGGTTCCTTAATTACCTGATACTCCCACCAGATGTGAGGTCCTTGCACAAGCGGTTCTCTCTAGCTAAGTCCCCACCCCAGCTCAGTAACCCCCTTTGGAGCTCGGTTCAGACCACATGTCCTGGGGGTTAGCCCCCTCTGACTCTCCATACTAGCTCAGCGCCCTGCACCCCCATCATGTGTCTACAGTGAACGGTTTATCATATGTTTGTGTGATGCTTTGATTAGTGTCCATCTTCCCTCCCAGACCATAAACTATGAATTTTGTTTGGCATTGTAAACAAAACCACTGATCGTGCTTGGGGGCACGTGGAAGGATCTTGGTAACTATTTATTGAATGAATTTATTAGAAAGTCCTGCCTCAGCTTCAGTGTTTAGTCGGACACCCTGCAACATGGCAAATAGGTTGCAGCTTTACCAGGGGAACATTTTGTTGCCTAAAATGAATGGGAAATTGCAAAATACTAATGCAGGAAAATGCAAACGAGAAAGGCTTTAAATCCAGGTACATAATATGTTTAAGAATGCTTCTGTTTTCCTCCCCAAGGTTTAAGTAATTTTACTTATTTACTTATTTATTTAAATTGAATTTATTGGGGTGACACTGTTTCACAAAATCACATGGGTGTCAAGTGTACAGCTCAATAAAACATCGTCTTCACCCTGCATTGTGCATCCATCACCCCAAGCAAGGTCTTTTTCCATCCTCACCTTTGCCCACCTCCACCTACTCCCGCTTCCCCTCTGGCTACCACCACACTGTTGTCTGTGTCTATATGTGGTACATTTACACAATGGAATATTACTCGGCTGTAAAAAAGAAGGAAATCCTATCTTTTGCAACAGCATGGATCGACCTAGAGATTATTATGTTAAGTGAAATAAGTCAGTCAGAGAAAGACAAAAAAACCATATGATCTCATTTATATGTGGAATTCAATGAACAAAAAACTGCTGAGCAAAATAGAAACAGAGGCATGAATACATGGAACAGACTGACAGCTGTCAGAGGGAAGGAGTTTTAGGGAGCTGGATGAAAGAAGGTGAAGGGATTAAGCAAAAAAAAGTATATATATGTATATACAATTTTATTTTCATCTCTACAACGTAGTATTTTCTACCTGTGCTATATTTAATACTGTTTCCTAAAATACACCCCAGTTCCCCATTCTTACCTGTAAAAGTCTCACCTGTTCACTAAGATGCAACTACCTTTCTTACTCCCTCCCTAATCATCCCAGCCTGACGTGAACCCTGTGCCTCAGCTCTGATTTGTGATAGTCCCGGGGCACCTCTACAGTATTTGTGTTGCCTCATATGCTTGTATTTGTACATGTATGTTCTTCCTGGTGATCTTGGGCAAGTTAATTAATCTCTCTTTGCCTCCTCTACTCCATCTTTAAAATGGGGGACATAATGGTACCTCTCTCATGGGGTCGCCCTAGGGAGCACGTAGCTGTATATACCTACCACTGTTGTCTGTTGCCTCTTCTGTTACGTTAAGCTGCTCAGGGCAGCGACCATATATTATTCTCCTTTGCATTTCTGGCTGCCATTTTTAAATTGTGGTGCTAAAGGAAGGAAGGAATAAATGCCGGGTTCTGGCATTTTCATGATGCTCTTTACTTTATTCCTAGACTTGGCTCAGGTTGAATGGAGGCTGGGCTGACAGCTCACCCTTTGGCGGTCTAGAACTGGTTCTGTGATTTTTAGATGGTGAGAGAAGAATTTGATAATGATTACTATTTTCTGTAAAATCTTCTTGCTCTATTAAACTCCATTTGTTCTGCAGAAAACTATTTCTTCTATTCCCAATAAGCAAAATATTATAAATAACATATCATCATCTGGGCAGTAAATCTAAATGTTCTACCCCAATACCACCTAGAAAAATAAAATCTAGGAGGTGTCTCATTTTTCTTTCACACATACATTTTGGAATTGAAATATTTTTTAACTTCATAAGAAAAGGACATTTAAGCCGTGCATAGGTGAGATGAACTTACTTTCTTTTACTTCCTTTCTCTGGGGAAAATCTTATAGGTTGGGTACTGCCTGAGCCTCAGGTTTCGTTGGTCCCCCCAAGTGAAGCTGGGGTGTCGGACACCAGTGCATTCGCCTGTGTGGCGCGAACAGCACTGACAGACTCAGTCTCTCTCTCAAATACCTAGTCCCATAGTCCTAGCACACCAACCGGCACTAACAGGATTGTATGTTTATCGCACGCCAAAAACGTCTGGGCGTAGCATGGAAACCCTGCTGTGGGATGTTCCAGCTCTCTGGGCTCCTCGTCTCACCAACACAGTGGGACGTGGGCCCTCTAACAGGGTGTAGCCCCACCTAGCAATGTTCTTCTCCAGTGAGCTCATCACTGGGGCGTGTAGCCTTGGGATCCCTGCTCCTCGGGGTGGAAATTTTTATTTTTTATTTTTAACTGCCTTTAAAAACTTATTCAAAGCCATTTCAAACATAGGATTTCATTCTACTTCCCATCCACTCTATAATCCCGTTACCAAAGGTTTTGTTTAGTACTTCAGTCACTTAACATCTTACACTGAAATGAAATGGCTCACATTTTACTTAATTTAGTACACAAAGAATTATTTATTTCACAAAGAATTTGAAGCCATTACTATACATATAAATGATAAGTAGGAAATCAAGAACATACAAACATCAAAAAATACAGATCATAAAAGTCAGTTTAGATGTTCACCTCTCAGCTTCTAGGAAGCAGAAGTTGAAAAAAGAGACAGAAATCATCTATACATTTTACATTTTATAAAATATCAAAAAGTATCAGTCAATATAAAAAATCATTTTCTATTACTAAACCCTAAAAAAAGTCTTCATATGACTGGGCATGACATCCAATATGATTGAGCGTGACTCAGTGAAAATGATTTTTCAGTCAATTAAAATGATACCGTCCACGTGCTCAAGTTGTGAGTGCTTCAGCTTGATCCATCGGGAGGCAGGACGGGGGTTTTTAGACTGTTGTTACCACAGATGTGCCTGCGAACATCCTTTTGGATTCTTCTCTGGAGTGGTTTCCAAGACCTAGTCTGCAAGCCAGCTGAATCAGAACCACGTGGGAGGTGTGTTTAGCCTACAGCTTTGCAGGTTCTGCCCCAGACCTACCGAATCAGAAAGCTGAGGGGTCGGATCTGGCAATCCGTGTGGAACTGGAGCAGTGGGTTCTATCTGGAGGCCCCTTGATCAGGCACAGGAAGGGGCTTTTCCTCGAGGCAGCACCCTATTTGAGGTACGTAGGACTTCAGCCTCTCTTCTGGAACACTTAAACGAGGTCCCAAGTCCTTGAACAGGGCAGAAGTTGTCTACTTGGAGTGGGTCTGTTGGCGGAGTCCCGGGTGTCACTGGGCATCTCTTCTTACAGGCTTGCAACTGACAACTTGCTGGCTATGTCTGTCAGTGCCAGCTGCACAGCTATGAAGTAAAGGAGCTAGAATTCCAACTGAGGCCCCTCTGAGGCCAAAGCCAGAGTTCACCTCTGCACCGTGTTGCATAATAGTTCTGGGCTGAGCGGTTTCAGCTACTCCTCCCCACCTATTTATTTTGTTTATTTCTCATTGTTTATTGTGACACAGCTGTTCCATTTAGTGGCTGAAGTTCTTGCCAGGACAGGGTTCGTGCAGGGACTCTTTCTTCCCTTTCACGGTGAGCGAGCTGGAGCTCGTCAGCATGTCACGCTTTAGGAGTCAGAGCCCAGGATGTTCTTCCCTTTAGATTTTCTTATTTGGCACCAAAGTAACTGAGTCTTGGGAAGTTATTCCTTAGCTTATCCCATTAGGCCAGGACCTGGTGTAAATGGGTTACGCGATGTGATGATATGGCAGCTGAAATATCGAAGGCCACGATACATTGAGGAAGAGAGGACAAGAAAAATTAGAGCAATCTTGGTGGCTGCTTATATAAGTAGTCTTGATTAATGTCTTCTTTTAAAAAATCAAATTGCTAATGCATCTCTAATCACTGTACCAGTCATAACCAATTAGTTGTGTTTATGTAATATGAAACAATACGCAGGCAGGGCTGGCTGGCGTGTCATTTCCTTCCACACAGGGAGTCAAGATTGTAGGCCTTGCTGTTTCTCTCTATACCTTGTTTTCGCAGGCCCCCACTCTGATTGTGACGAGGTCACAGCAGAGCACTGGGTCAGCTCTGCTGGCAATTCAGCCAGTTCCACTGCGGACGTGGAAGGGACCCAAAGGGATTGCCCATGACAGCATGCCCCCAAGTTAGGCTGCCTCTTTCCTACAACTGCTCAGAGGCAAACTGGATCGCAGACGCACATCCAGCAAGCCTTAGCTGTTCTGTGCCTGTTTTGTTTGGCCTCCTCAGTATTTGTGAAAACTTTCAACTGAAAGTCAAACCAGAACAATGGAGAGACTTCCCATAAATAGCTCAGTTTTTTCTAGAAAAACGTAAAGAAGCGATTGGAGCTGAGTGGCGGCTACCCCGTGGGAGGGGCCATGCTCTCCAGCCAGCCCCAGCACCTGGCCCTGGCCTCCTTCTCCCACCTTCCCCGGGGCCCAGACACAGGCAGCCCTGGCCTCCGCTTCATCGTGGCTGGCAGGCTCTTCCTCCCCTCCCTGTTAGTGGGATGAAAGGAGAGGACAACCCAAAACTAATATAATATGGTACGTCAACTATAATTTAAAAAATAAGATAAAAAACAAAAGAAAGAAAAAAGCTCAAATATTTACTGTCATTTAAAAAAAATGGAACAAGCAGCAGTTCTGATCAGTTTGGAAATGGCTCACTTATCATTGTTTCACTGTTTTGTAAACAGGAACTTAAGATCCATGCATTTATGGGTGTCCTTCAAGATCCAGAAATGTACTGAGCACAGGCTGTGGCATGTAGTAGCCACTTGGCAAGCATCTGCTAAATGACTGAATCTGTGACTAGAAGTCCCAGGTGCTTGGGGACTCGGGGTCATTTGTTTGGCTGGAAGAAGAGACTTAATGTGTCAGTTTGGGAATATTAATGACACTCTTTGAATACACGCAGAGCTTGGATGACAGGTAGAAATTTTTTAGTTTCCATAAAACACAAAACTTTATTTTTATTTTGTGATGGGATACCTTGGCCACTTAATATCAGAGCCCTTTGGGAGACATTAAACTTCAGTGACCTTATAAAGTTTCAATAAATTGTTTTTGTTCTCACTTAATGCGAAAAGCCCTCTTGAGTTCTGTTGAGTCTGATGGTCTCCAGCCTGATCCCGTCTGTTTCTCCCAGGGTGGAGCTATGAAGCGGGCTGCACTCCCCGTCACTGTTGCCCCTGGCTCTCTGTGACCCAGAGACCTTTGTGTTGACCACGGACCCTTGTTTTGTTAATAACACCTGGGCTCTGCCCCCCCCCAGGCCAAAATCAAGTTGTTAATGCCCGTCACAGCGGTTAAGGACTGCGGTTCCATAGATTGCCTGGGTTGGAATCCTACCTCTGATGCCTGTTCATTGTGGCCCTGCAAGCTAATGTATCATTTCTGTATCTTAATGTTCTCATCAACCACGAAAAATGGGTGTCCTCGCGGTGCTGGCATCGCAGCATTGTTAGAACAGTGACCGGCGAGTTGTGAGTGCTCAGGAAGTGACAGTTGCTGTTTCAGTGGCGGCAGTGACCGGGCAGTAATACCTGTCTTATATTAGAAGAATATAGCCGGTAAAAAAAGACAAAAAATGTAGCCATTAAGAACATTTTTGTTATTTAGTTTTGCCTTAAATGCACTTAATACTTAAGAATTGCAAAGTCCTTTTTTCACCAGACTGCAAAAATACTAGCTACTTTTTCCCTGTTAATGTATGATCAAGTTTGATTTGATAAATGAGAGCCTCTCAGTTACACATACAAGGGGCCCATTGCTTTCCTGGTTACAAAAGGCAGATGAGGCCTGTGTGAGGGGAGGTCATTGCCTTCCCATGGTAATCACTGTTCTGTAAAACTCAGCGCTCTCACCCTGACGACTGAAGGAACACGAGACTGGGGTCTGTGTGTGTGTGTGCGCGCCTCACAGGGAAGGCCAGCTCTGGAATGTGGTGTGAGGTCACTGCCGACTGGGCCCTGGGGTCTGGGTTTCATCTCTGGTGTTGGAATACCTCAGCTTATCTGTTTTCCACAGGGGATTACGGCACTCTTCAGGGGGGGCTGGGAAATTCTGGAACAAAAGCACCCTTGGTCAGTGAGACACACCTGTCCCAAACAGTGGCAGTCTGGCAAGGCTAACAGTGGGTGGTGACCTGAAGGAGCTCTTTTCTTCTTTAGCCATCAAACCACAGGATTTTTAACTGCCTTTGTTACCATTTCTCCCTCTAGTCCACATCCTTCCTTTGGACAGAACCCCAATTTCAGGGGGCAGCTTAACGTCAATGCGCGTGTTGGGCCTGTTCTTTCCAGTTACTGAAACGTTCCTTCCAGGTGTACAGCAGGAGAAAGTGAATCCCTGTTACAGTCTATTCCCTCCGTGACTTGAACACCATGTGATACCATTGAAACAAATCCTTTCATAAGAATAGAAAAGCAAATGCCTTGCAGATTATAAGAGGAAGTAAATGTAGTGTGGTGGTTAGAGAAAGCAGAGGGTGGTGTGGAAGGAAGGCTTTGAGAGTCGGAAGTGTCCTAATTGGAAGTGTCCTTGCCAATTAGGCCTGCGACCTTGGCTCCTTATCTGTGAGCTTCTTCCTCCTGAAGAGGAATCCAGGTACCACCCTCACACAGTGCCCAGAAGATGAAGGCTCGTCCTTCCCGTGGTAAGCACTCAGTAGTCATTATCACTGTTACTATGAGCATGCCTTCCTCTAACAGAACCTGGAAGAAAATTCTCCTTACTCAAGTTGTAAGATCTCATGTTGTCAAAACATTTTGAAAAACTTCTTTTCTGAGAGAAATGTTTGAATTAGTTCTGTCTTTTTGTGATCATATCTCATTTCAAATTTCACAGATCCCCAAACCTCTTGACCTAATCAGTAACTACTCATGGATGGAGAAATGCAGTCACCAATATGACTCATGTTATTTCCTTTTAACTCCTGGTGGACCGTGAGCCGCCCGGGCTGGTCATTTCCTCAGCCATCAGTTGTTTCCTGAGTGCCTGGTGCGTCCCAGGCGGAAGTGGGTTCTGGGGAGACGGTGGCCAACAGCAGAAAGCCCCTACCCTGCCGGGGCGGGTGTTTTAGTGGCAACATTGCTTCTTACTCATACTTATGGCCCCTTCATACTTGCATAATACCTGGCATACAGCAGGTACTCAATAAATGTGCAGATGTTTGGTGAACTGAGTGCAACTTACTGAAACAAAAAGTCCAGTGTGTCTGTTCTGGAAAGTTTGTTTAAGGGGAAAAAAAATGTAAGATTTTTCCATGAAAGAGCCAGTTTGCCTTATGTTTAATTTATTAACAGTATCCATCAGTCTAGCAGGATGGGAAAATACATCTAGCTGATTACTGTCTCCTTGCTGTTGAAGAAGCCTTTCACTGTGATCCCATTTATATAGAATTACCTGTGGTGTTTGTATGTGTAAAGAAATGTGTACAAAGAGGTTTAACAAAAATGCAAACCAAGGTAGATGGACTTGCTCTTGAATGTTACCAGACTTTGCAAAGCTTGACGATAGCTCTTGTCAGGAGAGCTCCTAGTCTCTTGACAGTGTACACAGAACTCCTAGTCTGCCCGCACACCAGCAGCCTCCCCATGTATACCTGCAAATAAAGAAGAAAGACAGCAGGTGGGGAGGTGGGAAGGAAGTAGCAAGGGAAGGCCTATTAGGTGCTTGGCCTTGCATAGTATGCTTGACCTTTTTATTAAAACCACCTCTTACCTCTGAGGTAGATGCTACTGCCCCCCACCCATCTCCCCAAAACAGCTGAGGAACCTGAGGCTCAGAGGTTAAGAAACTCTCAAGAAGCCCTGGCTTGTGTGGCTCAGTGGATTGAGCACTGGCCTGTGGACAGAAAGGTCACTGGTTCAGTTCCCAGTCAGGGCACATGCCTGGGTTGTGGGCCAGGTCCCTGGTTGGGGCCATGTGAGAGGCAACCGATTAATGTATCTCTCACACATCAATGTTTCTCTCCCTCTTTCTCCCGCCCTTCCTGTCTATAAAAAATAAATAAATAAAATCTTAAAAAAAAAAAACTCTCAAGGACACATAGTTGGGAAGTAGCAGTGGCAGGATTTGGGCCCAGGCTTCCCTCCCGGAAGGTGCTACCTGTGGGGACAAGGCCACACCCCTCCTCTACCTGACTGATATTCTTGGGTATGTTTCCCAGGAGTCGAGGCTCTTCCTCAAAGCTGCTCTGGGGTAGGTGAGACAGACCACAGCAAGTGCTGATTGAAGTGTGCTCTCATGTTCCGCTCTCCTTGGGCTGACTACTTGGACTCAAGAGGGGCCAGCATGGCCTGGGATTTTCTCATGGTTCCAGGGTTTCGGTTCCAGGGTACGTTTTGAGTTACAGAGAGTGCCATTCTCCTATAGAAAAAAAATTTAAAAAACACCCCTTCCTGATCTGTTTTTCAGAGCTTGTCAAGATAAGATGCAGAAATTGGGTCTAGAAGCAGTTAGAATCAATGCAGTTTTGGTTTTGTTCCTCTATCAGCATTGTCACCTGTATCCCACACAGAAGCCAAGGTATCTGTAACAAGGTGGCGGTGCCTAGAGGCTCTGTGGTCGCCTAAAAACCTGGTGCTGTTTCAAGAATATGTTAACATCCTTCTATCTTCTGCCGTCTTCCTAAAAACCCCAAACTACTGTCCGAGTCTGTTGTTTGTTGAGGAGTATGTGGCTCAGGATTCTTTCAATGTTGGATATGGAAGAAAACCTAACTGAATTAAGCAAAAAAGGGAGTTTATGGTTTCACAGGAACTAACAGCCCAAAGCCATCCTGCTTCAGGCATAGCTGGATCCAGAGGCTCAAACAGTGTTATCAGGACTCCATCCTCCTCCAGCACTGCCAGTGTTCTTCTCCACAAGCCTACAAATACCAGGTTCATATTCTGTATAATTGTTAATTGTTCACCAAATATTTTTCAGCTTTCCTTCTTCTGGGTACATGGTAGTTTTGTGCTTCTCTGTCCCCTAAAGTTAGGTGTGGCAATATAACTTGCTTTGACCAGTAAAATGTGAGAGGCATATACCACTTCTGGACAGAAGCTTTTAGGAGCCAATGAACTATTCACTATGTCCCCATCTCTCTACCATGGTGGTCAATGAAGTATGTGTCAAGGTGAGGCATCCATCAGCTAAGGTCTCTGAGCACCTTCAATGAGCAGACCCCCCTGCTGATCCATGATGGGTGTATAGTAGGAGGGAGAGCTTCTGTTGCATTAAATCACTGAGGTTTTGGCATTTTACCATAACATAATCTAGCCTATCCTGGCTAATATACATTCTCCAGGTCCCTATGCAAGGGAAAACAAAAGAAATTTCTATACTACTTCTCAAATAAGAGTTGTAGTATCTACTCTGAATAGCTGTGGGTAAATGATGTAGCCATCTCTGAACCAATCCTCTGGCCTAGAAATGCAGTGCTCTTATTGGCCAGGCCAAGGTCACACCTTTACCCTTGAGACAGAGGGAAATCAGCCCACCCAATGCTCATGGACAGAGTGGAAGATATAGAAATATAGAAGATGGATGCTGGGTAGATTAAATATGTCTTCTGTAAGAAGTAATAAAAAATTTCTGCATATTTCTGCAAAATAAAAGCATTTCCTTTTTATTCTGGAGCAGGAATCCCATCATCAGACTTTTTAGACCAGTGTTTGCATAGAACTGCTGAACAGAATTTTAATGGATTTTTATGTCCTCAAACTATAAATAGGTGTTGGCAGGAAAAATTATAAATTAGCAAGTTCAAAGTGGAAAGAACCTGTCAGTCCCATAACCAGGAGTCAGTAATAAAAGATTAAAATAATAATATAACTTCCTTTCCCTTTCTTAAGTTTCTTCCATAGTATCCCTCATCTTCAGTATCTGTCTAACTTTAGTAAAGATACTGCCAATGTGAGTACATGTCTGCTCTCTCTTTGGCCTCTTCCAATGATCGATAATCTCTCTACCTCTGATTAACATTCATGAATTCTGCTCTCTGGAAATCAGGATGAAAGCAAATCATGCTTTCCGTGTGTGTGGGAAATCCTAGCATAGACCTGGCGTAGAGTAAAGAACAGGGTTGCAGTGTTACTGGTTTTTTTTTAATTTAAATATTCCCTGTTCCAGTCTTTTCTTCTTTGGGTTAATCTTAGCATGTTTTCCAGTTTTTTCTTAGCTCGCTTCCAAGTCCTAAGTATATTGACTATTTTCTTCTTTTCATGCTCCAATTTGTCTGTTCATCTGTGTTCCTTTTATTTTTTGTATCTACTCTACAATCTCGATCTTTTAATTTGGTGTGTTTAGACCGTTTACATTTATTGTAATTATTCAAGTGTTTGGATTTAGTTCTACCATTTTATTATTTGTTTTCTGTTCCTTGTGGTTATTTTATTCTTCCGTTTTTACTTCCCTTCTTTCTTTTAAGTGGTTTAAACTTTTTTTGTGTGTTTTAATTTTTATGGGAACTTTTTATTCAGTTTTTTCAAAGATTTTTGCAAATCTTTCTATAATATTTTTGGTCTCTTATTTACCCATTTTTAAAAGTTCTTTATAAATTAGGGGCATTAGGTTTTTAATCTTACATATATTTGCAAATATTTTCTTCTAACTTATGGTCTTCAACTTTGTATACATTGTTTTTGCTGTGCAGCTTTTTAGATAGTCAAATATATCAATATTTTCTATTGCATCTGATTTCTGAGTCATAGTTAGAAAACCTTCTGTATTTCAGGTTATAGAAGAATGATAGAGGAGTTCAACTCTTTAAAAAAATTAATTGTATAATTTTATTTTTTAAATACCCAATCAGTTTGGAGTTTGCACTTACGGATAGCATGAAGAATAGATCAAAATTTATCATTTTAAAATGGCTATCCTTTGTTCCAACACCATATATTCAAAAAAGTCCATCTCTGCCCCCACATTTTGAGATGCACCTGTATCATATTCAAATTCCCCCCTGGGACCACGTCTCTTTCTGGACTTGCTGTTCTCTTTCATCGGTCTGTCTGTTTGTACTCTGGTACTACACCATGTTAGTTACTGAGACTTTGCAGTAAGTTTTAATATTTCATTTGGCTGTTCCTCTCTCATAGCTCTTGCACCGTGTTCCTCAGATAACCAACCATGTGTGGGTTGCTGGTTTTTTTCCCCCCGAACTTTAGTATTTAGTGAGGTCTGTTTATTTCCAGAAAAAATAAAAGCTATTGGTATTTTTATTGGGATTTCACAAAATTTACAAAGTAGCTTAACACATATTTTTTTGATAATGTTAAGACAGTCTAACCAAGAACCAAAAATGTCTTTCCATTTGTTCAGGTCTACGGTTGTGTTTTACAGGAGTGTTTTAGAATGGTGCTTTTCATGTAAGTTTAAAATTTTTCTTTTTAAGTTTATTTCTAAGTATTTTATCTGTTTTCATTGTTATTGTAAACAAGGTTCTTTTCTACCATTATGTCTTTAACTTAACCGTTTTTTAAGTTTCTTTTTTAAAGCACTTTAGCATTTTTTTTTTTCATCTCAAGCAACCCACCTCAGCTCAGGCAGACTGCGCCCTACATGTCAAAGATAATTCTTCCATGAGTAACTTCTGCCATGTCAGCAGATAAGAATAAAACTTTACACATGTGCTGTAGACTAGAATCCCCTGGCACCTTCCCCAACCAGAATTTAAAGTACCAATTATTATCAAAAGGAGAACATCATTCCCGAAGCTTTGTGAGCTGCTTTTTGGGTTAGTGCAACAGGAACGCTGTCCTATAAGGGAACAGGACCAGAGACGGGCACCAAGTCTTGTGGGAACATCAACATTTGGAAGTACAGCTCATTGCTGGGTTTCTGTACAGTAGAGGGGTGACTAGGACAGCCCCATAAAGTCACTCGTCCTGAGCTTCTGCAGGCCAGTCCTTTGCAGAATGCATGAGGGGTGTTGTGTGTTAAGTATTTTACCATACAGAACATTTAGGTAGTTCTTCCCTGTCCATAGCAGCCACAGCGCTTCAGTGTAAACTTCGTGTTTGAGCTTTTTCTGTCTCCACTGAGGCATTAGAAGTGGTGCCAGAAATGGAGACCCGTCTGTTCTGTACTTACTCTCACAGCTGTGGGTTTGCGTGATTCATTCTGCAGTGCAATTGGGGGGAGGTGATTATTTATGCTTAAGTTATGAACATTTGCAAAATCATGAGATTTTAATGGAAACTTACAATTTTTTACAAATGACTTCAACATTAATATTCTTTACACTCACTAAAAAAGAGAGATACTAGAAAATACTGAAAAAGAAAGCAAATTTTCAGGACCCAGAATAATGCTGAAATAAAACCAGAAGTTTAATTTCTATGATCTCTCGATCCTTGCCAGGTCTGGGCTTAGGTCGTATATGATTCCATGGGGAACCTTGTGTGTTCGCTCGTCCGTCCTCACTGATTCATCCCACATCCAAATCTTATTCTCACAGGATACTGTGTCGGAAAACATTCTAAAGCATCTTTTTAAAAACAGGATTTTGTAGTACTAAAGACCTTTCAACACCCAATCTAATGAAAACAATTGGCATTTTTCTGTGTAGCATGGATAAGAAATGGTTATTATGACTAAACAAACCATCAGAATAAAACCATTTCTCTGTTTCCCTCTTTTCACATAAATGTGTATGCATGTGCATACATTTATTTATTTACTTATGTATTTATTTGTATGAGGGGCACACCCACAAAAACAGAATTTATTTATAAAAAATTGTGTATTTATTCTTACATGTTTAAACTTCCGTCACCTTCAAAGTAATCTCTATCTGATGCAATACACCTATTGAGATGTTCTTTCCACTGCTCAGAACAGGTTTGGAACTCATTCTTTTTGATGCCTTTTAATGCATCTGCTGTTTTTTGTGTCACCTCAGCGTTTCCCTTTGCGGACTTTTTTAAAGGGGGGTGGAGAGGGACAAAAATGTTGCTCTGAGCAACATCTGGTAAATAGGTGTAGGGTGGGGCACAGGAGTCATACTGTTTTTGGTCAAAAACTGCTGAACATTCAGCATGGTATGGGCAGGTGTGCTTATAACTCACCCATCATGAAATGGTGAGTCTTCAAAAATGTTCACTGAAGCCGAACACAGCCTCTCACAACAACACCAGCTGGTACACTGATATGGATGGGTTCGTAGGACACTCCCCTAGTTGGGGGAAGCCTGTCCTACAAGGGACCCACCCTTCAGAAGGTAATTCTATGTTTTTGGAGGGTCCCCCTTCGTATAATTTATTTAGCCTTTTACAACTGTGATATCTCTGATTCTTAGTGACCTAAGGGCCATAATCAGGAGAATATTTTTAGAATGTAAAGAATAATATTAATAGGTAATATATATGACACACTTCTGTGCCAGGCTCTATTCCAAAAATATATTTATTCTTCATAGGAGTCCTGTTAAGTGGTTCTTATTATTATGCAGCATTAAACAAATGAGGAAGCCAAGGTAAGTTAAATAACTTGCCCAAGCTTGTCCAGGTAGTAAATGTTGGTAATTTAATTCCTGGACTCTTAACCAACACAGAAGTCACCACTCAGCAGAAATGAAGTCTAGGAGTTCTGGTCCTGATGTGACAGCTCAGAGAGTGCTGCTGTTGTCATTCTGTCCCGTATGCGGCTGCACTGACCCCCTTGCTGTTACTCAAATACACCGAGCATGCTCCTGACTTACCTTCTATCCTCTCTTCCTCAGATACCCTCCTGGCTCCCTCTGACTTCCTTCAGAGTTGCCTTTCTGACCACCTGTATAGAATGAACCCTTTCCAAAATGGGCCTTCTGCTTCATTTCTTTTTCAGTCTACTTCATTTGTTTTCTACAGCACTTACCTCCATCCGATATGTTGTTTTTACTTTTATCATTGTACTTCATGTCGACCATTAATCAGTTTTCCTCCTCTATAATTTCATCTTTTCAAGAATGCTGTGTAAGTGGAATCATACAATAATTGACCTATGAGATTGACTTTTTCACTCAAATGGCCTTGTCATCTAAGCTGTTACCATAGTTCATTCCTTTTCATTGCTGAGCAGTAGTCCTTGGCTTACATGTTTCACAGCTTGTCTAACCATTCACCTACTGTGGCCTGTGGGTGGTTTCCAGTTTTGACTATCATAAATAAAACTGCTGTGAATATTCATGCACAAGTTTTTGTGTCAGTACAAATTTCATTTCTCTAGGACAAGTGGCTGGTAGTGCAATTGCTGAACTGCAGAGGCAGTGTTTGTTTAGATTTTAAAGAAATTGCCCAACTGTTTTCCAGAGTAACTGGACCATTTTGCATTTCCACTAGCACTGTAAAATCATTCCCTTCTTTAAGATGTTGAGAAACTATAAAGGCTTTCTCATTATGTATTGTATTAGGCGTTCTATCAGGAAACTGTAATGTGTCCACCCAAGGTGGGGATGGGGCCTTTCCGTCTCTGTGCACGTGCCTGCAGCACAGATCCTGGCATCTCGGGCTCTGTGCATGGTTGTTGAATGAAACGAAGCACAGGTGTGGGCTGCAGTGGACATGCTGCATCCTGCGGTGATTTCTCACTGAACTTTGATTCACTGGGATTACTCTGCATGTAATATTCTGACATAATTTTCATGTCTTCTTTTTTGCCATACGTCCTAAAACCTGGCAATGATGTTGATTTTGACTCTGGAAGATTTCTATTTCTTTAATTATTGAATCATTTCATCTTTTGTGAGTTTCGATATCCCGGCAGAATATCAACCAAAAGATTTACTTTTCAGAGAAAAGGTCTAAGTTATTATAATTGAGAAAAAAGGAGCATGAGCTACTGTGTCTGTATAGTGAAGAAGTGATGTTGCTAAGAAGGACTAAACAGGACCAGACCCCGAACATCAGAGTGCATCTTTCCTCCCAGAAATCTTCAGGCATGCCTGTGTTATCTCACAGGTCACCTAAGCAGTTTTTATGAAAGTGGTACCCACGGGACTCAGAAGCGACATTAGGTTTTCCAAATTTGAACTGTTGAATGTTGTACTAACCTGACATTTTATGGAACAGTAAGTCATAATTAACTCTTTTTAGCAATCAGATTTATGTAGATATCCCTGGAGGATTGTGGTAATATCAGGTATTTTCCAGAGTACTGAAAGGCCATCAGTGATAATACCTGCTCTAGTCATGTTTTTGTTTTAAATTTTCAATCACTTTAGGACATACCTACATAGCTCAGAATTTGCCAGATTTCTTCTTTTACATATTTTCCTCTTTTCCCAGGTTCTGAGAGTCAGCTCTTTATTTCTAATGGAAGATGGTACTCTTCCATGTTAGGAAAACACATAGCATTATTCCCTCCCATATGAACATCTCATTAAACTTTGCATCTCCCAACTCACTCATCTCTCCTCTCAACAATCATCAGAGACAATTTCCTTTTTTTGAGTCCATGGATTTAAACTTTGCAAATCTCGAGACTTTCTCTCTCCATAAATTACTATAATGGTATAATGTAGAACAGATGGTATAACACTATTTGTATAATTGCCATCCGACATTAAACATGACATTGCAGCTGTAGGACCGTGGCCTTAGAGTCACACGACAGATCTGCGAGGGAGTGTGCAGCCGTGAAGGTTAGAGGTTCTGTGGTTAGGAAGGCCTGTGTTTGAGTCCCTGATTCCTGGACGTAGGCAAGTCCCTTAATCTAAACCTCAACTGTCTCATCTGTAAATTGGGAATAATAATAGTGGCTTATTTCATAAGACTGGTGTGAAGATCAAACAAAATAACATACATGAAGCCCAGAATACAATGCTTGGCACAGTTCAGTGCTCCATACATATTAGCTTTTCATTGTAAGCTCCTGGTGGGCAGGGATTTGGTCCATTTTGTTTATAACTGTATCCCCAGCAACTAAGACAGTACCTATGGTAGATTCTCCGCAAATATTTCCTGAATAAACAAATGGTTATTCAAGACCTCACTCAAGAAGACCATGGTCCCAAAGCACGTACTGTGAATAGTTTCATTCAAGTGCATTTCTTTTTTTATTCAGATCTTATAATTCTTTCCTACATCCTCTCTTAACATACATATTTAGCTACCTCTGAGATTCTAGGAATACAGAGTGAAGAAAAATTGGTCTCTACCCTCAAAGAGATTGTCTTTTTAAAAAAAAATAATGTATGGTGATAACATTGGTTAATAATATTATGTAAGTTTCAGGTGTACAAATTTATAGTGCATCATCTGTGTATCATATTGTGCACTCATCAGCCAAAGTCTAGTCCTGGGAGCCTATGTCTTGTAAGGAAACACAACTAAACAGACAAGTTGCTCCCTAAAGAGGTGTCCCCTCCTGCCTTCCTTTCATTCTTCATTCAGTCTCCTTCAGCATTTTCAGTGAGTTTAGCATGTGCATTCTCTAAAATTGTTGCCACGTATGATTTTAATCCAAGAGAGAATGTTTGTGGGAAAATGTTTGTTTTGGGTTTCTTCTTTTTTGTTTTGTTGCCAAAATAGTTTTCACTTGTTATCCCCTTTTTGACTAACTTCCAGTAGAATTTCAGATACAAAGCACCAGATGGCTGGGAAGAGGGTTTCGCAATGTCCCCTGGGCCTAGTGAAGTCCCACTTGCCACCCAGACATTGCAGTTTCTGACAGACCTTCAAAGCCTTTCCAGCCTGTTTTCCAGTGTAAAACTGTACAGTGCTTAGAAGTCGGCAGAGCACGTTTAATATCACCACAGTGCAGTTCTGGCAATTGTAGCTCTCTGTAGAAGTAGCAAATGTATCTAATACACAGTGGCACAACTGTCTTTAAAATTAATTGTCTTCTAATGGTTGAGCATGTTTTAAAATGTTACAGGGGAAGTATGTTTGTATAACTTCTCATCTTTAGAAATGTTGGCAAGCAAAGATGTTCTTGAATTAATAATATTTGTATTTAGTCCAGATGTAGATTCCAAAACATTTAAAAATATAGAAATTCTACAAGCACACAGGCCACCTAGCACTATGGGCTTCACTTCTAGCCATTGTCAGAAAACTGCTGGGATTCGTTTTGATGTCTTGTCCGATTTTGCCCTAACTTGTATACAAAAACAATTCTCTTATTATAAATGTTTTAAGAGAAGATGAACTTGGCATGTTCTTACTATGCAGCTTTCAATTTGTCCACTTCATAGATATTGTCTCTTTTTAACTATAGACTTAAACAGAGAGATAAACCAGGAACCAGGTTGTTGACATATCTCCTAACTGCATACATATGTCAGCACAATGAACTTCATCAAAATTAAAAACTTTTTTCCAAAGGGTACTATCAAGAAAGTATGAAGAATCCACAGAATTAGAATACTTACAAATCATGTATTTGATAATAGTCTAATATTCATAATAAATAAAGAACTCTTACAACTCATTGATAAAAAGACAAATAACCCAACTGAAAAATAGGTAAAGGATTTTAATAGACTTTTCTACAAAGAAAATGACCAGTAAACATAAGAAAAGATTTTCAGCTTCATTAGTCATTAGGGAAATGCAAATCAGAACCACGAGATGCCACTTTGCACCCATAAGAGTGACTATCGTGGAAAAAAAGTACAACAAATGTTGATGTGGATGAGGAGAAACTGTAACCTTCATACACTGCTGGTGGGAATGTAAAATGGTGCAGCCACTTTGCAAAATGCTTGGCAGTTCCTTCAGAAAGTTAAACATAAAGTTACCATAGGAACCAGCAATTCTACTCCTATATCCCAGAGACTAAAGATGTATGTTCACACAAAAACTTGTATGTGAATGTTTATAGTAATATCCCTCACAATAGCCCCAAAGTAGAAAGAGCCCAGTGTCCATCAGCTGATGAATGGTTTAACAAAATGTGGTGATAGCCACACGATGGAATATTATTGAGTCATAAAAATAGATGAAGTACTGACACATGCTATAATCTAGATAAACCTTGAAAACCTTATTTCATTTCATGGTAAATGAAATAAGGCAGACACAAAAGGACCACATATTGTATGATTCCATTTGTATAAAATTTATATGAGATACCAGAGTAGGCAAATCTATAGAGACAAAAAGTAGATTAGTGGTTGCCAGGGGCTGGGGGCAGGGTGGCTGGGGTAGTGGGGGGAAGGAGGAGGAGAGAAGGGGGTAGGGATGACTACTGAAGGGTCTGGGTTTTTAATGGGATGATGAAAATGTTCTTGTGTTAAACAGTGTCGATGGTTCCACGACCTTGTGACATCCTAAAATCCACTGAACTGCATACTTTAAAATGGTGAATTTTATTGTGTGTGAACTCTCTCTCAACTTTTAAAAATCTGCACAGAAGACCTATAGAAAATCAACTAGCAAATTAAGAATCAGCTTGATATGAAAATATAATAATCATCCAGAGTCATGATGTTCTCCTGGAGGTCTAATTAAAAAGGTATGGATGACAACAAATATCCCTCCCAGGACAGAAAGGAGAGATCATAGAGAAATCACCTAGACTTCCTCATCCCACACACTAGGATAATTGCCTGAAATTCTGCTTCACGTGTGGTTAGTGTGATGGAGATTGGGAGGTAGACTCTAGTTTACAATAATATTTGAAAAAATGTAGTGGGAAAACATGCACATTTTCCTCCAATTTTAACATCTTTGGGATGTATTTAACACTTGATGGTGTCTTGGATTTTATGAAATATGGCAGTTTTGTATTGTGTTGGCTTTCAGGACCTTTCTGGAGTGGTTAGCCATACAAGGTTAACATTGCTATTCCCTAAAGGGCTATTATTATATCAAAATATCATTGCCATAGCACCCCTAGCAGTTTGTTTATTTTGAAACTTTGAAATCCAGTTGTTAACATATCTCCTAATTGCATAAAAACAGTTCTCAGAGGTTAAATGAAAGCCTCCTCCCACCACCTGCCCCCCATCTTTGGTATTCTGAGCACCATGAATGATTCCCTCCCTCATTGTTTTATGGACGAGAGGGAGAAAGCCTTCTCAAGTCGTCCTGCCTTCTTATTCCCTCTGTTACACTGAGCCATTTGAAGGACTAGTTGGATACTTGAAATAATCAGGCATTTTACAAATTCTGTTTCTTGCATGGTATTTTGATTTGAAACTTTGAGTATAAAGTTTTCAGTGTTTCTATTACAGACCATCATTAAATAGTTTTTTTGTTTGTTTGTTTTTAAATGGCTATAGCTCTGACTGGTGTAACTCAGTGGACTGAGTGCGGGCCTGTGAGAACCAAAGGGTCACCATTTGATTCCCAGTCAGGGCACATGCCTGGGTTGCGGGCCAGGTCCCCAGCAAGGGGCACGTGAGAGGCAACCACACATTAACGTTTCTCTTTCTCTCTTCCGCCTTGCCTTCCCCTCGCTCTAAAAATAAATAAATTAATAAATTAATAATAAAATTTAAAATTACTATAACATATTCTAACTATATCATAAAAACTGTATAGTAAAACAGAGTTAAAGTTCTACCCAGTATCTTCTGTAAGTCCTTAGGAACCAGGAGGTCTTAGATTCCTGAGTGGAGATTGGTAAAATATTGTTAATCCATAGTTTACAAAATGTCTGTTTTACCCCTAAACACAGAGTGAACCTGGTAACTACCAATGGCTCTGCTTCTTAAAAATACAGGCATGAGATGAAAACTCAGAGCATACTTAGGCAAAAAGCGCCGTCAAGGGGTATAGACCAGAAGGGGGTATTTTCATTATCAGCACACTTGGTTCTGGGTGGTGGTATCCTTCTGCAAAGGTCAAGTTTTTACTGGCATTGTCTTTAAACAAATATATTAATCCTAACCATGTGTCTATATGTTATACAACAGGAATACCTAGCTATTCCCACAGTGAAAAAAGGAATTTCTTCATGTGTATACCAAAATGACTGTTTATGCATATACAGGGTCCAGCACAAATAATGCCCCCTTTCTATTACAAAATCGTAAGCATGTATTTCTGTAACATTATACTCAAAGATACTGTATGGCATTTTAGACAAAATGCTCAAATTAAAACTATAAATTATCATACCCATATTATTACCCTACCAACCACACTCAAGCAGGCGTTACTTCTGCCGGACCCTGTGTATCTTCTAATAATCTGTTTTCTATGTTGCGCAGATATGTGTCTCTATATGTCACATATATAGCTATCAATCATCCCCTAGGGGGTGATTTATAATGGAAAGAGTGACTTTCTCATGCTCTTGGTTTAAGATTTGAATTGGATAGTAAGTCTAGGTTATAAAGTGCAATGTCAAGGGTAGGGAAGCATTACTAAGAGCCTAAACCATATAATTTGCATGGAACCTTGTAATGGTAATTATTGAGTGCTTTGAATACTCCTTTCAGTTTGAATTCTTACTGTTATTTTTAAAAAAAATCCTCCAGGTGTATGGATGAGTACATGCACTGGACAGCCTCGCCTCTCCCACTTTTTCCAGCACCTTCAGACCCCTCCTGGAGAAAGGGGAGTGGATTGTAGAGAGCAGCCACCAGGGGTCAATAATTCTCAGTACTGTATCTACCTGTCTACCTCTGCCTAAGGCATTTTGGCCACTGATGGTGCACACAGTCTCGCTGCAGGATGTCAGGGAAAAGCTCATTTCAGACCCAGGATAACACAGTACTCTTGATTGATTTCCACTTCATTCTGTTTTCCACCTTAAATCATAAATGTGAGTAAAAGAACTGGTTGTAGCCACTTGACGATTATTTCATTATATTAGGACAAGATTAGGCAACATGATGGACAAGACCATTGGTACCAGAATCAGATTACATGGGTTCATATTCTGATTCTACTGTTTACTAGCTGCGTGACTTTGGGCAAGTTATTTAATCTCTCTGAACCTTAGGATTCTTATCTATAATGTGGGGCTAGCATATGGCATCTGCCACACATCAACACTGTCATAATTACGTGAAGTTATATGTATAACATTATCAGCACGTAGAGTCAGTGCCCTAGGAACTGCTCCTTGGTTTGTGATGGAAAGTAGGACTTCTAATTTCAACCCTTATGTGTTTGGAGAAACACATAATGCAGAAAATAAAAATTGAAACCTTGGGAGTATTTTTGTATCTAAATGAAAAAAAATGCTGAATAACTTCTTAAAATTATCAATTGTCTCTGTCAAAGTAAAACCTTTAAAATTGGTCTTTGCCATGAATAGTTCATGGCAATTAATTAATTACGGCCTTTCTCTTTTCATTTCTAGAACTAAAATAGATTTCTGATCTATGAATACTTTACCAAAAAAGGGTAAATTGAGATTCAAGGCAATTTAGTATAGTAGAAAGAATACGAGCTTGGCACATATAAAGACCTGACTAAAATTTTATTCCACCACTTAGTGCTTTGTGACCCCAGGCAAGTATTTAACTTCTCTGGGCCTCAGTTCCTTGTTTGTAGAATGAAACTAATTAGGCACTTGGGCTATCCTATAGTATAAGACAAATGATAGTTCTCCACAAACAGCTCCTATAATTAAACCGGTAACTATTAACCATGCAGAGGATTTAGAAAATTAGCAGTGTCTTTGATGGTTCTGGTGACGATGATCTTGATCTCCTGATGTTCCTAAAACGGCTGGAGCTTAACCGTGATCACCTGGCTGAACCTGGCATACACAAGCTGCTATGTAGAATTTCAGCTTGAAAAGGAAGTCTTAAAGTATATCACAAAGAAACTGGATATATGTGGTACATTTACACAATGGAATACTAGGCAGCAGAAAGAAAGAAGGTGCTCCTGCCCTTCATGACAGCATGGATGGAACTGGAGAGCATTATGCTAAGTGAAATAAGCCAGATGGTGAGAGGCAAATACCATATGATCTCACCTATAAGTGGAACCTAATCAACAAAACAAACAAGTGAGCAAAATAGAACCAGAGACATGGAAATAAAGAACAAACTGACAGTGACCAGAGGGGAGGGGTAAGGGGATAATGGGGGAAAGAAGGGGAAGGGTCAAGTCAAGGAACATGTATAAAGGACCCATGGAAAAAAAGACAATGAAGGTGGGGAGGATTGAAAGTAGAAGGTGGGGGCATGGACAGGGCAGGGGAGGATAATGGGGGGAAATGGGAATAACTGAAATTGAACAATAATAAAAATTTTTTTAAAAGAGAAAATGGGTATATGTTTTAGGTGTAAAACCCAGTAAACTAATAACAGCTAATTATGTGAGCCTGGGCAAGTTACTTAATTGTTCTATGCCTCATTCCGATATGGGATGACTGGACTAGATGACTTTGAGAAATAAGTGCTCATGAGTTCAGGAGAAACAGAATAAGCTTTTTAACGCCATAGAGCTGATTTAGCATCTGTCAAACTAGGATATAAATATTACTGGAGTTTGCCACAATTTGTTCAGAAAACTCAGATATGAGATAGGGAGAAGTGAAAATTAGATCTTAAAACTGAAGTTTGACCTGTTAAACATACTTAATCATTTAAAGGCTCAAAGTTTTGAAAGCACTGATTGACTATCGAAATAACTGCATGGTGAAAAACTTCTCCTTGTATGTTGTTATTTTTGCTGTCCTACTATGAGATCTTAAAATTAAACGAGATCGCACTGAGGCCGGTTGCCTACACATGCACTCCCCAATGCTGTGTTTCCTCAGAAGAACACAGGGAGGTTCTTCCTTGTAGGAAGCAGTGTAAGCCCTGTGATGATGCTGTTGGATGCTAGAACGATATACACATCTTACAGCTAAATTGTATTCTGAGACTTTTTCATGACAACGTTTGAGCGTTATACAAAATATCTTGTAGTGCCTTTAAATTAGGGTAAATGCCAAGCCTGTTGTCTCCAGGTTCTACTCTGATGCTAAATGAAGAAATAATTCATTCTCCAGGAAAAAAGCAAATAGGGAAAAGGAGCCCCGCTGGATAAACTCCAGTGTGCCAGCAGCCTGCTCCGGGTCAGAGCAGAGAAAGGCCATTGAGGAATCCTAGTTTGCCACCACTCAAAGGTTCATCAAGTCTGATGGAGAATTATATTTAAATGCTTAGCCTTGGCAGGCCCTTCTTTCCTCACAACTTTTTAAATTACCCCTTTTCCCACTGATCGGTCCATCCACCTCATTTTCCTCTGAATATTTCACTAGCACGTCTGGCCCTGACAGCTCTGAGGACTCAACGCCAGGCAGATATCAGCGGGCTCGCTCAGCCCAGCGGCAGCTGAGGACCGAGGCCGAGCCGAGCCGCGGAGCAGAGGCGCTTCATAAATAATGCTGTGCTCTTGTCAGTGGTTTTGGCCCTCGCAGGATGGTAACATGTTTCCATGGCAGATGGGTCAGCTCTTGTCTGCCATTCTGTCTTTTGAACTTCCTGTTCAAGGGTATGGTTTTCATCAACCTTGATGCTGTAAAGGACACCTACTTTATAAGATTGGATTTTTTTTTCAACCAAAAGAAAATAACTGAATGTTTTTGTGTATAAAAGGTTTCTTTGAAAAAGATTAAAAGGGGGTGGAGTAACGAGCCCAGATGTCCAAGTGAAACGTTTTAACTGTGAAAGGAGCTTTTTCTTGTGATGCATGAAAATTAAGTCTGAGGAGAGCAACCCTTTCTAGACTCCAATTTCATTAAACGCCATTAAGAAATTATACCTTTTCCTATAACACTGCTTTCCCTTATTTTTTTTGTAAGCTATCCCTGTACATGTATGTCATGTTGCCCACTCATGCCTACAAATCTTTTGGCAGGAAAAATTATGTCTTCTACCTTCCCCCCGCCCCCCAGCATCTTGATTTCATTTTCAGGGGGACAGTTCCAATGCAGTGGTCGCAGGGTGAGCAGGGTTTGGAATGCTCGGCACGCTAGCCTTGTTCCGACGGTGCTTACCGCTGGGGGCTAACCACCGCTCAGGTAAATTATGGGGACCCGATCAGCTTTATTGGACCCATAAAATTAGCTTTATCCAAGCAATAGAAAGTGAACAAGTTTCAAAGCTTTGTGTATGTCTGGAGGGAAAAATATGTCTGTCATGTCTGTAGTAAAAAACACAAGTGCATCCTACTTTAAGGAAAAATTTTTTTCTACTTATTGTATCTCTGTGAGATGATGGATGTTAACCAAACCTACTGTGGCAATCATTTTGCAGCGTATGTAAATCAGACCATTATGTCGTATACCTTAAATGTATATAGTGATGATATCAATTACTTCTCGATAAAACTGAGGAGAAATTGATGACCAATAGAAAAATGAAAGTTTTGCTTATTGGTAAGATTGCTACTAAAAATTAATAGAATGGGAAATCGTTGAGAACTAGGAATTTTGTCTTGTTTGTTCCCTGCTTTATTCCTGGCACCTAAAAAAATATGACACATAATAGTCTCTCAACATATATTTGTTGAATGGGTGAAAAAGAAATCAATGAATGAATTTTCATCAAGGCACACTGGAATGATTAGGAGCACTAATAGTAAACCTGTAAGCTCAATTAGACTGTATAATGCTAGAAAGATACCATAGAACATGTGCGTGTGTGTGTGTGTGTGTACAGTGAGTGAGGGGGCTCCAAAATTATGGATTGAAAAATACCAGTGTTTTCAACGCCGAAAGAAGTTCACAGAGTCATGGCATGTTGATAGGGAGATGGCCCCCAGAGAACCCTTTGCCTGAAAAGATGGCTCAACTGTTCGTGACAAAAGTTTTGAGAAGGCTAAGGTTGTCAGAAGTAGCACCACTACATTCCCATCTCTGATTCTCAACATTAAAATTGTCCTTTTGTTAGTCAGTTTGTGCTTATTTTGTCTTTGAAACTATCTTTATAAGGTCAGACACTATGTCTGTTTGGCTTACCAAAGTATTCCCAGCTCCTAGCCCAGTGTATAGTAGGCACCTAATAAATGTTGATTGAGTGCAGGAATGGATGAAAGCTTAGGAATTTAATTTACATTATTATGTTTAATGTTTATATTGGTCAGTATTCTTTGGGTGGCAACTATCAGAAACCTAACTCAGACCAACTTCACAAGAAGGTGGCTTTATTAGGAGGAGATTAAGTCTCATCAAAGACTATAGAAGCCAGGGCAGCCCAGAAAGGTGAGGGAGCGTACCTGGGTTTGGGTTGCTGGCAGGACTGTCTCCTCCTCTCCATTTCTATCTCTTGTCTTGGCCTCTTCTTATGTGTAGATTATGATCTTCTACTGCACAGGAGGTTTTCCTTAAGAACCTAAATCCCTAGACTCATGTCCTAATAAGTCACCCACCAGAGAAGAAATGTTGTCCCATTGGTTCCATTTATAAAGTTATTGTGGGAGCATGTGGACTGGCCTGCGTGGATTAGACACCATTGAGGAAAGATCTGTCACCAGAAGAGAGGGAGACCATGGTGTTACTGAAACATTACACGTGAAACGAAGTTTTTTTTTTTGCTTCTTATATTTTAAATAATCATATGCAGTCTGCATTACTATCTTGTGCTTTATGTAATTAAGAACTTTATAATGTCTAAAATTTTTAGTTATGTGGGAATAAAACTTTTAGAACATAACTCTTACTCTTTAAGTTGTGTGTGTATTAACTCCTTATATGTTCTTAAGAATGATTTTTTACAAGAGTTGGGGATGCCTGGATGTGTATTACAGTCGTCAGAACAGTGATGAAGGCATGGATGGGGTTCGAAGTCATTCCTCTTGGCTATAGTCTTCCCTCTGTTACTAACTTTGAGCAAGAGGTAGACCCTGAGCTTTTTGTGTTTGTGTGTTTTTGCTTTTGAATTAATTTTGTGGGGTTTATATTTGTTTTTTAATCTATAAACTGATGGGATTAAAAACAGTATATACTTCACAGGGTGATTGTGAATATTAAGAAAGGTAATGGGAATAAAAAATTGTTAATTGTAAAGTATAAACATAAAATGGTTATCTGTGTATACTACACAGATGCTCCTCAGCTTACAATGAGGTTACATCGGGGTGAACCTACCGTAAGTAGAAAATGTCCTAAGTTGAAAATACATTTGATAGTTACATTACCAAGTAGCGGTTGTTTACCCTCGTGTTGCCTGGCTGAGTGGGAGCTCTGGCTTCCTGCCGCACTGTTCAGTGTCACGAGAGACTCTCGTATCAAACGTGGCTCACCCAGAAAAAAGTAAAAATTCAAAATCCAAACTATGATTTCTGCTGAATGCGTATAGCCTTGGAACCATCGTAAAGTTGAAAAATTGTACATCGAGCCATTGTAAGCCAGGGACCATTTGCAGATGTTTGTAAAGTGGTATTCTTAATTTGGGGTCCGTGGATTACCACCCCCCAAATCATAGGCAAACTTGTATGTGTTTATACCTGTATCAGCTCATAATAGGTTCAGCTGTGACAGAATACCAGGAAACTGTGGCTTAAGAAACAAGTTCATTTACCTCTAAAACTATCCAGCTCCAGAGATAAGCCATCCAGGACAAGTATGGCAGTATGGCCATCATCCTTGGCCCAGTCTTTTCCCTCTTGTTGTCTTGCTTTGCTAAGCCTCTTGTTTTCTCATCTTAGTCCAAATGACAGCTTAAGCATTCAGGCCAGCGATGTAGATGAAAGGGGGAAGTAGAAGGCAGTGATCCCTACCTTTAAGAGCACTTTCTGGAAGTGAACGTGATACTTGTACTTATATCTCACTGACCACAGCTTAGTTACATAGCCACACCTAGTAAAAGAGCAACTAAGAAATGTCTTTATTTGGAGGTTCCATTGCAAAGCAAGAAGGGAGAGGGCCCAATGGGAGAGTCTGATATATCTGCAATAATATGGATATATATTTCAACAGGGAGAGAAGCTACAGCTTTCATTAGAATCTTAAAGAGAGTTATTGGAGTTTGTAAACATTAAAAAAAAAACAAAACCACTGTTCCAAAGTGGAATCTTCCATTTCATCATGTAAATCTATAGAGTAAGGGTGTCTTTCTAGATCACCTTCTATATGTGCTGTGAGCAGGAGAGGAGGAAATAACCAGGCAATCCATAGATTTAGATGTGGTGCTGTTGTATAGGTCTGATAATGACAGCTTATTATTTAATTTACCCCTTTAAATCAATCACTTTCCATATTATAAGTCAGGGGCTTCTTTTTCATGCCCTTTGCTTATGAGGTATTTCTTAAAATGTTCTTAAGCAATTTTAAATTTTATCTCTACCCTTTTCTTTTTTCATCATTTTGGATACTGATCAAGATTCTTTTTGAGAATTAATTGACTTTTGCTTTACATAATTAATGTAATTTCAAATGAACAAAGCTTAGTGAATATCTTTCTTAGATAAATTGAATTTTTGCTTTTTATGCATTTGCTTTGTACAAATCATTTGATCTTTTTGTTTTTACTCTATTTTAAGTAAAACATGTTTAGCAACACATAAAATGTCAAAAATTCTATTTAATTAATTTCAACATAAACAACTTTTAAAACTAACTCTAATAAACAGTTTTTAGACATTTTAATGGTTGTATTTTGTTTTTATTGTGCATAGTACTTGCGTGTGCAGAAATTTGTAGCTATAAATGGTTAGGTTATTTATTTTAATTAATGTCCACTAAAAAGTTTCTCTCTTTAGAAACAAGTCAGATGTCAACCTGAAATGCATGACCCAAAAAACAGCCCTACTAATTTAATTGCCAAAGGAAAAACATGTCAAGATTTTTTAAAGTATTAAAACTAGTTAATTATATAGCCATGTAAAAGAGAAATCAATCCTGACTGAAACAGAAAGATGTATATTTATTTATATTATTAAAGTGGAAAGGAAGGTTTCAAACCAAGTGTGGCTAATAGGTTATTAAAAATATTTATATGTTAGAAAACAGTTTCTAACCATATATACCAGCTATCCAACCACTTAATAGCATCTGTATTTGAATGATGAGATTAAAGATGATTTTTACTTTCTGGAATTTTTTTATATTGTATAGATTTTTATAGTATTATGTTGCATTACTTTCATTACCAGGGAAAAATAACCAACTAGCAAGCTTTTTCCATTTTGGAGAAAAGTTGCTTATAATAAAGTGGATAAACCAAGTTAGTTTTTTTTTTTACCGCAGAGTTCTATCTTTAAAAATAAAAGTGTCACTTAGAAGGTAAAAGTATATGCCCATGACTGACTACTGTGATTTTGAAGCATAGCATTTGGTAAATTTCACTGGAAATTTGATATATTGCTGCTTTTGTTGAAAAAGCTTCTTTGCTTTGCCTGTGTTGGGCTGATAGCTACACAGAATTACAATGAGATATGAAAATACAGTAACTCAGTGTGAATTAGAAGTTCAGTCTCCTTAATATCCTTCCCTTTAGAGTCACTGACTTAATGTTAATGAGGATGTGTGTATGTTACTTATCACAAGGTGTAAGATTAGCAGGTGACTGCTGGGGAAATCAGTAAAGCTTTTGTGCACTGTGAAAGCAAGAATAAGCCAGCTATTTTAACCAAAGCCCAGGCTTTCCCTTCTTTGGATTCCCTAGCGGATCCTTCAGCTGAATCTGAACGTTAAAAATAAAGCCACTTTCTATGCCTCTCTGTGCACACTGAGAATCTTGCCAAAGCCTTCTATGAGATATCTGTGAATTTATCCTGGGAGAACACCACACAGCGTCCTTGGCTTCCTGTTCTAAACGACCCACTCCAATGACACACTGTAATACTACTCAAGGTAGGGAGAATGAGCTGCCAAAACCTATTTATCACTTTGTTGGCCTTGAACTGGGCACATCCATTTAAAGTTAAAAGGGTCATAGGAAGAGCTTTTCTTCTCTCCCGCCTTGCCAACACTAGTATATTGTATAAAGATTAAAATAAATTGTCTAGTGTTTCACTGCCCTGGTTTTCCCATCCTACAAACTGCCATTCCCTAAAGATGTATAAAAGAATGACTTTGGGAAAATAAACACTTGCAGTTTCACAAATAAGTATTGAATGTCCAAAGCTAGAGGAACTGGTTAAATAGATATTGGTTATCTATAAAATGGAATATTATGCTACCATTAAAAATGATGTTGAAAAATGTTTAATGAAGTGCAGAGATGACCAGGGTATTCCATTGTATAGGTAACTACCACCTGTTTAAATAATACATAGAACATTATCCCAGTTTTGTTTTATAAAATTCAAAATACATATGTAGGAAAAAGTACGGAAAGATGCTCCAATATACCTTTTGTAGTTACCTTTGAGTGAAAGGATTATGTTTGAATTTTCTTCTCTTTCCCTCCCTCCCTCCCATTCCTCTTCTTTCTTCCTTTCCCCTTCCTTCCTTCCTTCCTTCCTTCCTTCCTTCCTTCCTTCCTTCCATCCTTCCTTCCTTCCTTCTTTCCTTCCTTCCTTCCCTTTCTTATCAATATTTATGTACTTTCCTACTTCTAAAATAAACTAAAAATGCAGTTATTTAAAATAAGTTAATTAGCCCTGACTGGTGTAGCTCAGTAGATAGAGTGCTGACTGAGCGCCAGTCTGTGAATGAAAGGGTCACTGGTTCAATTCCCAACCAGGGCACATGCCTGTGTTGTGGGCCAGGTCCCCAATGGGGGGTGTGCAAGAAACAACCACACATTGATGTTTCTTTCCTTCTCCTTCCCTTCCTCTCTCTAAAAATAAATAAATAAAATCTTTAAAAAAATAAAATAAGTTAGTTAATGTTGATTCTTATCTAAATACAAAATTTGCCAGATAACATGAAACAAAGGGGACAGATTTTAGAGCCTTTTTATTTTCTGGCAGTTACATTTATATTTTTAAAAAGACACTTTAGAAATTGTGGGGAAGGGGGCATAATATAGGAACTGTACTTTCCACTTGGTTTTCATCTAAGCCTAAAACTTCTCTAAAAATAAAATCTAGTTAAAATTGTAAAAGCCCCTTGACCCTCGTATTCCTAGGTCACCTTTTATTTCCCTGCCATCGCAGGTCGTGCCAGTCAGCGCGTGTTACATTACAGCCTGAGTTTCAGTAAGCCATAGGACAGTGCTTGTGAGCAAGGCGGTTCTAGCTGTAGTCTGGCAAGTAGAAAGGGCTCGCTGAGTATTCTCAAGACTTCTGGGCCTGATATGGTCATTTCTCCCTCTGGCTGACTCCTCCTGGCCTCCTGAATCTCAAACTCTATCATCCCCCTCCCCCTCCAAATACACCAAAGCAGAATATTAACCCCTGGGCTCCCAGACAAGTTGGTTATGAGTCCTGTCTTCCTGGCTTTAGGGGAAGTCAGTTCGGTGCACACGCTGGCGCTGAAAGGTCGCCACCGTGCCAGGACAGCCACTCTCTCACTTAAAACCCTGCCTCCAGAGTATCCTGGGCTTGGTTTGGGGTGGAATTCTAGTCATCGTTTTCAACTAAGCAAGCAGAAGTAATGACCTTACCAACAACTACAGTTACTTCTTCCCTTGCCTTTTATCATGGGTGTCCTTCCTGGGCCGGCTCTGTGCTAGGTCCTGGGGCTATCGCGGTGACAGCGAGCATCCCTGACCCCTTTTCTTCATGAGGCTGATAGTCTAATGGCAGAGAACTGCTCGAACAACCACAGATAAAGATGTAAAGCTGCAAAAAAAAGGCAGAAGGACTCATGGACATGGACAACAGTGTGGTGCTTGCTGGGGTGAGGGGAATATAAGGGGACTAAATGGTAGTGGAAAAAATACAATAAAGATTAAAAAAAGAAAAAAGTGAAGTAGCAGCTGTGACAATAGCTATGGAGAAGTGCACATTATATTTTTATTAAATATTACTGTGATTATATCACACATTATTATATTACTATATTATGTATCATATTATTATAGTGAGGTTGAATCCGGGAACTTAGGCAGGACATCTGCAACAGAGTAGCACTTCCGCGGAGATCTGAAGGCTGCGCTGAGTGGCCCGGGAAGGAGGAGCTGGGGGGGTGTGTGCTTCCCAGACAGAAGGAGCAGCCGTGCTAAAGCTCTCTCCGGTACTGCCCTTTGGAAGGGGGCTGCGAGAGCCGGGAGGACAGCCTGCGGAGTCCAGTGTTCTGATTCGCAGACACCCTGCAGGACTCTTCCAGGTGCAAGTTAGTGTTCTTCTGCACCCCTGCTGTTCCTTTCTCGGTGTGTTTTGCTTCAGCTATAGAATTTGTTTTTACAGCTGCACTTTCTGGTACAGAATTTGAATATGTATCATAAAACAATCACAAGGAAAGAGCCCACATATTGATTGTTCTGCGTTTGATTGCCAAATGGCCGCTGTCACCCGGCAGCTCTTTCATCACCTTGATAACTGTAAAATAAGCACAAGAGGTCAGGCTCTCGAATTTAGGTTGTCTTAATAACATGATTCTCATACATTTTAATGTTGCTTAACACTGCAGCTTTGATTTTACATACAAACCAAATTAGATTGAGCTTTGCCCGCAAGTTGTTTTCTTTGTAATTTTTTGATAAGGTAAAGAGTTTTGTCAAGCGCTGTTTTTAATGCATGAATTTAGAGAACTTCAAAGATAATTAGTCCTGGTCAGAACATTCATCTGTGATTATTTTCATGGTGAAATGGTAGTATTAAATCTCCTGATGTTAAGGGAATGATTTTACTTCAAAGCATAGTTCCAGAATATTCTGTCTGGTCTTGCCACAAGTTCATGTTTCTTAAGGTTTTATTCTTGTAAGAGCTATTCAGTGAATACAGTAGCAAGTAAATGGATAAAAAACAGATGGTGTCCTTGTTCAAAGGCTCAGTTGATTATTTTTTTTCTCTTTATTGAATTTATTGGGGTGACGCTGGTTAATAAAATTATGTAGTTTTCAGGTATACAGTTCTATAACACATCATCTGTGTATTGTGTGTCTGCTGCCCCAAGTCTCCTCCCATCGTCCTTCATCTGTCTCCCCTGTATATGCTCTTCTACCTGCCCCCACCCCCTTTCCCTCTGCAAATGGCCAGATGGTCATTTTCCGTTTTAAACCTTCAGTCAGCAGCCTTACTCATGTCTCCAGTGTGCAGGGTTGCACTGTGCATTTGCTGGAACTGTTGAGGAATGGCAGGACACACGTAATAGTGTGGTAGTGGAGCGGCAACAACGGGCTTTGTGGACTTGATATTTTTTAAGTTAGAAAGAAACCAAACTCTATTCTAATAAGGTATGGTAACAGAAACCAAACAGGAAGAAAGAAAATTATTATAAAAAATTTAAGACAAAAATTTTGGAATAGAATGAAAATTTTTTTTAAATAATGTTGACCTAAAAGATACTATGACATACTTTGAAGTGTGATGTTATCACTATAAAAGCGGAATAACTGTTAATGCCTTTAGATATGACTAAATATAGAATGAAATCTATTCGATGAGCCAGACTATTACCGATGGGTCGCTGGGATAGTTCCTCAGCAGGTTGCAGAGGTTTTCCATGTTTTCTCCCAATCTGACATCTGACTTATGTTTGGATTTTAAATGTTCTCACAGTAGAGTGTTCATTTTCTTTCCAGATTTCCCATTCACATGTGGACCAAAGTTTGCTGCTGTTATCCTCTTCCCAGGTTACTTTCCTGGTCTATATCCTTAAATTAATTTATGTTGAATATTAATATTCTTAACTCAGAAGAGCCATATCGAATTTATTGTGCTGACTGGCGTAAGCCAACTATGGCCATTGCTAGTGACATGCCTGCCATTTGTGTAATAACCCACATCCTGAGGTGACCTTCAGTGTCGGCTTCCTGGCCATTCTCCAGGTACCTGCTGCCGTGACTGGAGTTCTCTCCCCTTCCTTTCTCTATTTTGTCCTGATTGCTTTCCTCCCTGTTTTGCTTTCTGTAACTTTTGGAAAAACGAATTGTCTATTTTCTAAACAGACACATGTTCACATAAATAATCTTCCAGGAGCATTTATCCTAGTGAAAAATTATAGATGGACCCTGAAAATATTACTAATATTTTAAATTATAAATCAGAACTTTTGAGCACTTTCATGTGCTGATACTAAAGTAACTACGGTACATGGATTATCTCATTAAACCCTATAAAATCAGTGCCTTTCATATACCTATTTTTTAAATGAGGAAATTGAGCTCAACTAAGAAACTTGTCCAACTTTTCATAAATAGTAAGTGGTGGGGTTAAATTCAAACTTCATAAGGGCTTAAGACTATGTTTTTCCCCTCATATAAATAATGTCACACTTTATTACATTAAGGTATCTTCTGAAAGTAATAGCCCTCAGTTATTACACTCTAATGTCTAATGTCTGCTTTCACAGAGCTTCAAGTGATCTAGGACTTTCTCCTGAATCCTCCTCAGAGTTTCCTGAAATTGATGTAGAAAATAATGTTGCTTGTAGTTTTGAAAAGGAGGCATAAAGTGGACTCTGTTATCTTCAGGGCATATGCTCAAGTAATAAATCCCTCCCTCTGTTTACAATTTCCACAAGTTCATTCTCATTGCCAAGATATTGTTAGAAATTTCTTTAATAGCAGCTTTGACATTGCATTCAAGTGTTTGATCCAAAAATGGATGTGTTGGGAGCTATTGCCAAAAGAATGAAGGTAAACTTGAGATAATGCTGTTCGAAAGAACAAACTTCTTGAGGAAGGAAGGAGAAGGGAGTGTGAGGCTGCAGTTTGTCTCCAAGTGTGCCACAGATCAGAAAAGTGCAAAACAGACAGCCGAGGCCTTGAGCTGAGCTAGAATGAAATTCTGATAAGCAGAGAATTTGCCACAGGAGCCCTTTGTCAAGAGCTGATTATGTTCATCTGGGGTGGTCCTAGAGGGTTAATTAAATCAAGTAAATCTAATTTAGTGATTAAGGAAGTTATTTGAGATGAAGAGACCTTGAATAAATTTTGGGCACCTTAATCAAATAGCAGTGAACTTATTCAAGTTATGTAACAGTGTTTTACTTTTCTCACGTAGTGAGATAAGCAGTGGTGTCCTAGAGATTTGGGTTTGAAGCCTAACTTCCCCGCTTATCAGGTTTGAGACTTGGGTAAGTACAATAACTTCACCCCTCTGAGCCTCACTCTACTTATGTGGTAAAGGGGATATTAGTATTTGCTTTTTAGGATCGTTAATTTAATTTATAAAATCAAAATCAGAGTTTTCTCCCTTCCCTTTTATCTTTTTTTAAAACGGGAATAATTTTGGTGTATTGTATGATACCTTTTCTCTAAGGAACTATGCCTCTCATTAGCTTTGGAGAATTGTTACATCAGAAGATAAATTACGGAATAATTGCTCTGTTTTTTTTATTAGGGCTTATAAAGATTGATTATACAGTTTTGTATGTTTAAAGTTGAAAGTCATAAATTCAGTATGCACAAAGAAATTATGAATAAAGTGTAGCAAAAACACTATTCCAAATACTGTGTTCAATTGTGAAGATGAAATTGCTAAGTTAACCTTCACCATGTTATTAACAAGCATGTAAGTTTTTGTACAGGATTTTGTCTTATATATTTTCAGTGTGAACATGTATTTTTATAAATGAAGCTTCCATTTTATCATCTCAGTGTGAACAGAAGTCAGGAAATTACTAGATAAATGGTTCTTTTTATGGTAAGCCAGATACCTTCACATCTGTAGCGTGTTTTTGTATCACTGTACACCTGTTAAATCGAACGTGCTCCCCATGCTGATACCAGCCGTGAGGAGCCTAAGTCCCCGAAGGGTGCTCAAAGGCAAATTTCCTATGTCTGACCACATGTGATATTGCATCTCCTCTCACTTGACCTGAAAACACTTCTTTTTCTGTGTGTCACCTTTGAGGCATAGTTTTATCCTGGTCTTACACTTCCATCATGGTGAGATAAAAGTTGGAATGTTTGAATAACTTTCTTAAGAACACAGGTAGTAACAGCTCCTGATCACCATTCTCCTGCCTTAGTTCTCCAACTGACCAGAAAAAATATTTTTGCTTCTAGGTATATATGTTATGATACTTAAGGAAAAATACCTGGAGTTCTTTGCTTGGTTCTCTGATAACTATGATTTGAATTTGAGCAAAAATGCAGAGGGAAATCCCAAATCAGCGGTAGCCTGTGGAGAAATAAGGATCCTAATGGACACAACAGTAACTCATGAGAGAGGACTGCTACGACCAATACTAGTAGTTATTAATAAATATCATTGTCACGTTGCATACTATGTTTTAGAATTGCAATAGTAATAATATGTATTTTTAAATCACCTAATAGCATATTGCTGCCTCCCTGGACAAAAGGGTTGTGCTGCATTGGGATGTGATAACATTGGGCCAACTGGCTCTCTCACCCTCTGTCCACTGTGGTTTGGGGACAGTGACTTACTATTTCCCCTGTATCAGCCTGTCTAGTAGTGCCAGGTTTTCTTTGAAAGTATGGAAGAAAGCCTAAGGCAGTCAGATTTGCATAATGGAAATCAAGGGATATACTGCCTTTATGAGAATTTCCTGTGACACGCCTCCCCAGGGAAAAAGCTCTTTAAAACTACCATCTGATCTCACAGCCCCGAAGGGCTTCACGCACAGGGTGTTATTTTCCATATGAATAAATAACACAACTCAGTACACAGAGCTCTGCCCTAAAGGAACCCACCATGTAAGGGCAGCAGAAGGCAGGACCAGGGACTTTCATCCATATCCGTCATTCTCTTAAAAGCCTATCTGTTTGCTATTTCCCATTTCTTCACTTGTGCCCCAAAAGCCTTCTACTCTGGCAAGAAGGAGAGGCAGGTTTCTCAGACAGGAGTGGACCAGGCATGTCGTAGTGGTCCCCTTTAGCGGTTTGGAGCAGGGGTTCTGGAGACGGGAACAGGGTCTGAATTCCGGCTCTTCCACTTCGGGCAAACCATCCTCTAGTAACATGAGACTGAGAGAACAAGTGGAAAACATGTAGAAATGGGCCTGACGCAGAGTAAGAGCTCAAAAAATATTAGCGCATCTGTCATGCCAAAATATAAGTGTTCAGTTTCACATTTTCTTCTCTAAAGGATGTTGGGAACCCAAGAAAATCCTAATGTTTTTAAGTTCTTAGCACATTAAAATAGAGAATGTCAAAACACTGCTGGGAAAGAATCCCAAAACACCAATTTAAAAGAACTTATGCACCCCTAGGTTTATAGCAGCACTATTTACAATAGCCAAGAGTTAGAAACAGTCTAAGTGCCTGCCAGTAAATGAGTGGATTAAAAACTGTGGTATACTCACACAATGGAATACTGTGCAGCAGAAAAAAGGAATTCATACCTTTTGCAACAGCATGGATAGAACTGGAGACTATTATGCTGAGTGAAATCAGCCAGTTGGTGAAAGACAAATACCATATAATCTCACTTATAAGAGGAATCTAATGAACAAAATAAACTAACAAGCAAAATAGAACAAGAGGCATAAGATCATGGAACAGACTGACAGTTGTAAGAGGGGAGGAAGAAGATGGGGACTGTTTGAAAGAAGGGGAAGGGATTAGTCAAAAGAACAGATATGAAGGACCCATGGACATGGACAATGGTGTGGGGATTGACTGTGGACGTGGGGGGGCAGGCTGGGCAGAGGGGGGCAAAGGAGGGAGAAATTGGGACAACTGTTACAGCATAAACAATAATAAAAAATAAAATAGCAGGGTTATAAAAATTATGGTACATTTTAAATATTTACATTTTCTAAATGGTATTTTATTATATAAAAATATTTACATAAAGGCACTTGGTCAGTGCTTTTAATAAAAAATATAATGCAATGTATTTTTGCTACTCTCAAAATAATTACAAGATGAATCCAGAATTTGTAGTTACTTTGGGCGCTGTGACCCAGTGAAGCAGCAGTCTTTTGAACTTCACGGGCTTCAGGACCTTTCTTACACTCATGAGGAACTGCAAAATTACAAAGCACTTTGTTCATAGGTTTATCTCTTGGAAATTAAACCCGAAAATAATAACCCCATTGCATCTTAACATGGGAACATATCTTTACAAAAAACAACCAGATTTTCAACAACAAAAAATGCACAGGTAGTGAGTGGCATTGCTTTAAATTTTTGCATATTTCTTTAATGTCTCACTCAATGGATGACAGGTGGACTCTCATCTTCTTTTGTCACATGTCAGGTAGCCACTGTTTACTCAGAGAGAAGGGGAATGAAAAGGACAAGGAATGTATCACTCCACATATCCACATCGTGAGGCCCTTCGTGGACCGGAGGCTGGGCCCAGTGGCCCTCCCCGGGAGCCCCAAGGTGACTTTGAAATTATGCAGAGCACACTGTCCTTTCCATAGAGGGAGTGGAACTCACAGGACCCCTATTTCCTCAGCACTCTGACCTGATTCTACAACTTACAATTTTTTAAAAAATCCCTATCTGTTCTTCATTAATTCCACATCCAATGAGGAGGGCGTATCGTCTTGGTCTAACTAATAGGGGAGAAACTTTGTTGGTTCATTTGAAGGAATAATTTTTTTATATCTCACTGTCTCCATTTGTATTCAGATGATAAAATTGGACCAAACATACCTAAGACCACTTCTGTGTAAAATTCTATTCTTCTCACTTAAATTGCAAGGATTATCATTAAAAAGGAAGGAAGAATTTATGTATCTAGTTACTATAGTACCAGGGATTTGTTACTGCATAAAAGTTCAGATTGCAAAGAAGCCTTAAGTTCAAAGAACTGCTAAAGTCATCTCAGTTGGTCTTCTGCCACATCAAGTAGTCTTTTTTAAAAAATATATTTTATTGGTTATGCTATTACAGTTGTCCCATTCTCCCCCCTTTATTCCCCTCCACCCTCCACCCTGCACCCCGCTCCCACTCACATCCCCACCCCCCTTAGTTCATGTCCATGGGTCGTACATATAAGTTCTTTGGCTTCTCCATTTCCCATACTATTCTTAACCTCCCCCTGTCTATTTTGTGCCTTCCATTTATGCTTCTTATTCCCTGTATCTTTTCTCCCATTCTCTTCACCCCTGCCCCCACTAATAACCCTCCTTGTGATCTCCCTTTCTGTAATTCTGTTTCTGTTCTGGTTGTTTGCTTCGTTTGTTTTTGTTTCAGTCGTTGATGGTTGTGAGTTTATTGTTATTATACCTTTCATAGTTTTGATCTTCTTTTTCTTAGATAAGTCCCTTTAACATTTCATATAATGAAGACTTGGTGATGATGAACTCCTTGGTTGTCGGACTTCCATACAGTTCTATTCTCTGGCAGTTCTGGTTGTTTTTTGTTTCTAAATTTGTTTTTGTCCTTCTTTTGGTTGTGTGAGGAGGCAAAGTCTATCTACTTCTGCCTCTATCTTGGCCGGAAGTCAAGTAGTCTTGAATTGACTTACGTTGCACTGAATTAGGTTTTGAATCTGTCTACATGGAAGAAGGAGTCTGCAGATTACCCTTCCCAGTCACAGTCAGGAAAAAGGAAAGGAGATTTTGGCAAAAGCCATTTGCAAAATGGAGATTAGTAAATTGGGCTCTGCTTGGTCTTTAAGGTAGTGTCTAAGCGCTCGGGCAGGTTCTGTAGTCAGACACAACCAGGATCCACAGCCCGGCTCTGCCCCTTGGTGCTTACAGGGCCTCAGTTTCCTCATCTCTAAAATGTCTGCTTCACCTGCTTGCTCTGAAGACTGAACGAGACGACACGTTGTCATGCCAGGGCCATGGCAATTCCAGCTGGTGGCTCTGGCCTGTGCTAGGTTTCTTCATCTGTAAAATGGGGCTAATGACACCTCCCTCTCACAGCTGTGGAAGGGTTGAACCAGCATGAGGCCTAGCATATAATGAGTTCAACTGATAACACTACTACTCCTATTTATTATTAGTATTATTACACAGATCACATAAGTATTCTGAAACATCTACTGTATTATACCATTGTGTTCCCTATAGAAAATATTTTATTTGCAGCCCTTTTTGTTTGTTTGTTTTGGGAGGCAAACCCTAAAACTCTCAGAGCTGGCCAGTCTCCTCCCTTTTATCTGTTGCTGCCCAGCTGCATTTACCTACAGTGAGATGAGGCTGGTCATATATCGACTGTTTGGCTTCCTCGAGGAAAAGAACATTTTTATTTTCCTTTGCGCCCACCCGCTTCTGTGCCTGCTGCTGTCTGCTAGACACCATCTGCTCTGAACTTCTCCATTCCCCTCTCTCCTGCCTCTCCAAGTCCCCCACGTTTTCTTTTCCTCTCATCTGTTCAGCAAGGGAATGCTGGACAAGATAACTTGGAGTTCTTTCTTTTAAGGGGACAGTTTGTTGTTACTGTAGTGTTCACATAATTCTTTCTTTCCCTTTTAATTGTATTTATTGGCATGACACTGGTTAACAAAATTATACAGGATTCAGGTGCACGATTCCACAACACATCATCTGAACACTGTATGGTACGTTCACCGCCCCAGGTAGGATTCTTTATTAGTGGTAAGGGTTTTACAGTTCTTGCTATTCGAATAATTTATTCAATAGTAGGTGAATGACATCTAGAGACATTGTGACTTTAGACATTGTTTCTTAAGGAACTGATAGAGGATGCACACTCCAAGAGCAAGCCAAAAGACTCAGTTAAGGGGCAGCGTGTTGCTTTCTATTTGGATAACAGTGTTGAACTTTGACACAAAATTGGGGTCACTTGAGGAGTTTAAATCTGTTGGTGCCTGATCCCACCTCCAGGGATTCGGATGTCATTGGCTAGGGGTAGGGACTAGGAATAACAGTTCTTAAGGTTTTGCAATGGCGGTGACTCCATTGTACAGCCAGTCCACTGGTATATGAACTTGGTCCTGAAATTCTGCATGTATTTAAAATAGCCTTGGACTTTATGTATATTTGAACTGAAGACACAGTCAACTAACAGGGCTGTCCAACCTACAGCATGTGGCCTAGGATGGCTGTGAATACAGCCCAACACAAAATCATAAATTTACTTAAAACCTTTTTTTTTTTTTGCTCATCAGTTTTCCTTAGTATTTACGTATTTAATGTGTGGCCTGAGATGACTCTTCTTCCACTGTGGCCCAGAGACGCCAAAAGTTTGAACACCCCTGAATGTGGTTATCTGACTGACTTGTATATTGAAAATGTGTATCACTTCTATTTTACTAAATATAACATTAATTCAGATTTTTTAAAATAAATGAATCTCCTGCTCTGCCCCCGGCATAGCTACAGAGAAACGTGCCAGTAAAGTATTATTTATTAGTGAAGTAGGACTTTTTATTTAAATAATCTATTAAATAGCATGGAATACTAAAATTATTATCTCTGTCTTAGCATTGTTGTTTAAAGTAGATTGTTAATCATATTTGTAATTAGATTTGTAATTAATGAAATTGGTAATAAACTCAACTGCCTCTTAGGTTGTGGGATATTGTGGGATACTGATCAGCTGCATCTTAAATGACCAGATTTCACCTGATAGCATCAGGTACACTGAGAAATCAAGTGTTGATGGTGTCGGGGAGATTCCCTTGTTTGAATGACTTGGACAGAGCTGAGGCCTTTTCTACCCTCCAAGCTGCCTTTACTCTGTAAGCTGGGGTGGTCAAGTTTCTGTTGGTCTCTGCATTGCCATGGTTGCAGGCCTCTTTGGTTGCTCAATGTTAGTGTTAATAACCTTACTTTTGGGCTGCTAAAACAGCACAAAGTATATGTGACTTCATTTTTCTGCCCAATCACATTGGAAAACAAATGAGAGGTCTCTAGGTACCCTCTCTCCTAGTCTCGAATGGATATACCTTCTCCCTGCTTTAAGGAGCAAGCTCCCAGTCCCTGCTATGTTTGTCATTATCAGCCGTGCCCTACTTCCCTCCTTTTCCCAGAATCTCCTTTCCTGTCCGCATTACTTCTCTTCCTTCTGCATCCTGTAGTCTCCCCACTCAGTGCCCCTGCTCTTCTTCCCCTTCATCACTGCGTTCCAGAACGTGCACGAATCTAAAACTGAAAGAGGTGGAGGGCAATATAGAAATGTCAACGATTAGTGGCTGGAAGTGGTTCTTTACTAGAGAAGCTGAACAATTAGAAAGAAGCACACAACATATTATGAAAAATCCTGTCTTGAGGAGGGAGTCATGACAGGTCATACTACTTGTTATTGTTCAAACTGTACTTCACGTTTCATTCTGCAGTTTAATTGAATAACATTTAGAAAAATCATTAGCTGTAAGTCCCTTTGTTGTGGGTAAAACAGAATCAGCACTTTCCTATAAAATCTACTATTTTTTCCTAAGTCCAGGAGCTGTCATTTCTTTGAGAGCCAAAACATCCATCTCACATTGACATTTTAGAGATGTTGATGGAGCTAAACTGTGGCAGAGGCTGAATGGTTGGGATTTGCTGTAAGAATGGACATCCCCTGGGTCATCACCTAAGGTCATTAAATTGATTTACTCTAGGTCCACTGGCTGTATTTTAATGCAGCTTAGCTGTAAAAGTACAAGGCCCCATTGTGTGATACAGGCAGTGCATTGTTATTTTTTCTAGGCCTGTTATTTTTTCAATGTAAAAAATGTGTCTGTTTGCCTTCCCCTATGACCTGAAAAAAATTTTTAAGCTATATTATAGAGTAGCAGAACACCCTGGAAATGTTGGTTTTGGAAGGTGCCTTGAGGAATAACATATTAAAAAATCTGGCAACGTAATTTGGTAAAGGTGCCAGGGATACACATGTTCATTTGGGGGTACTTTTATTACTCTTCCTTTTCAGTTGAGTACCGGGACTAGGAATGAACCACATTAAGAGTCTCTAAGAGGCTGGTGGTTCCTCTGATGGCGGCCTGCTGTGGCCAGGGAGGTCATTTTCACTGCAGCCAGTTGGGAGAGAGGCCAAGCAAATGGGCACACGCTCCAATACGCAGAACCCTAGGAAGCCACACGAAAAATACTGTGTCTGAGATTTGCCCAAAATAAACCAGATGGCATTCAGCTTGCCAGGCCATTTAGTATAATGTTTGTTGTGGGTTGTTTCAGGCCCCATGTGTCTGTCATAAGATTATGGGGAGTCCTGGTATTCTCTCTGTCTCCTTTTTTTTTTCTTTTTGGCATGTGACCATCAGTAGCAGTTTCTTCAGATGTGTCTTCTTGTGGGTTCCTCTAGGGTGGTTGTACTTTATCCTAGTAGGTACTGAGATGAATACCTTATAGGAAATCGCCACACAGCTTCATATGTGGTTTTATAATGGGCCTATTTTTAGGCGCTTTCCATACCTCTGGGACTCCCAGGCATTCTTTCCCAAGGGTAAGTCCCCAGCTGTGGATGTTTAATGCTACAAGCAGACACAGGGGAGAGAGGCTGTGTCACTTTCTGCCTATTGCCCTACCACGTGGGCTTTTCACCCTCGTGGTCTGGAGCCCCCAAGGCCTGGGTTGGAATGTGAACCCTGCTGCATCCTGTCTGAGTGACCCACAGCAAGCTGCTCGCCCTCTTGGGGCATCAGTTTCCTACTACCTAAAATGCAGACTAATAGCAGACCTTCCCGGGATTGCTTTGAAGGCCGAATCACATAATGAATGTAAATTGCCTAGTAGATAGTAAGCATTCAATAAATGTTAGATACTGCAATTAGCTGTTATTACTGCCATTACTCTGAATATCCTGACCTAATTCTTGGCCTGCAACCCACAAACACAAACCCCCAAATTATTGTCATTGCTACTTCTCTCCCCGTAATCTGTTAAATTTAATTTATTAAAGTTAGGATTTAAAAAACAAAAAAAAAAACTTTGTTTCCTTTGCCCTGCCAGTGTCTCAGTTGGTTGGAGTATCGTCTTGTCCCAAAAGGTTGCATGTTCAGTTCCCATCAGGGCACATACCTAGGCAGCTGGTTGGATCTCTGGTCGGGGTACTTATGGGAGGCAGCTGATTGATGTTTCTCTCTCACATCAGTGTTTCTTTCGCTCTCTCTCTGTCTGCCTCTCTCTCTCTCTTGCACTGCCCTCCTCTCTAAAATCAACAAGCGTATCCTCAGATGATTAAAAAAACATTTTTATGACTAAACTATTCATTTTGATTCTTCATCTATATTTGGCTTCTTATACTCTGAAAGGTTTTAGTTTCTTTAAACTAAAAATTGTTTAAAATGCCCTCTTGTTCTTTGTTACCTGTTATATGTTCTACTGTTTATTTTTTACTTCAAGCTCTACAAATATTTATCAGGCACCTTCTGTGTGATAGGCACCATGCCAGGAGCTAAGGACACAGAGCTGATTAATACATGGTTCTTGCTCTTGAGGGGCCTTAAGTTTAGTGGGGGGAGCAGACATGTAAAAAGTCAACAAAAATACAGAGTAATAATTGTCATAAATTATAGGAAGGATGAAAAATACACAGGGACCAAGGAGAAGATGCTTCTGACTCAGCCCCAGGGAAGCTGGGGTGTGTTCACCCAGGGGGCAGAGTGGAGGTGTTCCCTGAGGAAGAGGGGGTGTCAGCAGACAGCAGGCCTGCTCCCCTCCAGGCAGAGGGCACAGCAGATGCCTAAGCATGGAGGTAAACAATGGAATGACGTGTCCAGGGCATTTCATGAAGAACCACCAGCCTGGAACCTATTGTGAAAGTGTGGAGCTCTGGGAGTTGAGAGGAGAGTGTCTGGAGGGGCTGGATTCTGAAAAGCTTCACGGGCCTTCTTGAGAAATTTTAACTTAACCCTCTGGACTGGGAGAGAGGCAATGCAGGGTTTTCAGCAGTGGAGTCCCTGTTTTCTTTTTTATTAAATTACCTCTTACATATAGTAAAGTGAACAAATGATAAGTCTATGACCTAATGAATTTTTCAGTTTGTATGCACCTCTGTGTATATGCAGTATTTCCAGCAGCTTCCTTCCCGTCAGTCTCCCAGAGGTAACCGCTGTCCTGACCTTTATCACCATATATGAGTTTTCCCAGTGTTGAGCTTTGTGTAAGTGGATTCATGTGCTCTTTTGGGTCTGGCTTCTTTCATTCAGCACGTTGTCTGTGCGGTTCATCCCTGCGGTTGCAGGTAGCAGTAACCAGTTCCATTCTGAATGCTGTGTAGTGTTACCTCTGCAGTCACTTGTGACTACTGGTTTGTTAGTTTTTTAATTGTTGGCCTAAAGTTTCTAAAAGCTGACCGAGAATGAAATCTTCCACTTTCATTTTTGCCAGTTTACAAAATGCTCACTGTATATGTCTCAGTTACCACCTGGGCTTTAAGTTGAGGAGTACCCTACTGCCCCACCTGAAAAACCAAAGATCTGTCAGTGGCTGGAACATTTAAGATCCTCAACTTAAAGAACATCTCAAGAGAAGATTGGCTCAAGGGTTTTCTAGTTCATAATGTAAAACTTTTATGTTCCTATTATTCTTTACTGCCTCCCATGACCTCATACCTCATCAATTAATAAAGGATTATTGAGAACTTACTAGGTGCCAGACTTTGGGATATTTGACAAGAAGTTTCTAATGAGCCATCAGTCAAGATTCTGCCCTCATCTGGAGGGTTGTGGAAGGTTTTCCTAAAGGGGTGACGCTTGATCTGAGAACTCAAGGATAAGTAGTAGCTAACCAGGAGGAATGAGAGGGAACAGCACATGCAAAGGCCCGTGGTGGGAGGAAGCTCCTAAAGTTCCAGAAACTAAAAGAACGTTGGTGTGTCTGGGAGGAAGCGGGAAGGAGGGAGAGTGGCAGCGTTGGAGCTGGAGGTGTAGGCAGAGACCCAGTCATGTGAGAGCTGTGCTCCTTTATGAATCTTCAATTTTCTTTTCTTTATAAAGCGATGTAAACCTTTTTAAAGGTGTTAAGAAAGGGAGTGATGTGATCCGTTTTGCATGTTTTGAATAATTAGATTTTCTGCTGCACGTTTATGGAAAGGAAGGGGCCTGCTGCTGAATATCTCACCTGTAGGTCTGGGAGCATTAGCTCTATTAACAACCAGTCATTTGGTGGCTGCCTCTCATTTGTAATCTGGTCAGGTCTTTCCTGAATGTTTTCTCCTCCTTGCATCCCAGACTTCAGGACTTCCTTCCCTTTGACTAAGACAGGAGGGAAAGTACATGGCAGAGCTAATTTTACAACCCTTACTTTCTTTTTAACTGAAGTCTAACAGAGCTGAATCTGAGGATTGTAACTTCGGAAGGGCTAACATTCTGATGCATCACTAGGCTACTTCAGTGTCACTATCTTTACTCTGTATGCAGACTGAGATACGGTTCAATGACATGAGTAATTCTGTTAATCAGAGTAATTAACTCTAGCCACTGTAATAATTTTTTAAAAAATCAAAGCAGCTTAACTTAATAAACTTTTATGTTCTCACACAAGCCAAGCCCAGTACAGTTGGTGTGGCCCTTTCCGTGCGGTAACTCGGGGACCTGGCTCTTCCCCTCGGAGCTCCCGTTGTCTCAGCGTCTTCACTTTCCAGCCATACTGCTGGGGCACAGAGCCGTCCAGAAGACTGCACGTGACATTGTGTTGCCAGTCCTGGGAGGGGCGGACATCACATCACTTCTGCACACATCCTATTGGCCACGGCACAGTCACGTGTCTCCAGAACCCAAGTGGAAGGGAGGCTGAGCAATAAATGTCTGAGTGCTGGGAAGAAAAGACTTAAGGAGTCAGCATCTAGCCAGTCTGCCACAGTGATATAAAATGTGCTAAAACCTGTGTTGCTTTTTGTAAATTACATTTATTCATCCTTTTAGTCACCAGTGTCCCGAGTATTTGCGCTAGGAATACAGTGGGGAGCAAAATAGATAGAAATGGTTTCTGCACCAAGGAGCTTGCAGTTTGGTCAAGAGATGGTCAGAAATAAAACAATCACACAAATGAATATTTAATTGTGACCTGGTAGTAGGGCTATGAAGGGAACATGCTGCTATGAGAGAGCACGTACCAGGAGACCTGACCTAGTCAAAAGTCTTCAGGGAGGGACTCCGTAAGGGAGAACCCTCGGAGCTGCCACCTGATGGGCGTCCGGAAGTAGAGAGACAGAAGTAGGCAGCTTTTGGAGGGAGCAAGAAGGAGCACAAGGAATTTTAGGAACTGAAGGAAGCATGGCTGAAGTCCAAGGAGAATGGGGAGATAGGAGTCAGATGATTCAGGGGCTGGTTGGCCACAAAAGGAAAACATTTGAGAAAATAAAGTGGAAGGAAGCCATTGGAGAATTTTCAGCCTAGCAGTAACATGAGCGTATCTGTTTTATAAAACATTGGCCTCAACGTGGACGAAAGACTGGAGGGAGGCTAGAGATGGTGTCGGTATTATCTATGTGGCTTTTCCCCGGTTCCTGTTCTTCCTTCATAGCTTCCCACCACTGTAGTAAGTGAAACTATTAGGCTCCAGGGGAAGGGCTGTGATTGTCAGTTCCAGACATGGAGATGTTATCTGTATTATTGAAGTATAATAATCTAATCCAATTCTGAGCTCTTTGTCATTTTGAAATATTCCTCATGGCCTGTACCGTCTTTCTAGTTTCCATTAATCACGTTGGCTATTTAACCAGACTATTGCTGGCAAGATTTGCCGCCACTTAATCTGGAACTGGTAGGAAGCAGTGCCCACAACTGCCCCGTCTGCCACTTTGAAAAGGTCTAATCAACACTTCATTTGTCCAGCATTATTGGCAGATAAGCTATCCCCCATAAGATCTTGTTTCTCTTAAGTACTCAGAGGTGTTTAAAGACTTTTTTACTCTCAGATTTCAAAAGTGGGCATAGAAACAATATTAAAGATAGAGTTTTAAGGGAAAAAATTTCTTACCTCTATTATGTAATGATTTTTACTTTTGGATATCATTTAAAATGTTTGTGAACTTCAATACATATATCAAAATATCTTCTATTGTTTTTCCTTTTTTTCTTTTTCACCTTAATATGATGTCTGGTCTGTAACAAGGGTAAATACATTTTTGTTGGCTGAATCAATTAACATATAAATGAATACATGTTAATCACAGAAATTTTAAAATGCTGAAAACCCAAAAGAAGAAAATTAGAAATAATCTAAAGTAAAACTTAACAACCCCCCCCAAAAAATCCATATCCTTGCACTGAAAGAAAAACTGTCTGTTTTTTTTTATGTAGTTTTAATAGACCATTTTGTATACTACTTTTCTAAAGAAACATTTTTATGGCCTTTTTCCTAAAATATTTTACATAATTTTCTAATTTGAGGTAGTCAGAGCAGATATCATTATCCGCAATTTCATGAGACTCAGATTCGATGGCTGGGTGCAAGGCAGGCCAGGCAGGACCCCACAGTTCCGACGGACACGTTCTTCCCACTCACCGTGCCTGCTGCCTTTCTGCTCACTCTTACATGCCATTTGGGATTGAAAGGAGGTGGGGTGGTGATGGCAGTGACACATAGTGGTTCAGAGTGCCAGGAAGCCAGACTGCCTGGATTTGAATCCCAGTTCCTCTGTGTGAGCTTGCATGAATCACTTAACCTCTGTAAACCTACCACTTTGGGCTGCCATGAGGATTAAATAAATCAATACAGGATATGAAAAGTGCACAGCACCAATGTGGCACATGGCATGCGCTTATTTGTAAGGGTTTGTTGCTATGGCTGTTGTTACTACCAGTAACCTACACCTGGGTCACTGTACCTTCCCCATCCTCATCCACCTGCATTAAGACTGAGTGTGCCAGACCCAGTTGCATGGCACAGGATTTCTAATGGCAATGCTGGGCACATTTCCTTAACCTCATAGATGTGCTTTGCCCTCCCTGGTAAATTCGCAGATGCACAAAGGTTGGAATTTGTTTCTAGCAATGATCCCTTTTCACATGGAAATAAACATGTGAAGTCTCTTCGGTTATATCAACTGAACAGGGTTAAAAGAGGGGACTCCATTGGGCTCCTTCTTTGGAGCGTGTTCTCTAATTGTCACTCAGCTGCTCATCTGGTTCACTCTGCAAACTGAAAGTGGTCCTCAAGATTATGTTATGATGTTTTCTTTTCATTTTTTTTAGGTCAAAACAATACCACAAAGGTTAAAGTGAAGCCACTAAGTTTTAACGGGAATATTTAATTACAGTAATTTCAAGCTACCTAGCCCCACAAGCCACTGGGTCTTGGGCATGGGGTAAAAATGCCTGGGCCACATTCAGGAATCACCAGCCAGCACATACACTTCCTTGAATGTGGCCCTTTCAGAGGAGCGCCACATTTAAGGGGTTTAACTTGAGTTTGGGTTTAACAGGAGAAGGCAGTGACAGGGATAAGGGCACTTGCAAGAAAAACTTAACTGGATGATGAGGCCTGAGCTGGAGAGGGAAGGAAGCAACATTCTCAAAGTTATACAAAATTTAAAGAAGAGAGAAAAATAAATCATATTCCGTTCTCAAGATTAAACATTTTTATTTACTTATTTCTAAAGTCTCAAAAATATCCTTAAAGTTCTTAATTATTAATTTATACAATTCAGAAAATATTTATTGAGCCCATATTATGTGCCAGACACTTCCGCAGTCTCTGGAGAAATTGCGCTAAGCACATTATTGAATTAAACCATTGGAAGGGACCTTAGAAATAACCTAGTCTAAAAACCCTCACATTTTATAAACCACAAAGCCAAGCCCCAGGAGGCTGAAGTGGCTTGCCCGGTGACACAACCAGTTAATGGCAACGCTGCAATTTGTAACTGGGTCTCCAGGCTCAAAATCGGTGCTCAATTCCAGCATCATATTGTCCTCATTTCTTGGAATCAAGCCTTTTAAAGATATAAATTTGTTATTTTATGATGGAAATTGCTGGAAAATGATATTTTCTTTATAGATACTTTTATTCAGCTTGCTTTTCAGGAACTTACATAAAATAAAGTGTGGTGCATTAGTACACTAGAAGTGAGAGACAGTCACTGAAGATATTAGGTAAGAATTATGGCTGTCAGTAATAGACATCTACTTGAGCTAGCATGCACAACATAGAAGGGAGCTGGGAAGAATTTGCTATAGATTACAGTAGTGATCGGTGTAGTTTGGGTCATGCGTCTGCTCCCTAAACAGCCAATAATGTCAGGGCAAAGTCCTTTGGTAAAAAATACAAGGCTTGCAAGGGACTACAGGGTAGGGATGGAGAGAGGAGTTCTCAGAAAGAAAGAAGAATTCTTGAAAAGTGTATAAATCTCCCAAAGATGTCAGTGTCATTTGAGTCCTCCAAGAAGCAGGTGCTGATACAGAGTTAGAAGTGCAAAAGCTTTATGGGGTAGAGATAACGACTTCAAAGGATAAAAAAAGGGAGAAAGCAGGACCAAGGAGGGAAAGCCTTTGCCTACTATGAGATTTTGACAACTGAAAGGAAAGGAGGGGGAGACAGGATGAGGGAGGGAGAACCTCAGATGAGGATGGAGGTCTGACAAAGGTGAGACCAACCCACGGGGGGATTCGGTAGCAAAGACTGTCAGTCAGGGGAGACTCCTCCGAGGAAATGGCCAGGCCCGGTGATCGCTCCTTTAACATCCTCAGTCATTGGCTGGTGCTGCCCTGGAGGAGCGTGGTCTTGGCTGAGGAGGATGCCACCGGGTAACAGCTAACGGCTGTCCACCCGTTGCAGCTCCAAGGCAGGTTTTTCTTGCAGGGAGAGCACAGTGAGCCCCGGGCTGCCCCAGTGTGAACGTTAACTGCATGTTTTACTTACAGCATGCAGGAAGCTTCTGAGCATCAAAAATGAGGGATTCCATATTTTGAAAATGTATTTTGATGAATTTACTGTTACTTGAAGTTCTTATTGAAAAAGAATATTTTTAATGTTTTTTTTATTTAATTTAAATAATACAGAGGTGCACAAATGTTCCCTTAGTTACCACTTTAAAAATCTGATCTGGGTCCTAACAAAGCTTTTTTTATGCCATGTATATTTATATATTTTGCATATGCAAAAGTAGAACAGTATTATACTGTATTAAACGTAATACTATTTTGTAAATTGCTTTTTTTATTCAACAAGATAATACCTTTAATATCTTCCCCCACTTTAACCCCCATGTTTTGTTAAAGTTATCTAGACATTTTTTCACATAATTCTTTTTTCATTTTAGATTTCTTCAATTTAATTAATCACTATTTACAAATGCATGAAATTCCACAGCAACATGATCAACAATTATTTAGAGTTGAGCATGGCTGGTTTCTTTTCTCAACCCTGTTTCTTATCTGTCAAGTCTCCCTAATTCATTTATATTTGTTAGTTGACAGCCACCTAAGACCTCCAGCTTAATCAGATGCTTTAATTTTGCTGCCATCTGTTTCCAGCCTCTTTCTCTGGCTCGAAGCCATCACTCTTACTTCGCTCTTCACTGATGTGGGCGTCATCTGATTCCCCCCTGTGCTGTCCTGGTTCTGGCTGATCAGCTGCTGCCTGCAGTATTTTAAAGCAGAGCTTCACAGAAATGTTTTCCTAGCCTCCTCCTCTCTCATCCCTGATTTCTGTAATAGGAAGTCAATTAGTTTATAATAAAATTGTTCTTTTTATTGGTAACTAAACCCACTGCTATGATCAAGAATGGTGAAGCAGTATTTATTTTTAGAAATAGTGCCCGTGCAGGTGCTTTCTTGTTCCTCTGTCTCACGAGACAGAATAGGTCCTAATACCTCAAGTTGTGAACATTCAACTCAACCCCGCTCCAAGACAGGCCAGAGATGGCATTTGGATGGTAATCACACAGTCCAGGGAAGAGGCAGAAAGAGGCTGCTCCAAGAAAGGCAGTCCGCACAGAGTGGTCCTGGGCTGTGTTTGCATGAATGGAGGAAAGGAAGATGAAATGGTAATAGTCAGCTAAAAACAAACTGGGTGGGGGAAAATGTAGAGGAAACTAATTTAGTACATGTCCCCCCCCTCCCAGAGAGTGTTTTGTCTTATATTAGAACCTTTCTATATACATTTTCCCGGACACATTATTTTATTTATTTATTGCAATATTTAGATCCTGCCTTAAAGTTCCAATTTCTAGGAAGTCCAGTACATACGTCCTTCTTTTCTGTTGGGTTGGGTAAGGTGAAGTACATGAGGTGTTAAAGACAGCTGAAAGGTTTGTTTTAATTGGATATCAGTATATAATAAAATCATTAACAAACTTACTGCGTCAATAAGATGTTAGTGCTTCCTTTTGATGGCTGCATATTTCCAGTGGAAAGTCCATTCTTTGGAGGCCAGCCTGTCCCTTCATGAAAATTCTCTGCATTTTTCTCAAAATATAACACTTTTCAAAAAGTGTGATTAAGATGAACATATTTGGGGAAAAAATTCCCTCCCAACTGATAAACACAGTTTCAATAGGTGTCTGCTTTACACGTTTAACTTTGGATGGAACTTTCCTCCCAGAGGAGGTCCGTGTGGTAGCCAGCCTTCAGGATGGTGCCCTGTAATTCTCACTCCCTGGTGTTCACACCCCTCTGTGTCCCTCCCACACCGAAAAGAGCAGACCAGTGTGACTAACAGGGCTGGATGCTGCAGAAATGACAGGGCACCTTCTGAGGCTAGGTTACAAAAGATATTGAGGCTTCCACCTTGCTGTCTCTTGGGTCACCTCCTCTTGGATAAGCCAGACATCATGTCATGAGGGCACTAAGTCTTGAGCGGGGTCCACGGGGGGAGGAACCGAGGCCTCTGCGCACTCAGCACCAGCCTGCCAGCAATGGGGGGGTGCTGTCTTGGAAGCAGAACCTGCAGAACCACGACCCCCCGGCTGGGCCACTCTTGAATTCCCACAGGAACTGTGGGATGAGAAGTGCTTCTCGTTGTTTAAGCCTCTAGGCTGGTTATAAACTGTCTCTAGGTTTTGGGGTAGTTTATTACTCAGAAATATATAACTGATTCAGATAATATCACAGTTCTAACAGTGGAGCTGAGACTTGGAAATGGGGCCACATGCTTTAGCCCCAAGCATTATTGTGAGTTCCATTATTAATAGCCTCATATTCCTTTTCTGAAAACTGAATAAAAAACAACAGGATTCATCCATTCTTTTAGGATTTCCTACAGCTCCCAGTAATTCTTCCTACCTGTTACCCCTAGTGGAATGTGGAATCAATGAAATAGCATGAATCCCATATATGTGGTCTCTGCTTCTTTGTTGCTTCAAGGCAGTAGTTTTGTTTTCGTTGCAGGGAGGGCAGTGCTGAACTATTGTTACTGAACCTCATTATTACAGAATTTTCATTATTATGGAAATTTTGATACCATTTAGTCTAGTGATTTTCCAACCCTTTTAGAATGGAACCCTTTATATTCCACATAAATATTTCATGGAGCCCTAATGTCTGAAACAGAATATGTTAGTGTTTAATTAGTATAAATATATTTTATAAGTTAAAATATTTATATTATCAAAATCAGTAAGAACAATGAGGACTTTAAAAACATAATGTAAGCTTAATATGATATTTGTAATGAATAAAGGCATTATGATACAAAAATTTGAAATTGGGGATTACAGATGACAGCTGCAATTTTATATCACCTTTAGCATCCAATTGATTTGCTGTCTTGTGTTGGTTAATATTAAAATTTCAGTTACACTGTGGTGACAAATAAATCCCAAAATTGCAGTGGCTTAATATAACAGAAGTTTATTTGTCACTCACACAAACACCTGACATGGGTCAGGCAACTCCCCTCTCATTAGAGACTTAGAGAGACCAAACCACTTCCACCTTGAGGCCCTGCTGACTTCTACTTGAAGCAAACCAACAAGGTATAGAGAGTAGGGAGAAGGGAGTGAAGAAGGAGGACAGGCCCTTAACCAGACTAGCCTGGAAATTACACAAATGACATTCACTCATACTGGTCAGAATCAGTCTTGTGGCCACCCTAACTCAAGGGATGCTGGGAAATATGAAGGAGTGTGTCAATATTGTTGAGCGGCAACAAGTTCTGCTAAAATTGCAAAATATCATCAAAACACTGATACATATAGGAAAGCGAAAGGTAACTACTATTTTTCCAAATGGCCTTCTTGAATATCATAACACTCGTCAACAAAACATTAAAACTAACTCTATTGTCTATGTGATGTATATCGGTGCTTTGATGAATGCAGCTGACATGTAACATATAAGTATGCACTTTGTTTTTTCTGGATTTTATTATTATATTTTTAATGGCATAAATCAGACACTTGTAGACTCCCGCAAAACTGAGGCCTAGAAATGAATCTAAAGGAACCACAGATGAGAACTTGGTTCTTCTATCAATCTTAGTGCTTTTTTCTCTTCTCTATCCTCATCGCCTCTCAAATGCACACATGCATTCAGTGTCATCCTAAAATTAGTCACATATGTATCTTAGTAAAAGCCAGGTTTGGTTTGATTTAAACAAATATGGAAAGCATAAGAGTATTAAAGGCCTTGTGCAGTGTATATTACTCTAAATT
>CM052538.1:27825715-27950454 GCA_028533065.1 Trachops cirrhosus | reverse complement strand
CAACTATAGTTGGCATTCAGTATTATATCAGGTTCAGGTGTACAACATAGTAATTAGAAATTTATACAATTTACGAAGTTATTGCCCTAATAATTCTAGTACCCATCTGACATCATACACAGTCACTACAATATTATTGACTATATTCTCCGTGCTGTACCCTCCATCCCTGTGACTTCTTATATCTGGCAATTTGTACATCTTAATCCCTTCCTCTATCCCTGCCCCAATTGGCCTACCATCTGGCAACCATCAATTTGTCCTGTTTTTTTTCTTTTGTTCATTTATTTTGTTTTTTAGATTCCAACATAAGTGAAATCATATGGCATTTGTCTTTCCCTGTCTGTCTTATTTCACTTGGCATTAATACCCTCTAGGTTCATCCATGTTGCTGCAAATGGCAAGATTTCATTATTTTTATGATTGAATAATATTCTATTATATAGAGTATTTTAAAGAAATCATTAGTGAAAGTGACTGGAACAAAATGTCTATGTTAAACACAGATATATGCTTTCTACTTTTCACACTATCAATCTTTCATTATGAAACATTATAGAATCTCAAATTATTTCATTTTATTGCATTATAGGAAATTAAATTAACTAAATTTTTATTTGAACAAACCCATCTTATGAAATTGAGGTATGGTAATATAAAAACTCAACATATATTATTTACAAATAAAGATTCTTCTTCAGATAATTAGCTCCATTCATTCAATATTTTATTAATTCTGGGCAATTAATATGGAGTCAAGCTCACCTCCCTTTTCATATCCTTTATGAACCACAGTCTCTGTTTTATGGGGTGAATGTAAAGATATATTATTTGATTTGATAACATTAACTCAGCAAAGAGTGATGGTGCTGTTAACAGACGTAGGAGGCCAGTGGGAAAATCCAGTTCAAAAGGAAGATAAATGTAGGAGTTCAGGCCACACCCCCCACTGTATCCTTGCTGTGTCCCTACCACTGTCCAGTAGATGCTGATGGTGGTGGTGTCTTAGTAAGCGCGAAGTCACTGCCCTCTAACCACCACATTGGGGTGATAAGCGCAAGTGAACCATGTAATTAGCTGTTCAAGACTGAATGAGATTAAGTGCCACATAAGTGATGTCAAAGATAAATCTGGTCAAGGTTCAGAGCAGAAGTGATAGAGCAGCAGCTCTAGGGTCAGACTCTAGGGTCAGATAGTCGAAGGAGAGACTCTTGATTTCACCATTTTAGAACAATGTGGTCTTAAGTCACTTAATGTCACTAAGCTCCAATTTCCTTATCTGTAAAGTGGGATCAAAACACCCTCTTTACAAGTTGCTATGAGGATGGAATGAGATCATGTATGGGAAGTACCTGATGTGTAGCAGCCACCAGTAGCAGCTATTACTATGGCTGTTCTGAGCTAACGGGCAATAAGGCAGCCAGTCCTCATGTAAAAATATGCTTGAACTTGAGGACAGTGAAGGATTTGTTTAGGCCCTGCTGTTTAAACACAGAAATCAGGGAGAAGACTGGCCCACTAGAAATCATAGTCTTAAAAATGTGCTAGAGAATTTCAAAGTATGTTAGTGTCAGATTACAGATGGCCTTGAATGTCAGTAAGAGAAGCTCTGACTATTCATTCTATGGGCAGTTGGGAGCCATTTAGGAAATTTTGAGAAAGGAAGTTACCTGATGAAATTGGCGTTTTAAGGCTCTTTTTCTGATACGATAATTGGATATGCAACCTAAACTGGGGATGAGAGAGTCAAGATAAAAGGGGGAGAAAGAGTGAGCATTTATTAAACAGCTATGGTGTGTGGTTTATACTATGGCCTAAAAGCCAATCTCTCATTCCGGGGAAGGATCAATCAACCTCTGTTCTTCAGCAACACGGAAAGTGAAAGTACAAAAGAGCTCTCCAGAATTCTGCAAGGACTGGACTGGAGCAACCAAATGGCCTGCCATGGTGGAATGAAGAGAATTTATGGTGCTGGTAGAAGGAAACTTCAGAATGCAAATTCTGTTTGAAGGAGCTTCCTGGTGTTTTCTACGTCTTTCCCCCTATCCTTTTGTACGTAGAGTAAAACTCCTGATAGAGAAGACTCAGAGACGTCAGACATAGGCATGATTACTACATAAAACTCTTCATTCAGACCCATTTTCATTAAAACCAGACTGGTTTAAAATGAAAGTTATTTGAAGCATGCTCTTCTGTAAACATGGGAACATCTGTAAGGAAATATACAGGAGCCGAATTATCAATTTGAAAAGTTGTATCTAAAAATATCCAGTTTCCTTTACAGTTGAGGATGGGCCAAGGAAAGGTGACTTCATTTTGGCAGAATCCCTGGCCTATGGAAGCCTCGTCAGACTCATGAAAAGATTTGCCAACCGCAGGGCCTGCGTGGAGCAGCCGCAACTACATCTACAAAGTGCTCTTTATTGTCTTTCAGTGAATGCCAGTAAATAGTTCCGTAAATCAGAAAACAGGAATCTTTTTAGACTTGCATTTATCTTTCTTTTCAGAAGTATCTGTTCAACATGCTGTTCTTATTAAGGAAAATTCTGGGAACCATGTGGCTCTTGAAGAGTCAATTAGTGTTTCCAATTAATTTTCAAAAAATGTTCTTAAAGCCTAACATAGGCCAACACTTCAAAAAATCCATCGCACTGGATGCAATCTTAATGAAAACTTTCATGTTCTGGCTTACATGGAAGTGGAATGTTCCGAGAAGATATCCAAGACCCGTGTTTCCCTGGGTCAGGTCGAACTGTGACGTTAAGTTCATTGTTGGATTGGTGTCGTGTTTATCACAGATTTTTTTCCCTTGCTTCACCAGGATGAGTTCTCTGGCTTGTAACAGATATATGTGGTTGTAAAGCAATTAGACATTTTTCTGTGAGAAGACAACTTCAGATCTGAGAGAATGTAAGTGTTTCGAAAAACAAGATTTGGAAGCTGTAAAAGCTTTGCTTTTCTATGCACCTATGCTTATAGGATGTATCTGTTATTGGTTTGCCTTTCCCATCGGCCGCATAAAGTGTTCCTTTAACCATGGCAGCATTTTGATCGGCAACACAAGTGTTGGCCCAAGGGGAAACCACCAATCTTGCCTTCACATCTCACTCTGCACTCAGAATTGAGCTTCCGTTTCAAATTATCACTAAATCCTCTTTATAAGTACCTGGAAGAAAAATCACTTAAATTCTGTGCTTTTATGGGAAAATACATACATAGCTTCACCTCAAGACATAAGATTTGTATCTTCATGATTTTGTATTATGAAAAAATCAATTTGTTTAAAAACTCTGTATGTTATTATACTATGAATATCATAGAAAATGAGTCCTTTACCCTCCAACTTTTCAGGAAATCTCTCCCTTACTGTTTTGGGGAATATTTCTTTATAGTTTTTTTATCTATAGAGTTACCAACATATATGGGCATATATATTCATTAAAATGAGATCACCATGTGCCTATACTTCTACAACGTATTTTTCTCTCTTAGATGCCTTTTCTTGCTTAGATGCCTTTCTTGTACAGAGCCAGCTTAATGGTTTCCTGAGCCATTCTGATAGGTGTGTGTTGGTATTTCATTGTGGCTTTAATTTGCATTTCCCTAGTGCCTAATAGGTTGGGTATCTGTTGATGTGCCTGTTTGCCATTTATATATCTTCTTAGGTAAAGTGCCTGTTCAAATATTTCCCCATTTTTGTATTGGATTGTTTTTTTATTATTGAGTTTCGAGAATTCTTGGTATATTCTGGATGCAAGTTTTTTACCACATGTTGTTTTGCAAATATTTTTTCCATATCATGTTTTTTTTAGACTGTGTCTTTTACAGATCAGAAGCTTTATATTTTGATGATAGCTAATTCATTATTTTTAAATGGATGATGATTTTGGTGTCATCAAAATCTTTGCCTAACCTAAGACCTCAACGATTTTCTCCTATGTTTTCTTCCAGAAGTTTTATTTTTAATTATATTTTATTGATTATGCTATTACAGTTGTCCTGATTTTCCCCCTTTGCTGCCCTCCACCCAGCACCCCCCACTCCTTCAAGCAATGCCCCCACCATTGTTCATGTCCATGGGTCACGTGTTTAAGTTCTTTGGCTTCTCCATTTCCTGTACTGTACTTTACATCCCCATGGCTATTCTAAAATTACCTCTTTGTATTTTTTAATCCCCTCACCTCTTCACCCATTCCTCCACAGCCCCCTCAAATCTGGCAACTGTCAGAATGCTCTCCATATCCATGATTCTGTCTGTGTTTTTCTTGTTTGCTTAGTTTGTTTTTTAGATTCATTGTTGATAGATATGTATTTTTTACCATTCTATTTTTCATAGTTTTGATTTTCTTAAATAAGTCCCTTTCACATTTATTTCATAAATAATGGTTTGGTGATGATGAAGTCCTTTCATTTTTTCTTGTCTGGGAAGCACTAGAATCTGCCCTTCGATTCTAGATGATAGCTTTACTGGGTAGAGCAATCTTGGTTTAAGTCCCTGTATTTCATGGCTTTGAATACTTCTTGCCAGTCCCTTCTAGCCTGCAAAGTTTCTTTGGAGAAATTAGCTGACAGTCTTATGGGAACTCCACTGTAGGTAACTAACTGCTTTTCTCTTATTGCTTTTAAGATTCTCTCTTTATCTTTAACCTTTGGTATTTCGATTATGATGTGTCTTGGAGTGGGCCTCTTTGCATCTGTGTTGTTTGGGACTCTCTGTGCTTCCTGAACTTGCATGTCTATTTCCTTCACCAAATTTGTGAAGTTTTATTTCATTATTTTTTCAAATAAATCTCCAATTTCTTACTTTTTTTCTACTTCTTCTGGCACCCCTAGGATGCAAGTGTTGAACCTCTTGAAGTTGTCCAAGAGACTACTTATACTACCCTCATTTTTTTTATTCTTTTTTCTTCTTGTTGTTCTGATTGGTTGTTTTTTGCTTCCTTATGTTCCAAATCATTGATCTGATCCTCAGCTTCATCCACTCTTACTGTTGTTTCCCTATAAATTGCTCTTTAGTTCAGTTAGTGTATCCTTCACTTCTGACTGGATTTTTTTTATGCTGTTGAGGTGCTCACTAAGTTCCTTCAGCACCCTTATAACTAGTGTTTTGAACTCTTCATCTGGTAGATTGCTTATCTTCATTTCATTTAGCTCTTTTTCTGGAGTTTTGATCTATTCTTTCATTTGGCCCATGTTTCTTTTTCTCCTCGTTTGGTAGCCTCCCTGTTTGTTTCTCTGTATTCAGTAGAGCTTCTTTGACTCCGTGTCTTGTAGCATGGCTTGATGTAGTAGGTGTCCTCTAGGGTCCAGTGGCACAGCCTCCACTATCACCCAAGCTAGGTGTTTGAGGTGCACCCCTCATGTTGGGTCAGTATACCCTCCTCTTATAGTTGAGCCTTGGTTGCTTTTAGCAGATCAGTGGGAGGGATTTACCCAGGTCAGTCAACTGCAAGGATTAGTTGTGAACAATTACCACCAACCTCCTCCCTCTGTGGAGGATCAGCTGTGCAAGGGCAGGGTGGTGATGCTCTGACATAGTCTGTAGCTGCCCACTGAGTGTGCTTGCCCTGGAGTTTCCTGGGTGGTGGAGGCCATGGTCAGCCCCCAACTGTGTTTTGCCCAGGACCACCCTGCCTGAGTTATGATCCCATCTGAGATGTTTGCTACTTGTGCTAGGCTTGGAGATCCCCACACAAAGCCTAGCTGTGAATCTAGGCTGCCTGCTGCTAGTGCCCAGCCTGTGGCTCACTGAGGCCAGCTGTTGCTTGTTTGATAGGATTTAGGGAGATGTGAAGCATGAGCCAAAACCAGCCATTCATATGGAAAGGCAGCTTGGGTGGGCCAGTAAGTTGGGTGAGGCATCTGCACTGTTCCTACCAGTCTGGATAGGAGTGGTTTTCTTAATTCAGTGGTTGTCAGACTTCCACTCAACTCAATTTCTGATGGTTCTGAGTGAAAGCTGTTGTATATTTTAGTTGTAATTTTGATGAGATTGTGCTAAGAGGGGAGCCATGTCTGCCTCTGCTGCCATCTTGACGGGAAGTCAGTTTCTTCTAGAAGTTTTATAGTTTTAGTTCTTTTATTCATATCTGTGATTCATTTAGAGTTTGTTTTCATTCTAGGCGCAATGTATGCGTTGAGGTTCATATTTTTGCTTATGAATGTCCAGTAGTTTCAGTAGCTTTCAATGAGGAGATTTCCTTTGTTCATTGAACTGCCTTTGCATATTTAGCAAAATGAATCAATCGTACTTGTGTGTATATATTTCTAGACTCTCTATTCTATTCCAGAATTATGAATTTTAAAATCTACTCTATGGCTTTTAAATTTATCCCAAGAAATGAAGGTACCAAATTTCATTTAGACCGTGCAGTTTTTTATAGCTTATTGAAGTCAGAATGCATGCATGTGATAGTTAAGGTCAGCTCATAAAACTTGTATCATTTAAGGCAGAGTTGAGCAGAGGGGAATATAGAGTTAATGAAAAACAATGTGCGTACCCTTCGGTTTAAACATTTTGGGTAGGATTTTTCCATAGATGAATGCTGGTGTTAAACTTTTCCAGATTCTTTGTAATAGGGAGAGTGCGAACTTACAGAATAATTACCCCTTACACTCGAACACACACACACGAACATGTACACCACACATCATGTGCATGCATGCACATACACACCACACATCTGAAGAGAAATTTTATAGCTCAGAAACATTTCATGTTTGTTTAAGCCTAAAATAATAGGATCTTTTTATTACTAAAAGCTTGACTTGCTTCATATGTTAGAACAGAGTATTAGAAACTGCCTTTTTTGTTTGTTTCAACCAACAGGATCCCAAAGCAAGTTAACAGATAAAATATGTGTAACATGCATTTCTCAATGAAATGGTTTAGAAAATACGGTCCCCCCCACTACCTATCTTTCATCTCTGTTTTGTACCTTCCTATGTACTGGCTTACCTGACCCCCAAAAGCCCTGCGGACATTTCGTCAGTAAGTGAATCAACTCTGGTACAGGAATTCAGAAAAAATTACCTCAGCAAACTTGAGGAGAGCCAGGCAGGCGCTCCTTCTTTATGTATGTTTAACCCATAAAATGCTTGACCGGGGAAAACTCAGAACTCTGGAGAAGATCTTCCTTCCTCCTGCTTCTTTTGTTTTATTCCTCTCTCCCTCCCCTTTTCTCTTTCATCCATATCTAATAGGCATCGATGAGCCACGTTATAAAGAAATATGACATAGTCCCTCCTTGATAATTCAGTTGAAAAAGAACACATATATGCAAAACATGTAAGTAATACCTTAGTGTGATTCACAAAGGATTCTACAAAACCAAGTTTTACTAAGGTGTGCTGATATATATGTACCGTTTTATTTTATTATATATAAATACAATATATGGTATATATATTGTATATATTGTATATATGTAATAATATATATTATTATATATGTAAGTTTTATTGTCAATAAAATAAAATAGTGGCAGTCTTTTGTCTAATTTGCCCAAAAAAGTTAATGGGTAAAATTTTAAACTTTTTTTCCTCATGTGTTTTTCTTAATGCTTTCATACTTGCTACCACTGTCTATTCTATAAATAAAAAAATAGAGTCTGAATTAGCATAAACATTTACTTTTTATTATATAATAAGTATATCAATTGTTCATACTCTTCCACAAATCACACCCAGATTTCCAGGTGAAGAATTTAAAGAACTGCCACAGTGACACCTGCAAAGCATTCATGAAATTGTAAACCTCAGGGGCTGGGAGGGACCTCTCTACTCACCCTATCTAAGCCTGTTGGGAGCCCATCACTGGGCAGGTTAGCCCATTTCACCAAAGTCACTTCCTGGGACACTTCAGAGCTATGCCAGTTCCTTCCTGTGTATAGCTGCTTAAAGAGTACCGCAGGTAGTCTCAGAGGGGAGAAGGAACTGGCTCTGTGTGGCTCTGCGTGACTGAACAGGCCTCCTGAAGGAGACACCCAGCCTGGAAGGACGGAGAGAACTGGGTAGGCTGAGGGGACGTGTTTGCAGAGCTGTCGAGTTTGGAATGCTCCAGGAGAACGAGCACGTGGATCTGAGTGAGTCCGGCTCAGCTAGAGACAGGCAGTCTCACTGCTAACAAGGCAGTTAGCAACTTAAGGGGCTCTGTCATGTTGGTGCATGTTAACTCCGTGAGGTCATTAGGGTGACCATGAATCCATTGCTGTTTCAAAAGAGTAAAGTGTGCATGTCTTATTCAGTCAGAGAAGTTATTCTATAACTTCACACTTTTACTAGTAGGGAAAATCTGGAAGAGTTTAGTAACCATTTTCAACTTTGGAATTTGTCATTCTTCATTCCTTGCTTTTTCCTTTTGTGAAAAAATGGTTTAAGCTTGAAAGCTGGTATTTCATTAAGTTCTTCCAGTGCCCTGGACCACACCCTGTTCCAGGGACCTTGAAGTAGCAATTGCACTTCCTCTGGTTGTCTGAAAGTCTTGGAGTGGTCCAGACATCCAGAAGGCTCCTAAGGTGATGGCCTAAACACGAGAGGGGAGGGAGTAACAACACGATGGCAAGGCAGTGCCGCTTTGTAGGGTTCTCACTGCGCCTGCGTCCCAGTATCCGCAATAGGCGAGAGATTAATTCAGCCCTGCAGCTGCCCATCTCCCAGCCTGGGCCCTGCCAGCCTTGTTTCCCATGTAGGGCCTCAGGGCAACACTGGTCTTGTGGCTTGGCCGCAGTGCTGCAGAAGGCCTGGGCTGGGAACTCAGAGGCGGCACTTTTACCTCCTAACTGTCAAGTCACCTGTTTACCCAGTAGATACCCTGCAAATGCCTACTGTGTACCAGGCACTGTGCTCCACATGCGAAGCAGGGTTTCTGCCCGCATGGAGCTTCAGTCATGTGTCCAACTAGCAGTGGGCTCTGGGCAAGTTTTCTTTTTCTGTAAATGAAGGACCTGGGCTGGATGTTCTTGAAAGGTCCTTTACAATTGGAATATTCTGCTCCTGAGCAGAGAGTTCCCAGTATCTCTGAGAGGAACTGAGGGGCAACATAAGCAGTATGGGTGGAGGGATGCCAACGAAACAACAACGGAACACGAAGAATTTTGTAGGCTTGTTTCGTTTTACGTTTTTTGATGATGATAGCTTTCCCTTTTTTGGGGAACATTTTGCGAAATTTTCTTGAGAAGGAAAAAGAAGAAATTGAAAACCTTTAGTCGTTTATACCATCCATGTTAACTCAGGTGCGTTTTAAGAACATAATTCAGTCTACATAAAAAAGATTCTTTTGAAACTTTTAGTATATGAAATTATCCTTGGCACATCAAATTAGTTTTACAAATATACTTAACAAAAGTTAGATTTTGGGCAATATCTGTTTAAACATTAAATCTGTAACCCCAATACCATTACACCCATTAATAAAAGTTTTGTGTCTGCTGTGGAGCACAGCAGCGGGCCAGTGGGCCGTCAGCGGTGAAGAAGCGTGGTCCTCGTCTCCAAAGGGCCCGCAGTGTGGCAGCTTCTGCTCCCGCATGAACCGAGTAGCTTTTTAAAGACATTATTTTTGTAAACTCTAGTCTTTAGCATTTATAATGGATATAGGATGACCATGGTAATTGGGGAGAGTCAGGCGGGAGGCATGCTATCACAGTACAACATGCAAGGAAGACTTTGGAAGTGGAAACTTGTACTTTGACTAAGATGTTGGAGATTGGAGACGAGCTTTCTTCCCGCAGCACAGGTGACCCCCGCGTTGTTCTTACGGGACATTGTCCATTAGCAGCACAAAGAATATTTGGTTTTCTTTGACATATTTCTTGGTTTGGAAGCATGAATGCTATTTGACATCAATTAAACTAAAAACAATTTTTGTGGATTAACAGAAATGTTTGCTTTGGTGTTGATTTTCTAATTTTGTTGTAAAATGGATATCCATCTGCACTTCATCCACAACAACTTGGAAATAAAGATATTTTAAGTGTATAAATATGATTTGAGAATTTGAAAAACCTAGCCTGGAATTTATATGAGCAAGTATAGATTTCTATTTAAGACGTGGCCACCCAGAAGAGCTAAACCACCTTCCACTCTATTCCAACGTCCTTCTTTTTTTCATTCCATTTTGTAAAAGTTCCTAACTATAATAATAGAAACTTGCAACAGAGCAACACAGCAGGGCTGTGGAAATGTTCACAGGTTGGACCAACCACATGTGCCCTGTTCAGCCATGAATAGGTAAGGTGCAGTATTACCAGTGGGAAAATGTACCAGGTACTCAGAGTCTAAGCGGATGTTCTCGGGGAAGAGGGAGGGGGATTTAGAAACTGTGTTAGTGCCTCTGAGTTCCCAAGACCTGCCTTCGTCAGAATGGGTGAGGCTGAGAGATTCCGGGCCTAGGTGTGATGACTGAGGTGGTGACAGACAAGAGTCAAAGGGGCACCGGGGCCCTTCTGCAGCAGCATCATTCCAGGGGTTAGCTAAAAACCTTACTTGGAGTGTCTGAAAACAGAAGAAATGGCTGTAGGTATTAAAAATAACCATTTGATAGAAAAACTATCAGTGATTGCTGGAAAGAAAATGAAAATTTTCTTTATCTTTTTTAAAATTTTGGCTGTAAAATTTTGGCAGAAAGTAATGGCCCCAATTTGATATTGGATAGCCAGCCAATCTTCAAAAGAGGCCAAACCAAAAGCTTTTAAAGAAATGAGTGTCTTAGCCTACCATTTATTCATTCAACCATTTATTCATCAAATACTTATAAATTGGCTACTTTATGTCACCTTTTCTCAACCTGCCTCCTCTCCCTTATCTTCTCATTTCCTTCTAAGTCAGTCATACTATTTTTTTTTTAGTAGGGCTTTAAATCCTATCTGTTAACCTGTTACCTGGAACATACTGGATGAAATACCTTTGGTTTTCAGTGTTTATTAGTCTGTTTGAGTTGAAGAAGGGGAAAAAAATCCTCTGTTGAGGAGTTTTCTGGAGCCCACTGTTAGCACAGATCCTTGATATCCTTGATGTTGGGGAGAATCTTCCAGTCTTTGGGTTTCCTCGTGATGGCTAGGACTTGTCGTTAGGGTTTCAGAAGCATAGCCATAGGTATTTAATGAAAGCGGACATCTTGAAAACAGCCGGTTACCATAGGGGTTGGGTGTTTTCCAAATTTCCAAGAACAAGGCTGCTGCCGACTGTGGAGTTTCTTTTCCAAGCCACCCTCACACTCATTTGAACGGCAGTGTCTCTAGAACTCTGACTTGTTCTAGAACTCTAGAAGCTTTCCCTTACATGCCCGACTCCTCGTGGTAAGCCGGCGGTGACAGAGCTCACACTCAACAGGGCTAACTCCTCACCTTCACGGTCCACGCTGGAAACCTCCCAGACTGGCACTTGGAGGTGCATGTATTAATATTATACCAAAGAGATCCAACATTGTTTGCAGAGAAAAATGAAGACAGTGAAAATGCCAGGGCAAAAGAAAATAAGAGTAGAAAATAAAATGAAGATAAGGGAAAGAAAATCATGGATGTAATTGTAAAACATAAAAGCCAAAGAAGGTCCTATGTAGTTAAGACTGGACTTGATACAGAGCTTCCCAGCAGCTAAAGAAAAAGAGAGCTAGGATTAGTTAGAATTTGGGAGAGGAGTCTAATAATACAGCATCCTGCCCGCCCAGACTTACCTCCCGAGTAGGGCCAAGTTCCCTGGGCTCCTGAAAATCCCTGCCGCCGTTTCCAGGACCAGGTTCACGTGGGCCCACGATTCCTTTTCCCAGGGTGTGGCTTGGGAAGCGGGGGTCCCAATTTTCCCCAGGGCAGTGTCGGAGAATTCATTGAATTGGAGTCACAGATTTCAGCTTCTCATCTCAGCAATACTCATCTTCTGCGGAGCAGTTTCAACTCAGAAGGAAGAAGTGGGGAAGTGAACCAGGAGTTCAAAATTAGATGTGGTGTCACAGGAAAGGACTTCTCCTCCCTGGAGTCTAGGTCTACATTTAGACCCACGTACCCATGGATCTCAATGTTTATTGGCTTCTTGATGCAGAGGTCCCAAGAAGATACAACTACCCCTGTGTTCCATAAATGATATCAGTTGCCTGTGATGTACTAACGGGGTTTAATGGGTCTTTCTTTAGCTGTTTGGATAGTATTCAAAAAACCTGTAGAAGCACTGCATAACCCATAGATTCACCCAGTCCCATTCATTTATCTGTGCAGTAAATAATTCTCACACTCCAGTTTTTTGCCAGGCACTGGGGATAAAGCAGTGAATAAAAATGTCAAAATCTCTACACACATACAATTTATAATTATTATTTTGCTCTTGTTCCTTAATGTTAAGAAGAAAAACTTAACTCTTTTTGCATTTTTTTCCTAGCTGACCAATCAGCCTCTGAAGTATTATCTAATTTCTATCTTGATCTCTAAATTACCCTGTGAGGAAGTTTGCCAGAAATTAGTCCCCTTTTTAAAGATCAGGAAAAACTTTTTTTTTTGATAGATAATTTGCTTTTATTTGCTTTTACAATTTGTCCTGGAGATGGTAAGATAATCTTTTCTTTTTTTTTTAATTTTTTATTTTAGATTATTCAGTACAGTTTCAATCTTTTATTCCCATTCCAGCCCACCCACCCATCCCTCCCCACCTCCCTTCCATTTCCAAGCCCCGTAGTTTTGTCCATGTGTCCTCTATATTTGTTCCTGTAAACCCTTCCCTTCTCCCCTGAAATTCCCTCCCCTCTCCCCTCTGGTCAGGAAAAACTTTAAACCTGCAAGGTCACAGAGAGCCGGGATTCAAAACCAGTTCTCTAACTCGTAGGCCTAACCATTCTCTACCATACCGTTCTCCTGATTGGGTATTTTTACTTCATTTTCTGATCTCCAATTTGGTGGATAGAAAACAGTAAGCAGCTCGTTGAAACGCTGTAGATGCAGACATACAGATTTGTCAGAAAACCAAGCAGATAGAGATGGATAATAAAATACAGTTGTTTTAGACCTACTGCCCAATATAATGTCGGAGTGGGCTCCGAGGCCCTGGCCGTGTTTCAGGCATGTTTTCAGGGCCACCTGAAGGGGAGAGAAAACAGAAAAGTACTGTGTTTTTATTCCCTGTCTCCAGCAATTTAAATAATTCTGGCCCCCAGGAAGAGAAAATAACATTTTTTCAGTGTTTGTTCCTTTTTATATGCATTTCTCAATAGTTAACTTTCATTTAACATCCTTTTGCAGTTCCACCTCCTTTCCCGACCTACCAGATATAATATTTTTCCTACCCCCAAAATTGAAGGAACAAGAAACGATAGTAGAAGGGTTTCCAACAGCAGCACAGATCCCCTGACAGCGTCCCCAGTGGCACTGGCCATCCCGCTCTGTGACACATGGGCCTGTGGCCCCTCCTCGTTGTTCACATGGGGATGCTGGCATCCAGTCATCAGAGCGGAATTGGCCCAGTAATGTTTTCCATCTGCCGGCTTGGCACCAGTCGTCACAGAGTGTCACCTGGGTTCTGTCTTAGCAATCTCTGGGGCCAAGGCTAGAGGCACTACAGAGGAACAACTACCTTATTCATCTGTCAGCACTGTTTACTTTATGTGAACAAAACAAGATCTTGCTGAAGTATATGAAAGAATTTTACTGGAAAAGAAAATCTAGTCAAAAAGGCCCGAAATGCTTTTACCCGCCATCTCTCTTTCTTTCCTCTCCCCCGCATCTTCAAATTTTGACAGCTCTCAACTGTCACCTTCTCTAAGGAGCTTTTCCCAACACCCTCGCCCCTCCATGTGCCCTGGAGAACTTAGCTCGTTCTGCATTGTATCACCATTATTTATTTGTGTTTCTCTCTCTCCCACTGAACTGTAAACTCTTCCAAGGGAGGCAGGCACTGCATCTTTTAAAGTTCATACCATACGGTACGTTTCTGCTCAGGCAATGAATTGCAAATTTAAGAAAAAATAGTAACCTCTTTTAAACTAAACCTGCAGGAATAAAGTATGTGGAAGTTCGCCGTTATAAAAAATGAATTAGTTAAAACCTTTTTACCTTTTGTGAAAAGTTAGAGGTAGGAAGCTTAGTGTTGGAGCTTTAAGATATTTTTTACAGATTTTTTAAAACAACTGAAAATTTTTATTGTTGAAAACCAACAGGGTATTTGAATCTATTAAATATCATTTGAAATTGACCTCCTACATTGCAGCTCCATCATCAATCAAATGGTCTAATAAGTTCATGCTTGTGGTTCTAAAATAGGTTTCTGCTTTAACTGAGAATTTCACATTATTAGTATTTTATCATCTAAGCGATATATATGCTATTCATGGTTGAAATGATTCCTAAAAGAATATAAAACTTTTCTAAATGTATCACATTGATGCTGGCTTGCGCAGTTGAGGAAGAGATGATGAGGTGACTATAGCAGCAATTCTGGAAGAAGCAGTGTCTGGGACAAACATTTCGTTTTGCAAACGAAAGCCCAACCATCTATCCTTGCATTCAGACGCTCCACACCAACTTTTCCTCCAAGGGCAGAGACAGGTATGCGTGACTGGCTGCTGTCTGAGCAGTAACCTTCACACCCAGGCTCCATCTTCTTCAACGTGTGTTTACCAGGACCACGTCTGGGAGGTATTTATGGGCCAGGCATGGCAGCAGTCCACATCACTTGTGCCCACGGTCAGTCACGTGGCCATTCCTACCTACAGGGGAGGCTGGGGCCCACAGGCCAGCTGTCTGAACACGGCTGTCTACTCTCTGAGATCCGAGCTCATTTCCTAGGAAACCTGGTCCCAGGCATAGTGTAGAGGGAGTAGACTGGAAGATGCAAACACCAGAGCTATCTGGATGGGAATTCGTAGCATTTAGTGACAGACTGGGTGGGGAAGTCGAAAAACAAGAATAGCACTGACAGTTTCCTAACCTCTCCCTGTGTCTGTCCTTTTTAGGCTCTGTGAAAATTACTTCTATAAAGCAGCTGGATAAGGCTCTGAATATTTATCTGTTGCAAAGTTGTTCTGCAACAGCAACCCATTAACTCACAAGATGCATGTAAGCCAGCTTTTCACATCTACTCTAGACCACTTATATTTTCACAGGGATCACAGTCTGATTTGAAGGAGAGTATCATTAATTAATATTAATTAGCATAGCAAGTACAGTACGATTACAAATACATTAAAGGCCTTTACAGTGAAGAAAAGTCATGAAATGGCATGCTAATTTAGTGTGTGGGCACCAGAAGAACTATTATCTATGCAAAAATAGTTGGAAAAGAATCAACCAAGATGATTAGGTCGCTAATGGTTTTGGCGTGGGAGGAAAAACTGCATTGCCATTCTTGGCTCCGAGGTGGGGTCAGGAAGGTCAGTAGCCCAGCGTTGACCTTTGTGTTTGGAATCTTTCATACTGATTCACCAGACTGTTGTAATTTGGTGAGCCGAACAGCAGAAATGTAGACAGCGGTCTCTGCGCCTGAACTTTAAACCTCCTGAGTCGTTCGTCCTTTATGATAATAATTAGCACTGCTCAGGATCCAAAGCAGAGTAGCCACCTAAGACCTACCATATTAATCTAAATTAAATCAATGAATGGTCATGAGAAAACCCTCTGGGAAGGTGGGGGTGGGCAGCTGAGTAGCACAGCTGTATACCTTTGTGTATGGTTTATCTAGAAGTCTGTTCAGAGGCGATTTTTTTCTAAGAGATATGTGATAGAATGAGAGAATTTCAGCAACATTAATACGGTCACGTGCTTCTCAAGTGCCAAGGTTCTCCAGTCCCTTTAAATCCAAGTGGGTGTTTTTGCTCTTTATTTCTTCTCCAGATGATGAAGTAGTAAATATCATTTTCAAATCAGGGCCAATGGTATTTTTCAAAATTAAGCAATATCTGTGTGATGGTAGAAAACTATGAAGCTAAAAATTTTAAATCAACTTAATCCCATCACCTAGAGATAATGACTATAGATGTTTATGCATAGGCCTGTGTGTGTGTGTGTGTGTGTGTGTGTGTGTGTGTGTATGGCTTAAATACAAATTAACCTTTATATCAGGAGTACTTCCCAAGTTACTTTAAAAAATTTGCCTTTAATAGTTGCATTATATTCTAAGATCTATTATTTTTTTTAAGCAGATCCTATTTTTGGACATTTCAGTTGTTTCCAGATTCTGAACATGCTTGTGCATAAATCCTTGTCCTTATCTCTGATTACTTCCTTAGGCTAAAATCATAGAAATGGAATTACTAGGTCAAAGGCTACAATGCTTTTTAAGGCTCCTGGTGACTCTGAGTCACCTTGCACCCCAGGAAATCTGCTGAAGTTTATTCCCATCATCTGAGTGTGAGAGAGCCTCTCTGGCCAGCATCATTTCAGCATTGAGTATTACTCTTTACTCATCGAGTGAGAGTTGGAACATTCATGCTGGGCTGTCCCTTCTTGAGTGTTCGGGTCTGCTCTGCTTCATAACTGGCCACCTCGAGCCACATTGTGTGGGACTGTGACTGCCCTTAGTCTGAAGGCCGATGAGGATGGGCACAGACCATCTCAGATGTGTCCAGGGTGAGCGCGTGCATGACCCAGTTCTTAATGAGCAAAGTCCGGCTGCTATGAGGTTTGTTCAGTGTATATGTCCTGAGCACCCTTCGGGAGGGCTGTCTTTGGCCTCCAGAGCTGATATGCTGGGTCTCTTGCCTGGAAGTGTCTGTCTAGCGACAAAGGAAACCCCAGGCGTGAAAGCTGCACATCACAGGTCCAGTGGAGTTTTCCTGCTGACGGAGAATTGATTGACTGAATGGCAATCACTCTGACTTGAGTGGTTCTGTCCACTCAGGATGAATTGGGGAGAAGTCACCAGAAGGGAATTGGCCTCTGAAGTGTGAGAACATTGGATTATTGCCGTCAGGAGCAATGCTCGTCAGGGACATTGCATTTTTGCCTTATTTCGAATCTCACGTTATTTGGAGCAATGTTGGAGTGCGATAGGATTTAGATCTATCTTCCTCTGCAAGTATGTGTTCTACTTTAGTAGTTACAAATAATGGATTTATAATAGTTTATAATGATTGGTTTATTTTGTAACAGTATCAAAATTTTGCCAACTTTTTCCTAAAGGCTTAACAATGCCACAGAAATCAATTAATTCATTCAATCCATATGTGCCTGGTCCTAGCACAAGCCCTGGGGTCAGAACTGTGAGTGAGTCCGACAAGTCTCTGCCATCATGGAGCCTGTGTGTTGGTGGGAGGGTAACAAACAGATATGTAGTATGTTGCATTCTGATAATAACTTCAGAGAGAAGTAGAGCCGGGCATGCGGAGGGTACAGAACAGCGTGTGAGTGTGCTATCTTATACAGGACGGTCAGGAGAGGCCTCCCTGAAGAAGGGACATTTAGGAACATCTGAAGGGAACAAGGCAGTGAAACTTTTGGATCTGGGGAGAATGAGGTAACCAGTAGAGGGAACAGCAAATGCAAAGGCCCCGACATGGTGGCTTGCTTAGTCTATACCAAGAGGGTAGAAGGGGAGGAGAGGTGGTGGGGCCCAGGGCAGATAAGCCCTGGTTGGCCTTCGTAGAGGCTGTGGCTTTGGCTCTGTGTAGAGGGTCACAGCGGGTTTAGAGCAGAGAAGTGGCATGATTGGACCGCAGTTTTTGTTGGTAGCAGAGGTGGTTTATCCACCAGAACAGGAGGATGGTGAGAGTACTTGGGCACAGGTGCAGAGCTGAGTAGACGGCAGGTGGAACACGGAAGGCCTCATCTGCTGGCGTCTACTGCTTGGTGATGGGGGAAGTGGCGGGGCGGGGGGGCGGAGTGAGGTAATGGTCTGGGAGGGGGGAGCTGAGCGGAGAAATGAGGATTCATATGGCCATGAATGCCATCATTATCCATCGTTTGAGTAAAGGACCAGTGTATAAAATTTATTTTTGAAATCGCAAATTTTCCTTTAGCCAGCTACCTCTGCGGCCTTCAACCTATAGCCCTTGGCTGATATTCTTTGCCAATCTTGACACATTACAGTTCTAGGAGTTTTATAACAGGGATGAGAGGGGCAAAAGTAGGTTTAAAGTTTTCATGTGGAAAGTAATACAGTAATTAGTAAATAATAATTCAAGAATAAACTCTGTGTTTCATGTACTCACAACTGTAAGCCTGCTTTTTCCCCACCCTCTGTAAGGACTAAAATCCTGGACTAATATGGCTGGAAAGGGCCTGAGAGATCCTGTGGTCCAATCCCTTTATTTTACGGATTAGAGATGAGAGCCCACCAGTGGGCCAGAGTGACCTGCCTAGGGCACAGAACGCATGGGTCATAAAGCTGACCCCAAATCCTGTCCCTGACTCCCAGCCCGGGGCTCCTTATGTGAAAACAAATTGCTCTTTATTTTTCCCAAAAGCTAACTTTAAAAAAACTTAATAGAATGAATGTTCGATATTTTTAAGTTCTTTTTCTGATGGAATCTAACTGGTTTAACTTTAAAAGTTACTTGAAAATTGGGGCAAATACTTTTTAAAATGGTATTGAGGCTCATGAAATCCATATAGCACCTACCATTTCATCTTTCATGTCACATATAGATATAAAACAACATCATCATCACCATTAGAAATTTGGGCTAGTTACTTCACTATTTCACACAGCATGTTTTTATTTAACTAATTATTCATCCCCTCACTCCTTGTTTTTTTTAATATGTGATTGAAATGTTTTCCACGTTTATTTTTAGTGGGTGAAGTGTGGTCCATGTGGTCGCATTGCATAACCACCCTTGCCCCTGGATAATTGCCCTTTTTATTTTTAGGGAGCAGAAAATAGCCTATTGTGTTATAGTCAGTGGGGCCCACCCAAACATAAGCATTATGTAAGAACTTTTGCTTCTTTCTCTTAGGGAAGGGAATGAGGATGGAAGCAAGAGGGAGGAAAAGACGTCGATTTTTTTTTTTTATCCTCACCCAAGGAAGGACATGCTTACCAATTTCAGAGAGAGGAGGAGGGAGGGAGAAAGAGGAAGAAAACATCAATCAGTTGCATCTTGTACACACTCCGACCTGAGACCGAACCTACAGCCTAGTCATGTGCCCCGACCGGGAATCAAACCTGCATCCTTTTGGATTATGGGACAACACTCCAACCAACAGAGTCACATCGGCCAGGGCAAGATTTTGATCAGTTTTCAATGTTCTGAAATACCATCTTCGGAAACATTCATGGTTTTTCAGGTTCCCTAAGAAATATATACAAAAACAAACATACAAGCCCAAATTAAAACTAAATGTTCCAGAAAGGGACAAGTATGTGTTGTCCTTCACCTGCCTTCTAATTAGGACCTCTGACTTATCTCTAACACAACTCATTCATTTTTATGTGGTATAGAGAAGACTCAGAAAACTCATGGCTGAAGAGCTCAGGAGTTCTAGCTAGATAAATATTTTGTACAGTGAAGCACTGGAGTTTTGAAAATCTACATAAAGATTGTGAAGACTTTTTAAAGATTCATATTCTAATAGTATATACAGTCTGTCCATTATTTCGTAATAGGCTTGACCCCTAAAAAATGAAAATGTTAGTGCAGGTCAGATATGATGTTCTTGCTTTCTGCTCCTATATTGTCTAGGATGCTAACCAAACAGCTAAATTTGTGACACCAGATTTATTTCCATGGCAACGAACTGTAATGTTACAAACATTGGATTATTGACTGGTTCAGGATGAAGGTTAAGGACAATTCTTTTTTGAACAGCATCATCCAAAACCAACACCAAGGGGAATATTATCAGAGCTGCTTCCAGCAGCATGTCCTTTTCAAAAACTGTTCTCATCACGCTGAGAGCTTTGTTTTATTTTGTGAGGGTTTTCACTGTTTTTTTGTTGTGATTGTTTAATGTTTTAATTTCGTTTGGTTGGTTTATTTATTTACCCCCTCCCCCGTGTCCCCTGGAGGTGATGGGGTACAAATGGTTATTTTTAGTAATAGAAGCCCCCCTCTGTTAAGAAGCTGTCTCCGCCTTCACTTAATTTATCCTGCATACATAACAGTTATTTTGGAACTTTCGTCAGAAACATCTGTACTCTGTGCTGGACAAACATCTGCCTTCCTATAAGAGCTGCGGGCCCTCCCCACGTTAGATAAAGCCATTCTGCTCTCTGAAAGACCCTGGAGGACCAGAGGATGTACAAAGAGAAGTCCACTGATTCTTTAACCCAGAGTGCCTCTCTGTGGCCTGAATAAGTTACTACAGAAAGAAGATGAAAATAATCTAAACTGTTTACCAGTTTATTCTCTGTTCCCCCCCTTTCCAAACTCATGAAGTTTAAAGGCGAAATCTATTTTCATGAATATATTATTCGATGACATAGTATGAATACAGAACTTCTGAGAGCACACAGAGCTTCATTACCATCTTGGACGATAAGCCAGTGTTTGCGTGCACTGTACTTGAGTTATTTTTCTAATAGTGCTGGAGGACATGTGCTGATCAGTTTTCACAGTCTTATCTGAACCGCCCGATATTGACAACATGCATTTGAGAGATTCTGCTTCTCTTGGGAAGCCTGCCCTGCCTCTGTTTACTCCAGAGGTTGGATTCGTTGTAATTTTTTTTTTTTTTTTTACTTTTCTGTATCCTTTACTAGGTTATAAATTCCTTCAAGGCAAAGCTGTTTTGTTCTTCAGCTCTCTATTCACAATGGACAGCACAGTGCCTGGCACATAGTGGGTCCTCACTAAGTGCTGGATGAATGACAGATGTTAAGGACCCACTGTGGTGGATCAGAGCTATAAAATCTATAGTCTTGACCATGCAAGTATATAGTTAGTCTTTATTACTGTGTTTTTCTGTACTTACTATTTGGAAATTACCTTAAATATAGTGAGCTCTGCTTAATGAGAAACTGAGGTAGCAAATAATAGACCCTGTAATAAAGCTGGACATTTTGACATAGTTCCTCTCCTCCCTCCTGATTTTGCTGGCTTTGGTTTGTTTTGCTAAATCATTAGCTTGTAATGTCTACTTTTTATTCAAAACATCTGCCACCCAGTACTACACTAGTAAAATTTTCTAATGAAAAGAGCACAAATGTCCCACGTACCCTAACAGTAAGGAATGCTGAGTTACGCTAGTCTGCAGAGCACAGGGACCCCCTAGCCATTTGTTGATTGTACACGTACCATCTGCATTGAAACACGCAATGTAGAAGGAAATACTTTTTTAAAGTGTTAACTGCGTTTAACTGTGCTTTGAGAATTGAGCTGAATTCCACCCATTCAACGAACATTTGTTCATGTCCTTCTGTGTGTGTGGCATGGTGCTGGGACCACAGAGGCGGATAGGGCAGGCCTCCCTGGACCGCGCCGGGAGGTGGAGGGAGCCCCGTGCAGTGCGACATGTGTGTGACTGAGGTCTGTGCACACAGAGGCCACGTGGCGGGGGAGAGGTGCTTATGAGTCTCCGTAAACACTGGGTGGATTGAACTCAAGGCCTTTTCAGTGTAAGTGGGAACACTCTTGTGTGTTGTGAAGCCAAACTGAGAATAGTGTCTTGGATTACAGGAAAAAATAGGCAAATAATGTCATATACCACACTCGAAAAACATTTACCATAATTTGGACAAGGCAAGAAAAGGAACACTGGGAGGTTAAGTGTGGCCAGCAAAAATCAGAGACCCTGACTTTCTTACCTCCCCTTTCCCCAGTGTGGACCACTGAGAAGCTTTCCAAAAACTCTGAAATTTCCCTCTCTAGGCTCTTACAAAAGCTGTCCTTTCTGCCTGGAATAGTTACTGCCACTCGGTCCCCAGTCCAACCCCTCCCCTCGTCCTGGAGGAGCCGCCTCTCATAGCACCTACCATGCAGGATGGAGGCAGCTCACCGGTTCACCCGCCTGTCTCCCTGACAGGACTGGGAGCTACTGGGAAGGGCGTGAGTTGGCTAAGGCAGCACCTAGCGCTTGCTTGACACTTTAAGTCTTAAAGAAGATGTGTTGATTAAATTAGGTGATTCATTCATTCCCAATGGCTTGCTAGTGCTGTGTCTCTTGATGTGACTTCAGAAGCCCAGATATTTCTCAGTTGGGAAGAAGAAACAAGCACTTGTCATATAGGTGAGGGGACTGTAAACCCCTCTCTGCCTAGAATCGAAGCAATATCCTTCCTTTCCTTCGGTGATAAACAGGGAGTTTCTTACAGTAGAGGAAAGTACATTGTTGTAAAGAAGAAGAAAGATATACAGTCTAGGATCTGCCCTAGAGCCTGTTTCCTCCCCTATAAATAAGGAGGGGGGCTGATGATCTCACAGGACCTTCCAGCAAAAGTTGTTCTAGGAAGCCACACTGTAAATACTATAAAACCGTCCTGTTACTGCCAAAATTCCACATGATGTTTATTAAGATTTTGTACAGTACTTATGAATAGTTTAGAAGAAAAAAAGAAACTGTCTTTCCAATAGCCTCTAGTACGCAAGATCTAAGTGATTTTTGTTGATTAAATGATTGAGAAAAAAGACTAATAATTAAATGGGAAATATGCTCACTGTGGATGGGATTTTCAAGAAGGAAAGGGAGAATTGCCTGCAAGGGCCCAAGTGGACATTTATTGTGAGAACGTATTATTTAAACAGTCCCGTTATTTTTGTACATGGGAAATGGCTCCTGAATTTCCAGTGAAAAACCCTTACAATAAGAGAGCTAGGCCATGAAACCAGCATAGCTGTATTTACAGGCCAGTACTCGATAAATGTCATAGTCTGGGGAAGTGCCTTTTTGAAACTTAGTAACAGAGTTTCGGGGATTTACTGGAAGGTGTGACGAAAGAACAATCTGTTCGAAATTTGCCTGGCGATCGGGTGGCTGCTTTCTAGGGCTCTGACCGTTTTCCGATGCAGAGCTGCGAACGCGTCTGTTGTCAGCGCAGCCGCCATTTGGAATTGGCGCAGCGGCTCTGCAGCTTCTTTCTGTGTCCCGGTCGAAGCGTGGTGGAGTGCAGCCTCGCTGGGCCCCTTCCTGTCATAAATAAGATTACTTTCATTTCACTTGTGGAGTGTGCTATTCCGCAGAGTAATGAATTTCCTCTGTGCCTTTGAGCACATAAACATGGTTTTCATTAGCTTTCTCTGTCTCAAAAAAAAAAAAAAGCAGGGGACAGGGAGGTGGAAGGAGGAAAGAGAATCTGAGCAAAATTAATAGATGTCAATTAACTCCATAAATGCAGGTGGACTTTTTGCCAGCTGGCTGGAACATGCTTACAAGCGGCACCAAAAAGGCACTATTGGTCCCCTCTGAAAAGCTACGCAAGTGCAGTGGATACAGAGTTCTAGAGGGGTACGGAGTTCATCCTACACGAACAAAGAAACAAAGACAGAGAGAGAGCGTTTAAGAGAATGTTGTTTTTTGAATCTTGTTTTAAGGTCTGTATCAACAAGTCCATCAGAGTGACTTCCAGGCCATACAGGCAATCCTGTTTTTCTGGAATTTTGGAGGACAACATACGTGTCTCTTCATGCAATCTCTGCACCCACCTCCTCTGCTTTTGCTGTGTGTCTGTGTATGTGTGTGTGGACTTTATGCTAATAATACATCCCAGTCTTTCCCAATTTCAAACGGACCCCCTTGAGACTTGTAAGTCGTGCAGTTTACACTGCTCAGTATGCAGTTGTTCGATTCTGCGGTTTGAACCTCTTGTCAAAGGGCGACTCATTACAGCACGGCCAGACTTTCTCGTTGACAGTGCGCCCTGGAGCCTGACAGCCATTTAGGGTCCACTGACCCTTTGACTTCTGACAGGATCTTTTTTTTTTTTGCTATTGTTTTTTGGAAATTTGGAGGCAGAGAATAGAGTCATGGGGTCTACGAAAATCGTCCCAGAGAAGGAATTAAGCAATTAATGAAACAAAAATAAAGTCTAAAGCTGGTTTTTCAAAATTATTTCTGATGAAAGAGCCCCACATCGGTCTTTCCAGAATCTTTTTCTGCCCTCCAACATCAATGTCTGTTTCAGCTGCCGATTCATAGTGTATCACGTGCTTTTTTATACCTCCAGACAGGAAAACACAATAATGCTCTGAAAGTATCAAGAAATTGAATTCTGAGCCACAGGCTATAACCGACAAGTCACTGATGACAAACTTTAACCCCAATAAAGACGCTTGATGCATTTCGCAGTGAGGTGTCTTCCAGCCCAGTGCTGACCTCCTGGTTAGGCGCTCTCGTTACAGTTTAGCGGTGCAGCTGGTTTCCATTTGAAATGAGAAGGACGGAGTTGTTTAAGGAGCCAGTGCCTCTCGTAGGTGAAGGCCGCTGGGCTGAAATGTGTACAACGCACAGCAAGAAACCTTGAAAACAGGCTTCCATTTCACTTAGCTGTAGCACAGGAAATTATTTCTGGCTTGTTTTTGTTGTGACAGAACATTGCATATTAAAAATTCCCCGTAGTTGTTTAATATTTGCTTGGTAGCGCGCTAGTCCCTAATCAAGTCCTTCTCTTCGGTAAATCATGTCAACTCTGTCACTGTTTTGATTGGAAGCATGAAGAGTAATGCTGAAAATCTCCCAGGACAGTAAAACGCTGCAGCTGTGGAAGGCTGGAGCTATTTAGTGCTATTATTAAAGGAACCTGAGTGACTTCTCATTGGGGGGTAGGGGGCCTAAATGGAATGAAATTCATAAAGAGCTCAGAGATTTAGAATGAAGGTTCTATTATGAGCACAGCCCCCTAACAACGTCCTCATAGGCATGGGTCCAGCACAGTAAGAATTGGTCCACCAATTGGCATTCTGCGGTCCTTTGCCCTTTTTTAGAGGGAACAGTAGAGTCCAAATGTAAAATATGAAATTAGACATATTTTGTGCTTTAGAGCAGTGTGTGAGTGGAATGCTCTTTCAAATACTATGTAGAAACAGATAGCACCTTTGCTTCTTAAAGGCATTTTGAAGAGTTTGCCATTAATGTTCTAAGGCCTCAATTCTCCTCAAAACACAAGAAGTGGGGAAATTGTAAATTCTCATTGTATACAGGTGTGAGGACTAGACTGCCTTCTGCCCTTGGGGCTCTAAGGAACGTCCTGAGAGCACAGAGGATGTGCTAGAGGAGCTGGACCCTGAGGAACAGGATAAGGGACCAAGGGGAGTGACAACTATGGCTTGGGAGCTGAGACAAGACCGTACCTCAGGCGGTTCTTTCCCAGAGTGTTTCTCTGCTCACTTGTTCATTCCTTTATTCAGTCATTTAGCCCTTTAAGAAATGTGTATTGAGCATCTACTCTGGGTCCAGCACTATGCCAGGTGCTGGGCGGTCTAATTTAAAGGCAGCTTGCCCTCAAGGACAGGGCTTTCCCCCGAGAATATTCTGTCCTCACTGTTGTGTTGCAACAAGCAGCTGGACTCCCCAGTTCTGCCTTGACACCCTGCAGAACTCAATGCATCTGAACCTAAAAGCACAGACCTGTTAGCTCGGCTGTTGTTCTGTCCATTGCCAGCATCTTTGCTATCGTGTAAAAGCCATCACTGGTTTTAAAGGGAACCTTCCAATTGGATATAAATCACTGTCATATCTAGAAGAAACAGTATAAGGCCCTAAGAAACAGTTTATACAAAATATTTTTGAGTCATTTAAAGAAAGTATCTGTAAATTGGCCATAATTCTAAATTGTTGGGAATAAAAGTCAAGAACCTGCAGAAATATAGTAAATGTGTGTTCTTTGGGGCCAGAGCGGGATAATAATTAGAGAAGAAACTTTTAAAATATCAACTCAGCAAAGTGAAGCATCTTTGGGACTCAGTAACTATGGGGGAGCCTGGTCATTGTGAGAGACAAGAGGTGGGATACAGGGTCTCTAACTTAATCTTGGGCAGGAAGTGGAACATAAGCTCTTGACTTGGAAGATGTGCTCCAAGCTCTCAGGGCAGCCCCAGAAACTGCAGTGAGCACTGAGCTCCCCGAGGCCAGAGGGCCAATGAAATGCTGGGTCCTTGGGAGAGCTACGGAAACCGGGCCGAAAACGTGTGCAGAGCCGCCGCATGCTCCTACCCGGAGTGGGTGTGCTGGTCCCAGCCGTTTTCCTCCAGGGAGGCAGTTTAGAATCGGGCGAGGGTGCGAAAAACGCAACTAAAATGATAAAGGGGAGCAAAGGTGGGAGAGGACACATGCCCTGTTAGGAAAAAACAAAAAAGTCGGGATTCTTCAGTGTGTAGATATGGAGGTTGAGACCAGTTGTGTCTGTAAAGAAGGGTACGTGTAAGGTCAACACTAAGTCTCAGTATTACTAGGAGCAGGACAGAGCCATTACCTGCTGCAAAGCCCTGAGCAAGATGTTTTCCCTTCTTCCGGTCCCGGTTTCTTCTTTTGTCGTCCACATTCTCAGGTGTGTTGGGCAGCGTGTCTGTCCTGCAAAGTGCTAAAAACAGGTATCCTCCAGCCAAGTACATGTGAAAGTCTCCGCATACCAGGTGAATCCAGGAGATTCACTGGTTGCATTTAGTATTAAAAGTTCTCAGAAGTTCATCTTCAAGGAATATCTATTTAACTTTTGTGGATTTCAACCAGTGTTTCCCAAAGTTGTTTGATCACGGAATCCTTTGTTCACTTCATAGTGCCTATGAAACCTTTTGGAAATGCTTTTGGGAAGAACTGGACTCCAAGGTCAATAAGGTCCCTGGAAGGAAGTTAGTCTTAGAAAGAGATAGTGCTCCCTGACTGTGCGAACCTGCTATTTCTCGAGCTGATAGAAGAAAATCACTGTTTGCAAATAGGAGGAGTTGAGAGCCACTTATGGACAGTGGCAGATTTATCGAAGGTCACTGGGAATGAGGCTCACAAGCCAAGGGGGAGCGTCGTCGTCGTCTCCGCAGCGCCTTCGGGAGCTGCCGTGGAGCCCCAGGCCTCCACGTCGGAGCTTAGGTCGTTCTCTCGGGATGTTACCTGCACCATCGAAAGAGCCAGGACACGGAGGCAGTTCATTTAAGTGTTGGCTGAATCAAGCGGATAGCTCTGCATGATAATAAAATTATAGACAATTGAAACCACTTCTCTTGGACACATTCTATTCGTATTCTGTTCTATAATAGAATGTCAGTCACATTCTGTTATTTAAAGTTTGAGTTCATGTCCATTAAGACAATACCAGCTGCTTCCTATAGTTTGTGTGTGAAAGCATGGCTAAGCATTTAACAGTTTTGTAGATGTGTGTGTGCGTGCACACGCACACATGCTTTATTGAGAAACCTTTCTCTACTTTGAAAAGTGTTTTAGCCCTGACTGATGTGGCTCAGTGAATTGAGCACCAGCCTGTGAACCAAAGGGTCGCTAGTTCGATTCCCAGTCAGGGCACAAGCCTAGGTTATGGGCCAGGTCCCCAGTTGGGGGTGTGCGAGAGGTAACCACACATTGATGTTTCTCTCCCTCTTTTTCTCCCTCCCTTCCCCTTTCTCCACAAATAAATAAAATCTTTAAAAACAACTCAGATTTCACTTCAAAGACTGCATTTCTAGTGACTTGAGAAAAATGGACTATCTCGCCACTGAGACCCATGGCCATAGGCCACAGCCAGAGGTAAGGAGGCACTGCCCTGTCCAGGTGGGACTGTGCGCTCCAGCTTGTGAGGGCCTCTGTGCAGCCTGTTCCTGCTTCCTGCTCCTTCCAAACTTCTGGAGCCTTGAGTCTCGGACCCTTACATGAGAATGATTTTTATGTGTGGCCTTTTGGAAACCACTCACATGCCCTTAGTCATTTCCCGCATGAACTCCTATTTCCCTAGTTAGATGAGGTTTGAAGAAGGTAGAGTCTATATTTTAAACTCTCAACACCTAGCACAGAGTAGGTTATGCTTCATTTAAAACAACAACAGTGGATTTGAAGAAAACAGCTTGCTCGAGTTCACTAATCTAACTAAACAAGGTAACTCAGGTAGCTCAGCAAGGACGTGGGAGGCACCCTTCCATTCAGAATGGGTTTAATTCCCTAAGACAGTTTGCCTATAAGGCCTGACAAGTAAAACCTGTGCGCATTGCTGAGGCCTAGCTGCTGATGGCGACACGCTGCTGCTGCTGACTACAGGAGAGTACCCGCTACTTCAGCTCCAGGCCGGCGGTGAGGACTTTGTGGGAGTGAAGAGAGCCACTGCTGCAGAGGCTCGGGGAGAGGGCAGAGCCTGCTGGTGGGTGCAGCGAGAAGGCGAAGGGAAGTTTCAAAGAAGTTGGGACTGCAGAGGGTCTTACTGCTGGTGGACATGAGTTCTCGAAGGCAGAGAGATTTGGAAGTCGGGCAGGGGAAATGGAGGCAGAATAGAGCTGTGCAGAGTCATGTTGGGGGCAGGAGTGGTGAGGGATGACCCGGAGCCATGGGTGACAGATGTAAAAATGGCAGCAGGCATTGGGGTTAGTCCTGACGGTCTGCAAGGCAGCTTGCGGTGGTGAGACTGTGTGTGTTGAAGAAGAGGCAGGGATGGGTGAAGGGGAAGGGTTTTCTGGGAGCACACAGAGCTTTGGGCCCCCTCTTCCTTGTTGTTTTCTCCAGGAGCAAGAGGCGATGTCCATGACATGCTATAGTACTTACTCAAGGGCAAGTGTCACCGTGGAGTACGCAGCCTTGTTAGGAATGATGCCTTTTACATGGGTGAGCGCACACAAAATTTGGAAGCTTCCAGTTGAATTTGGATGTCACTCTGATAACACAGCTAAGAAGCTTGCTTCAGTCATGTTAAGACTATACGTCCTGTTTTTTCAATGTGATACTCTTTGGGCCTCTTTGATTGCAAGTTTTATTATTCTATCTTGTCATAGTTTTACCCATCTTTGTAGGACCGAAGGACTTCATAAAATAGATGCCACTTTAAGGAAATAACTCATCTTTTCCTAAGACAGGGTCTGCTGCACTTGTAATGGTGTAACCAGCACACCTACATATAGGAATATGAAGAGCTTATAGTGCTTGCAGCTGTCTCTTTGGTTTAGTACACAAGGACAGGGAGACCTCCCAAATTCTTCCTCATGTGTAGGAAAAACTGTGGTTTGTTGGGGTGCAGAGGTGGCCAAGACTTGCTTGCAGCTCTTGATTCTTGCTGAACAGGGTCAGATGCCTGACCTCCAGAGGCAAGCCAGGGACTTTTCCCTCAGCAGAGATCAGCTGTGCCAGGTCACTCTCGTTCACTCCCCTGAGACTTCTTGGAAAAGTACAGAATCTGCAGATCCCGTCAACTGGTATTACATTGGCCTCCACGGATTTGGGGAGTGGGGTCACGACCAATGTTATGCTGAAATCCCTTCTCTCCCCAAGGCAGTGAGGAGGGGAGGAGACCTGAAAATACTCCCCCAGTGGTGGACCGTTTCCCGGACCCTGCCCTCCGCATGCCCAGCAGTAACCTGTCCTCAGGTGGTTGGGCAGGGGAATCACCCTGGAAAGTTTCTTCATCTGTCAAAAAGGATCACAGGAGGGGGTACCCTGAAAAACCCGGAACTTATTTATAAAAAATTGTGTATTTATTCTTACTTGTTTAAACTGCAGTCTCCTTCAAAGTACTCTCAATTTGATGCGCTACATCAATCAAGACATTTTTTCTACTGCTCAGAACAGTTTTCAAACTCATCAATTTTGATGCTTTTTAGTGCTTCTGGTGTTTTTTGTTTCACCTCTTCCACATCAGTAAAACATTTCCCTTTGAGGACTTTTTTCATCTAGGGCAATTTAAAAAATGTCACTTGGGGAGAGATCAGGTGAATAGGGAGTGTAGGGCATGGGAGTCATGCCGTTTTTGGTCCAAAAAAACCCTGCTAAACACTCAGTGTGGTGTGGGCAAGTGCGCTTGTAAACCGCCCATCATGAAATGGGCAAACGTGTTGGAAGAGTCTTCAAAATAATTCACTGAAGCTGAATGAACACAGCCTCTCACAACAATGCCAGCTGGTACACTGCTACAGATGAGTTCCTAGAGCATTCACCTAGTAGGGGGGAAGCTTGTCCTACGGAAGATAATTCTGGGTTTCTTTGGGTCCCCCCCTCATAATGGTACCCATCTTGTAGGGTTGTTGTAGGAGTTAAATGAATTAAATAATATCTAGCATATAGTAAGGACTATCTAAGGGTTGGTTATAGGACTTATTTTTTATTAAATTTATTGGGATGACATTGGTTCATAGGTTCATACAGGTTTCGAGTGTACATTTCTATGATACATGATCTGTATATTGCATCTGGCCAGCCACCAGGTTTGTCTCTGTGCCTCTCTGGCCAGCAGAGGTTGGTAATTGAAGTGCTAATCTGGTCCCCACCCAGCTCTTGTTTATGTTTCCTTTCCTTGCTCTCCAATCTCGGGTTCTCACGTAGCTGAGATGCCCACTGGATCGGACGGCTCTAGACCAGGGCGATTCCATCACTGACCACATGTCGTGTGTGTGTTGTTGTTCAGTTTCCCTTTGTGGCTAAGGAGTGGACACCTAAGTACTGCTTCTTTTTATAGAAGGCTCTAGCTAGCACATTTGCTGATTAAAAGGGAGGCCTTGCAGAGCCTTCATTTTGAAATGCATAGCAGTACTTAAGAAGCAGGACTATTTTCAGGCTAAAATAGGGAGGGCATGCCTTCTGTTTACTTCCTCCTAATGAGAATTCCTCAGGAGTTTGAAAGCTGTTATTGCACCCTTTTCCTCTTCCCCCACATTTCAGCCTGCTGGTCCGAGAAGCTGCTGACCGAGAAGCTGCTGACCGGTGCTGCAGCTGAAGCTGTACTTGAACTCTAAAATGAATCCTCTTCCACTCTCCCCATGGAATTGTAGCAAGCTGCCTGTGTTGACCTAATGGAATTGAATCTTTGAGTATATTCCAAATCCTATCACGATTCCTCTCTCCTCTGGGAGGTAGTCCTTGGCCCCCATCCTATCTGTACTGGGACATACCATTATTGCCGTACTTATCACACTACTTTAGTGTTTAATGATTATTTAATAGCACCTACTATTTGCCAGGCACACATACACTCCAACAATCTAACCACAAACAAGACTCCAGAGCAGTGCTATCTGGTGGGACTTTCCGTGATAACAGGTATGTTCCACACCTGCGCTGTCCCTCCTGGTAGCCCCTCTCCACTTCTGGCCATGAGCACTTGAAATGTGGCTAGGGCACCTGAGGAACTAATTGTGTAAATTTACTAACTAAATTTACACTTAAATCATTACATGTGGCTATGGAGCAGCATAGCTCTAGAGCATGTGCTCCATAAGGGCAGAACAGAGCTCTTTCTCTTTATTATTGCTGTACTCTCGGCACCAAGAACAATGCCTGGTACTTGGCAAGAAGGAGAGAAGAAAAGGAGGTGGGAAGAGAAGCAGGAGAGGGAGAGAGACAAGATCTCTGTCCCTGTAGAGCTTAAGATAGAGTAGGGACCTACTGTTTATGTATTTTACAGATCTTTGAGCCTGGGAGGAGGGAATTTCCTTTGCCCCTATTCTTAGACCCATTATCTAGAACCATATCAAGGCCCTAGGAGTTGGTGGAGAAATGTAAGTTGAATAGAATCAGATGCTGAATAAATACAGGATTGGCAACGGTGGTGGGCGTCGCCATAGCAGGGTTTGATGCTGTTAGCAGAGGAAAGCCCACGGGCCCAGGCTCCGTGAGGCAGGCAGGGCTGGTGCTGTGGGGCAGGCGCATCCCCCGCCCAGGCAATCTGCCTTCTTTGACTTGTCCTCACCTCAGGCTGGGCTCCCTGCTTGACTTGGAAATGCAGCAGAGTACCACTTTCACCCTTTGTGCAGGGAAAGGGGGAGAGTGGTAATTCCGTTACCACCGCCCTCCAGGTCCTTGCCCATCTTCCCCTCAGCCGTGGGTTTCCCACAGACGGCCCTCCTCGGTGCTTCCTTTGTTGTCCCGAAGCATCCTGGCCCTCCTCTTCTTCCCCTGCCCTTCTGAACGGCCGTGACTGAGCTGTCAGCTTCTTCCATGGTCTCACGACCTGCAAGACGACTTAACGGTATATAGTAGAAAGAGCATTGGCTTCAGGGCTGGACCCCTTAGATCTAAATCTTAGCTTTACAGCTACTATTTACATGAATTTCGGCCAATTATAAAACGCTTAGGACTTCAGTTTTCTCATCTGTAAAATGACATAATCATGCATTTCTCTGAAATTTAAGATTAAGTGAAGCATTGTATATAAAGCATCTCGTACAGTGGTTGGTGCTCAGGGAATGTTAGCTCTCTTCCTTCTGTGAATACGCCTTGTCCCAAACATAGAAATCCATATGAATTTAAAATCTATTTGAGGTGTTCAAGTTTTAATTACACTTCACCTTTATATATTCTTCTATTTATTGTTCTATTAAAAGATTAAATTACTAAAAATATAACTAATTTTCCCTTCACCTGAAAAACTCATTTGTTTTAATTAGTGTCATTAAGATAAGCAATTTCTTCGTGCAGCACAGAGAAAACCCCTTTTACAAGAAAATAAAAGTCAAATTTTCATGTTTTTTTCCATTGAAAATCAAGCAAACTGCCTAATTAAGTCAAATAAACAGAGAAAGAGCAATGAAATCGTGGAAAAAAACAATTTAGTGAAAGAGGAAATTAGGATGCTCGTAATGTAAACTCATTAGGGTAATTAGGGTTATTTCTAATTCCTCAGCATGCTCTTTTGCCTGACCTGGTAGAAAGGACAACAACTTGCACACATCACTGATCACTGTAGTGCAGCCCTTTGTGGGGAAATCTATGGTTCTCCACGGCTACCATGTGCTCCCTTCCCCCAAAAAGATCACGAACGCTGAAGAGCCCTTCCGCAAACTTCGTTCTTAAGAAGGAAGGTACACTGCATTACACAATTGCAGTCATCTTTGATTACTATTTTTCAAGATAATGTTTGAGGAGTATAAAAAATGCCAGCGTCATCCTGACGGGTGTGACTCTGTTGGTTGGGCATCATCCTGCAAAGTGAAAGGTCACTGGTTCAATTCCTGGTCAGGGCGCATGCCTCTGTTGTGGGTTCGGTCCCCTGGTGGGCCACAAAGAAGAGGCAATGGATCGATGTTTCTCTCTCACATCAGTGTTTCTCTCCCTTTCTTTCTGCCTCCCTTCCCCTCTCTCTAAAAATAAATAAACAAAATCTTTTTTTAAAATGTAAGTGTTTTTTTAAATAAAGAAAGCAGCCCATGTCTTAGCATTTACTATAACACTAAATGCATTGTTCTTCATTAAAGACTGCAATGCTAGGAGAATTCTATATCCTTCTAGATCAATGCTAGATGGGCTTGATTCTAGTCTCAGTTCTGCCATCAACTAGCTGTGTGGCCAAGTTCTTGAGGCTTTATTTTCCTCATCTCTCAGCCAAAGAGGCAGGGAGTGTGGTTGTTCTGCTGTAGCTAATCTCTCCTGGTACACACGTCAGTGATTATTGTAGTTACTAAATATGTGAATGTTTGCAGTGATGTTTTTGTTCAACATGTGGGAAAACTAGTATAAATCACCTGAAGGCCCTTATGTGATTTTTAACTGATACAATGTTGGTTATTGGGCAGCTTCAATCTTGGGGTTAAAATACAGTTTAGGAGCTATAGTCAATTCACAGGCATGGATAATAAAAGGATAGAGAATTATTTAAATTTTTCCCTTTTCTCTTGTTCTTAGAACCTTAATGACATTAGTCATTAAGTTTATTCATACAATACATATGTATTAAATTCTCACTATGGGCTGTGCAGGGTTCCAAACCCTGGGAGTCTAAGAAGATGAGAGCACAGCCCTGCCCAGTGCCCTGTGGGAACCAGGGTCACCTACCCGTGTTGTGAAGTCAGCGGCAGTCTCCTGTAGGAGTGGACTTTGAAGACTGAGTACCAGTTTCCAGGTGGACAGAATGTGGCAGTGCTGGAGGACGTGGTGCATTCAGGGCACTACAAGTTGCCAAGCAGGGATGTGCTCAGAGCATGTGTGTGCAGGTGTGGCATGTGTGTGCGTGTGCGCACTCACGCCTGTGTGTGGGGAGAGAGAACAGTGTATGTGGGAGCAGTTGGCACAAACTTTAAAGTCTTTTCAAATAGGTTCAGCTGTGTTCAAAACTTACTAAGACCTATGCCCTGGCTGGTGTGGCTCAGTGGATTGAGCGTCGGCCTGCAAATCAAAGCATCGCTGGTTCGATTCCCAGTCAGGGCACATGCCTGGGTTGTGGGCCAGGTCCCCAGTAGGGGGCATGGGAGAGGCAACCACACATTGATGTTTCTCTCCCTCTCTTTCTCCCTCCCTTCCCCTCTCTCTAAAAATAAATAAATAAAATCTTAAAAAAAACTTACTAAGACTTAAGGTCCATGAAAGGCTTCCTGGGAAACATCTAAACTGAACTCAGTGACTAAGCAGGAATTACCCAGATGAAGAGGAGAGAGAAAAGAATGTTCTGGGTAGTGGCAATAGCATATGCAAAGACCCTCTGAGGGGAGAGAGTCCAGAGCTGGCCACTGCTTGCATGCCAGTTAGAGAGCAGTGGGAGGCAGAGCCCCGTGGGTAAGTGAATGGCAGATGGTCACAATCATCACGAAGCGCTTCAGTAAGCCATCCTGAGGCTTCCGTGAGGCCGCCCACCTTCCCTTTGAACAGGAACAGGGCGCCAGGTTGCCGTGAGTGGTAAAGGCTGACAGGGGCAACAACCTCTTCCACGTGTCAGCATGACGTTCCCCAGCTTCCAGGGGCCAGGAAGAGAAACGTTTTGTGACTGGCAGGCACATGTCTATACATGAAGTCAGTGGTGTTAAATACAGAATGTAAGTGTTCGTTCTATTTCTTCTTACAAATGTCTCATCGAGGTAGAAACCAAAGCGAAGAAAACTAAAGGCCCCACCTCATAGACAGACCTCCCACAATTCCTTCAGCTTGGTGTCGCCTCCCCCCGAAGAGCGTTTTTATTCATGCCCTGCCTCTGGGCAGGCAGAATAGATTATCCTGCAATCTGATGAGTATTATTAAATGGAATACAAATGAATTGATTTGTAGTCTATTAATTTTGGAATTGTGGGGATTCATACTAGTAATGGGCTGAATTTTCCTTTGTTCTTTGAAATAAGAGATTCAAAACAAACAGTGTAAATAGCTTTTAGGGTGCATGTGATTGAGATGTTAATTATATGCAGTCCTCCTCAATTCATTAAAGCAGGTCCCCAAGGATTTTACTTGCCCACACTCTTGTCAGCTTTGAAGGGTCATCTTATTTCTTGAAAGTAATAATCACTCAGTTCCTTAAATATTGATGGCATGGTCATCTCTTCATTGCTAATTCAAGCTGCCCCCAAATTAAATTTCTGAGGGAAACTGTACAAAGCATATATGTGGTCGAATTCACAGAAGAGGATAGGTGATTTTTGCCCGGGGGAGGCTGTGTCTTCATGACACCTCTAGCTCTTGCCCTATGACTTAGGGACGGTTGGAGTGGGTTATAATACCCAGAAAGTGTTTAGGCTAAACAGTGTTAATAACATCCCACGTTACTATTAGTATTAGTATTATTACTCAAAGACATTTCAGACAGTAGTTTGAAATATCACTCTGGATTTTCATTCATTGTGTAATCAGAGACAACTTCATGGTACATTTGGGACTCTGTAAGCTCCACATCAGCAGTGACCGTGCGTCTGTGCCCTGTCTGTGGGGTCCAGCCAGAAAGGAGCCCCTGACTGGGGAGAGTGGTGACTCTACACCCAACTTCTTGGCGGAAGATGGGGGCAGGCACTAGGAAAACTGAGAGAGCTCTTTTGAAATTAACGTCCCCTTTCATTTCATGAATATGGGAATACGCATTTGAATGTGAACAAGAGGGATGTCACCTCTTACTGAAACTGAGAATTGAATGATTTTATTTCTTTTTCTTTTTTGGCTATACTACAACTTTTTCATGATGTAAAGGGCTCAGAGGGCCACCCTACAGATAAATTCATTCTTTTTTGAAATAAAACTAGACTCACTTCCAGTTTCCCTTTATTTGGTAACATGGCAATGCCTTCTATCTCCTGTGAGGTTAACGGTCGCGTCTGTCTCCCTCCACACGGCAGCCGCACAGCGCCTGGCGCACACTAGGCCTGTACTCAACGTCTGATGGACGATCGCCAAGATCTGACCTCCCCAGCGTGAAGTGTTTTTTCATGACCCCAGCACCTGCTAAGAACTGTAACTTTCTTGGTGCACACATCCCAGCTTCACTACTAACTAGCAGTGGGAACTGACTAGATAAAAAATACCTGTGAATTCTAATTTATTCATCTGTAAAATGAAGAGATTGGGTTTCATCAGCTCAAAAGTCCCTTGGAGTTACACCAGTATTCTACCAGGTATTGAAAGAATTAGATCACCCACTAAGGAAGACTGGAAGGAAAGTAGTGTTATTACCACTCTTGGTTCACGATCGAGACCAATACACTATCTTAACCTGTAATGGTGTCTCTTTCGAAAAGAGACTTTACCAACATCCCAAATCCCAGAATCCAGGCACTGTCAGGGATTCAGGCACAGAGGACCTCAGGGTAAAGGCATTGTCTTCCTGAAATAGTTGAGTTTTGGCCATAACTCCTTATCTGATTGTCGACACTGGTGAGTGCGTTACAACATACAGGAAGCTCTGGGTCTCTTTTTACTTAAGTCCTATTTCCCAGGGAGGCGACAGGGCCTCTTTTCCCCAGGCCCAAAACCTGGGGCATTCTCTTTATCATTCTTGGGGTGGGAGAGTAGGATATGTAAAAGTAGTTGCAGAAAGCCCGTCTTTGCAGGCTAGACCGGCACTTGCCTATGTTGTCTAGTCCAGAACTCCTTCCCTGGTTCCACTCCACGTGGGCCCCACCGAAGCAAGCGCCATGTCTCTCTCTGCACCTGCTCCTGGGAAGGACCAGAGAACATACCACAAAATCCTTTTTGCCTGTATTCCTGCCACGGAAAGTTCCAATTGCCCCTACCACCAGGGCCCACCTGTGTCTTAGCAAAGCTCTTGTATTCCTTGATCCTATTCCAGAGGGCCCCTCTTGTAGGGGTTGAGTGGGAGGAAGGGAGCTAGAGCTCCCTTCAAGAGCTCCATAGGAAGCCGACAATAACAGCCCGCTGTGCACAGGCCGGGACCCGAGGGAGAAGCTCTGGGTGGGCTCGGAGGGATGCAACCCGAAATGTCTCCAGCACTGCATCTTGGAGAGGTCCTTGATTTGGAGGAAGAAGGTCATGGTCTCCTGAGCCAAACTGCTTCATAGCTGGCCTGAAGTCGTGCGTGCCCCTAAAGCAAGCCAAAAGTTAAACACGGGAAATGTGCCTGATGACACTTATTCTCAGTTTTTTAGACACACAAATGCAAAAAAGTGCTTGTTCCGGGTTCTGAAAAGAGATTTGCTTCTGCTGCCAATGAATAGCTTTTCCAATAGAAGCGCTGGAATGCAGCCCTACCTCCTCCTCTCAGACTGGTCCTTTGTCCTGGCTGCTGACCTTTCTCCTTCGTCACACAAGGAGGTTTGCTTGACTGGGAAGAGTAACAGATGCGGACATCTTAATTTGTTCTTGGCAAGTACCACAATTTGTGTTGCTGTGGGGGTCAGGAGGATCATAAATAATTCATAGGGTTCTGGTGTTCAGGGATGACACAGGCCAAATTAGAATTTCATTTTGTCCTCCCTTCTCTCACCCCAAACCCCAGGACGCTCTATAGCTGCTGTACCCCCTAAGCCAGCATCTTCCCTTGTATTCCTTAGGTGGGGAAGGGAGGGAGGACCCTCCCCAAAGGAACGTGAAACACATTGAGGGGGTATGTGAAGATGCTACGATGCAGAAACTAAGACATCTTGAAAGCTGAAACATAAAACAACATTTTTAAAAGGGAAAATAACTCCAATGTGTTTCCAATATGGGCCGCACAGGAAATGGGATGGAGGCTCCAGCGACGTTCAGGGGAGTCAGCTCCAGCTGGAAGGCTTTTATCATCGCTCTGTTATTGTCTGCGCATCAGATCCCCAAGATCTTTCTGCTCCAGCTCGGGAGACAGTAGGTCCCAACGCCCAGAGCAGTTAGAATGTCGGCTGCATCTTGGGGGCCCCGCTGTCTCTTTCAACATTTAAAAATTGAAATAATAAGCCTGGTCCCCGCCAGCCTCGGAGTTGTAAGTGTGTGCATGAGCACTTCTGCAGTCTGAGTGACCTTTTGTTTGGGTCAACCAAAGACTGGGGAGGAAAGTGGCTTGAAAGGCAGTACCAAGACTTCAGCCCTCTGTTTAATGTTGTTTAAGCACAGAGCAGTGGCTAAATGGGACCAGTATGCCACTCTAGCTAGATCGGGCATGAAGTAAGGACTCATCTCAGTCTCTCTACGCCATCAGCACCAGTCTTCCTCTCTGCCACCAACAGGGCCTCCTGGCTAGACACCGACTCTCCTGCCTCGCTGGGTTCTAGAGCAAGGCGATGGGCCGTCCTTGGGTTGCACGTGCGAGACAACACAGCAGCGAATGCGCAGGGAATAAATGCAGTGTGATCCTCCCTACCCTAGGCTGGCAGTCTGTCCAACCCCTCCTCTCCCTCCTTTTCCCTCTGGCACATTCTCTTTGCTCTTTTCTTGGAGATGGAGTCAAGAGAGGTGTTACTTCCTCAAGGCAGACAAGTACTTAGCAGTTTTCAATAACATTTTATTGGAAAAGCTGTGACAGAAGATCAAAGGTTTTTGGACTATCTGTGACCTTTATTTATTTTTCTGTTTTACTGGAACCAGGCAAAATGCTAAGTTCTGCTCAGACAGAAATGACTCAGTTCTTGCCCTTAAGAAACTAAATCCAGAAGGAGAAATACAGGTAAATGCAATAGTTACTTGAGGGTATGTTCGATTTTTTTTTTACTTACAATACATACTATTTAGAGGTAACTAAACTTCTTCTCCAGCAACAGATGTTGGTGGATCATTAACACCGTAGGTATTTTATAATGTTGATAATGATGGTGATAAATATGCTTTATGATATGATGCACATACCCTCATTTTTTCATGGTGTTAATAAGTGAGCTCCTTTGCATTGTCAGCTGCGAAGGCAGAAATGACCTCAGTCTGCATCACCCTGTGGAATCTCACAGCCAGACGGGCTTTACTCGGAGACTGTGCATTTACGTGGAGAACGTGGGGAGGATGGGAGAGCTCTGGAACCGGAGTGCGGGCCCTGTGCCTGTCTAGCTTCAGCTACTCTTCTCTCAGGAGAGGCCCCTGTGTTGAATGGGCGGGAGGAGCTCCACATTTCTCACTGAGCACTGGGTCTTACAGTCCGTCCTCTCCCTTTGACAGATAAGGACACTGATGCCAGAGAGTTTAATTAACTCTCCCAAGGTCAGTACTAGCAGAGCCAGAAGTAGAATCCAGTTCTCCCTGTTCTTTCCACTTCCCCTCTCATCATTTCAGGGTGGTCGAAGGCCATGTAAGATGTTAGTGAAATGTTAGGGCTTTCCAGAAAAGCGAAGTAACAAGGCACTGCAAAGAAAAAATAGGAATCCTCTGACTTTGTTCGGAGTCCCTCTGAAATATGTCCAGACTGCCTGGGCTCCCTCGGGCACACCTGCCTGTGATCCGCAGCCCCCTGGGTACCTCGTCATTTCTGGCCCCAACCATTCCGGGAGCCAGTGGTCTGCAGGTGTCTGTGTGAACTGGACTGGCCTGCAGTGCTGCTCACTCCAAACCCATGGGCCAGGACAGGGAGGCTGGCGGGGGGCCAGGCAAGGTGCACAGGTGCCCGCGGTGCGCTCGCCATGGCCCTGCCAGCAGTAAGGCCCACTTCTCTCCCACAGGCCTCCTGTCTCCAGCTCCTCTCCTGAAGGCGTTTGATGTCGAGCACAAAGCAGTCTATGAATAATTTCCATGTCAAAAGGCAGAAGTTAAAACATTGCACTTTTTAAAGTTAAAATGAATTTTGCGGCCATGTTTATCACCACAGGGGGCACGTGGGGTGGAAATCCAGCGATCTCGCTGACTCTTCCCTGGGTCAGCACGGCATTCTGTTTTCTCCAAACCACCCGCGTGCGCCAGCCCCGGCCACTGTCTCCATTTCTTCAGTTCCCTTGAAGCAGCCGTTTTGAGGACAGAAACAGCATATGCAAAAAATTACATGGAGCCTGTAAACATACTCGTGGCCAAAACCTAGAGCAGCTTTTAGACATGCATCCTAGTGAGCCACCGAAAGTACTGTGATGATTTAGTTGCAGCCCATAAATAAAAGATCCAATTAAAGAAAAGAAACATAAGAAAAACACACATGTACTTTTTAAGGCTGCTTGGGGAAATGTATCCACTGTACAGACATGCACATTTTTTGTCTATGCCCTTCCTCATTCCAAAAGTTTTTAAGATAGCGTCAGGGCAAATACTGGCAGATGGAACAAACTGAACTCAACAGTTTAATGCCAGAAAGACTCCCTACCTGCACAGGACTCCCATTCCCACAGCTCTGACCCACCCCAGGTTCCAGAACCAGGAAGAATTAAAGGCACTTGTGTCACATGGCAGCTGGGTGCAGCAACGCCAAGTCACCTTGAGGCTGGCTCTGTTCGGACGTGGAGACATTAAGAACCAGGCTCTTAATCTGTGTCTAGTGATCACCTCCTCTCTCCTGACCTCAGCCAAAGTTTTGTCTGTGGGCGCCAGGCATGTTCCCCAAGGCTGAGTTCGTGCTCAAAAACCTGTGTGATTTTTCCTGATCTTCCAGGTGCAGGGCCTTCCTGTCTCTCCCAAGTCCCCTGGTGGTAGGAGTTCCTCTCAAGAGGGTTTCTCCTTGAACCCTAATATTGTCTCCTAAGGAAGAATGGCAAGAATGTGAACTTTGAAATCAGCAGATCTGGGAATGAATCCAGGGTCTGCCTTTTACTGTCCTTAAAGCCTTGACGACTTAGCTTCAATTTTCTTATCTTGAAATAGAAGGAGCATTAGTACCAATCCCAGAGGTTTTGGTGAGGACAAAATGAGATAACTCCTACAATGCACAGGGTCTGACACATAAGTATTTAATGCATGGCTGCACTGGTATTAAACGCACCTCTCCCCAAGTATGCTGGGCACCAGCTGTCTATCTCCTGAATCTCCCTGCCTTACCTGTAAAAAGGCTTTCCTGCAGGCCAGGTCTGCTCTGCCCTTCAGGTCCGCCCCCCTTACTGCACACCCCTCCCCCTGCACACTTTCTAGTCCTCATCAGCATGCTGCCCTGATTTGGCACAGCAGGGCCTACCTTGAACTCTTTTCCTATAGCCCAGTCTGCTCCAAATTCAGGCCCTCCCACCCTCTCCCCCACCACCTCCGTCCTATTCTGGTGGAAGTGAGAATGGAACAAATGCTTAAGTTTAAAATAGTGGGCATTGTCTTCAAGATCACTGTATGTCTCTTTTGCCAGGAAGATCAACCCTTCTGGTGTTTCATGACTTCTACACTTTATTTTAAAACTAGTAGCTGCAAGGGTGAACAAGGTAGACATGTGCTCGCCCTCTCCTTGCTTACAGTTTAGTGAGGGGATGGCACACAGGGCACAATGAATAAAATGCCCTGTCTTAACTTTGTCATTTACGTGGTCCTTCTACCTGGTCCTTCCACTTGGTTCTTGCACTTGGGTGAGTTAACTCACCTGTGCCTCAGTTTCTTCATGTGGAAGACAGGGTAAGGATAGCCTCTACCTGTGGTCCGACAAGCAGCCTCAGCTCTGCCCTCTCAGCAGCACCCAAACTGCCCGACTGTGTGAAGAGCCCCGAGTTACGTAACTCTAAATAGTTAAAACAGGGCCTGCACACTGTAAACGCACAGTGATTCGTTGTCACCGGCCGTAATGGTAAAACGAGACTCACGAAGCTTATCAGGCCTACAGGGATTGCTGCCACTCAGAGCCTCGTGTAGCTTGGCCCCACCTTTGTCTCTAGAAACATATGTGCAGTCATCCTTAGACATAGGAAGACAGCTTTCTGATTAACTCTCGCCAGCTCCGCCTTCAGGAGCCGCCGAGTCGAGAGGAGGTCTCTTTCAGTTCTGACCCCAGCTCAGCACTCCTTCTGAGAGGATAATGAATGAGCGTGGCCAGTGTTCCTACTGCAGTTAGCTGTTGCCTGTGAGATGTGTCAGCAGATATCTGCGAGTGTTTGGATGAATGAGAGATTATTTGGAGGCTATTTATAAATGCAGCAATAATGAGGAAAGGTTGGGGGAGGCATCAAGGATGAGAGGGACAGATGGAGGGGGAGAGGACACTAGAGTGTTAACAGTGAAGACAGAGGAGGAGAGTCAGAGAAGGAAAACATAAGGGGCGGTGGAGCCGGCCTAGGAACGTGCAAGCAGGAGCGTGGAGGGGATGTCAAGAGGGTGAGGGGAGAGGAGGATACAGGGGAAGAAGTCATTAGTCAACCAACAGAAAGGCTGGAGTTGGAACAAACGACACACACCAGGCAGATTGGAAGAAAGTGGAATAAGAGAAATGGAAACGAAACTGAGGATGAATATAATTCAATGCAGAAATGGAAAACATACAGTAGATGCTGTCTGTTTTATGTAAACAAAGGAGCAAAAGTGTGCCTGATACAAATTCCTGAGCTCCTCAGAAGTCACTGCTGAAAGGACTCCATGGCATTTTCATTCTGTCTTTGCTTTTTATTTGAAATGGACACACTGGGTAAACTTATAGAGTGTTTTTATCATAAGCTGAACTCCTAGTTATAGCACTTCAAGTACTGAAGTAATATATAATTTATAATAATATAATATAATATAATATAATATAATGCTCTGAAGGAAATTACAGTATGGATAAAGACAAAACTGAAGTGAGACTGTTAATGCCTATTTCCGTCACTCTCCTGAGCGTGCTTCACCAATCATAGCATATCTGCTATGAGACACAGCAAAGTCTCATGGCATCGCTTTAAGATAAATAGATGGATGTAGCATGGTTTTTATTTCACCAAAAGAGATTAAAGGACTAGCCAGATAATCTGTAAGTTATTCACAGAACTAGAAACACCATCCAAGTTTTCTGTTCCATTCTTTAAATGATCATCCATTCTGTTGATCCTTAAGAAACAAATGGACCTGGGAATTGGCCACTTAGGTGAGAATCCAAACTTCCTGATATGTTGCCTTTATAAACTGGAACACCTTATTTGGCCTCCCTGAGGTTCCATTTCCCCATGATTATTGTAACTGTTAGTGACAAGATACATACATAAAGCATTGGAAACAATAGACAGTCATTAATTGTAGCTATTACTTTCATGCAACAGAAATAGCAATAATCATCTTCATAGTCAAGGAAACATATCATTGCATTAGCGATAATGTGGGACTGCAAGGTTAAGTCAAGGAAGAAAAGGAAAATAATCACATGAAAAAGCATGCTGGAGTCAATTTATTACATAGCAAATGGAAATGTGTTCCATTATTGCCTCTGGGTCAGTATAACTAAATGGAAACAAGTACAGAAATTCAGCTACAAACTCCATGAAATGCTACTGAAGTGGAGGTTTTCCCTCAGAAGATGTCTCAGTCTGTACCTTATGTTTAAGGCAATGACATAAGTGGAAGCCAAACTGCTGTCATGCGCTGAATAACAACGTTTGGGTCAACAATGGACCACCTAGATGATGGTGGTCCCAGGAGAGGTCATGAAGCTGAGAAAATCCTATTACTCAGTGATGTCATAGCCATCACAGCATCATAGCGCAACATATCATTCATTGTTCGTGGCGATGCTGGTGTGAACGGACAGCGACCTGCACTGCCAGTCGCCCGGGAGTATAGTGCGTATATTATGCACAGGTCATGATGATGATGCTTGATAGTGACAACAAACAACTGTGTTACTCGTGCATATGTTTACTGCATTATACTTTTCTCATTACTTTAGAGTGCAGTCTTTCCACTTATAAAAGAAGTTGGCTGTAAAACAGGGCACTGTGTTATGCCTGCAGCTACCTCATACATCTCGGGTTTACCGCATCTCTTCATTGTTTCACTTTCTCTTGGGCTTGATTTACTCCCATATTGTTTCATGCGTACGGATTTGTAGCCTGGGAGCAATAGTCTGTACCAGACAGCCTAGGTGTGTAGTAGGCGGGACCATCTAGGTTTGTTTCAGCACATTCTATCATTGATGCAATTGCCAAACTGCGCGTTTCTCAGAACGTATCCCGGTTGTTGAGTGGCACAGGACTATATAAGAACAAGTATCACCTGGGTTGAAGCCTGATTTCGTGATTTTGAAAAGCCGGAGCATCAGCAGCAGCCAGTCCCTCCTGGACTTGATCGTCTGAATTTAAACCGTGTTTAGAGCCCTGGGAGGCACAGGCCTTGTAAGTCATGTAACCAGTATGTGGGGCAGGCATGGCTCATGAGGTCACATCATAAATGAGCCTCATTTTGTTTCTCTCTGTTACTCTGAAGTATTCATTAAGGTGTAGTCCTTCTGCTACCCCTGGATGAATATTTGGGCAAGTCCCTAACTTTTCTGGTCACTCTTAGGAGTACAGTCTCAGCTTAGTCATTGCTTTGTCTAACCCCGTGTAATAGTTGTACTTCAGACTTAAACTTGAGGCATTTCTCTTTCCCAGTGGCCGCCTGCTGCAGTTGAAGAAGGAAGGTGTGCCTTCTCTCTTCCCTCATGTAAGGTTTCTCCTCCTCCTCCCCCGCTGATCAGTTTCAGTTCCCATCTCCCACAAGTTCCGAGTCCGGGAGAGGAGTGGGGGGAAGTTCTTACCTTTCTGATGCTGTAATGAACTGGCATCGCTCTCTCTGGTCTTGGCACTCTAGTGGGGTCTTCTGAGACACCTACGTCACTGGTGACTTCTCTCCTGCCTTCCCTTCCTTGTAGTGAAATGTGGATCCAGCTCTGCCAGTTGGTTGGTTTAACGAGAGGGGATTGCACTGTGCTGTGTGTTTTTTTAAAAAGTGTTTTTATAAAGGACAGGTAGTTGTGTGTGCACTCACCTTCTCTATTGATAGTGTAAAAAACACAAAGAATAATTCAAATAAGTGAAAAGATGGAGATAAGTGAATCTGAGTAGAAATACCTCTGCTTGGCGTTAGTTTGGTGAAGAATTTACCAGTTATTCTGATTTGCAAGAGGCTGATGGTAACGGCAGACAGCCCATCCCCGGCTTTGGTAGGCTCCCCTCTGCAGGTGATGCACCTCATCTTCCTGTGAGCTGTTTTTGAAGGGAGACTATAGAAACTGCACTCCGGGGATGGCGAGAGAAAGGAGGGCGTGATCTGGAAAAGTATTGGCTTGAAGAGGAAGGTCTGTGAAGAGGATGAGTTTGTTTGTATTTTAGAAAAACAGATCACAATGCAATGAAAGGGGAAAGGGAATGATACATAATCATTCCTTTCAAAATCTTTTCAAACTGTTGTGAGTTTACAATTGTTCAAAACGTTGGTATCAGGCTCTAAATTCTCACCAAGTATTAGGTGGAGCCTTATGAAATTCTGAGTTTTATAAATTACAAAATGTTCAAATGTTGGCCTTTTCGTATTGCTTAAAATCTGTCATCACTAATACTGAATTCTGCGGCTGTCGTTTAGAAATTTATAGTTTAAATTAGCTACTTTTATAACCCCATGACTAGGTCCTCAGCTTAATGAGATGGGGACTGGTGACTTCGCATTCCCTGCAGGACCCAGCACACAACAGCTGCTGGGGGAATATTTATCAACTCATAACACAAACTCAGACTCACACTGAAACTTAAATCATCATTTGCCACAGAAGTTGCAGAATTTGATCATACTCACTGAGTTTTTCCTTGAAATGCATAGTGGAATGTAGAAGAAGTTTAAGAAAACTTTCTAACGCCCACCCCCCGCCCCCACACTAAATTGCCCAGGGAAGGTGGGGGAAGAGAGAAAGGCAGCATCTCCTCCAGGACACAGCACGCCAGGTGTGGCGGGAAGAGCCGGGATTCAGCCCCCAGCCTCAAACACTTCCAGATCGAAGGGCAGCAGCCACCACAGGCCAGCTGGCCTGCGCTTCTCCCCCGATGGCAGGCAGGGACGAGAGCAAAAGCAGCACATCGAAAGGAATTGTGCACCACTTCTGCCCACTCAGTGTCTAGTGAGAAATGATTTCTTGGCGCTCTCTCTGGCATTTTTTTAAAAATCCCAGCCCCAGCCCTCCCCCTCTGGTGTTTTTCTGATCTGATTGGAAATTCCCGAGTGTGTTTTGGGCTTTGTTTTAGAATGGGTGAACATAGCTGGAATTGCAGAGTGTCATCTGTTACACATTTGGAGAAACTTTTTCAAATCTAACTCGACACTAACCTGCTCACTCTGACCCAGAATTCCATGGAGATACTTGGTCTTCTAAAATCATAAACATTTAATATTTGTGTTCCTGAATTATTTTTTAAATGCAAAAGTATTTACATCTGGCATTTTGAAACCTTCTAAAGGAAATTTTCCAGACCCCTTTGCGAGTGTGATTTCTTAATAGAATAAAACTGCCATGGTTTTGTAAAATACTGCTCCGAGGCAGTAGACATCGGTCCAAAACACCCTCAGATTTATCAACACCAAATCCCCCGTCAGAAGGATGACATTAGCATTTCAGTATAGATGCGTTTGGGATCTCCAGTAACTTGAAAGGCTTCTATATTAGTATTTGGGATGAAACATAAGGCTAATTAATAAAATACGGAGCTAAGCACCGTGCCAAATGAAATAAATATTTATTGGAAATAATGAAAATGACTCTGCTGCAGTAGAAAGGCCCTGAAACTGTGCTCTGGAGAGTGCTGTGCTCCTGTGTCCTCGCAGACGCATGTAGGATGTTATGCCCGGATCTCCAGAACTGAGTGGGAGCAGGGCAAGCTTTGCGCCTCATGCCAGGAGCAGCCAGAGTCAAACAATACTGAATAAGTGTTTTGTGAATACCTTTGAAATCCCAAGAGAAACTGTAAAACTTAAATTATCTGAAGCTTAGTCGTATGGCTCCCAATTAAATGAGGTGTGTTTTTAACTACTTGTATCCTGCTGAAAAGTCCCCATAGCTTTATTTAAAAGCTGTAAAATGTGTTACTGGCGACAGAATTCAGCTTAATAAGTTTCAGAAGGTCTTGATGGTTTATTCACACTTCAGCTTATAAAAGGTGTAGGCAAGTACACAAAATCATTTTTCCTATCTTCTACACGATTGGGAAGGTACAGAATCCAGCTGTATTTCATTAAAGCAGTTTTGGAAAGTCCAAGACAGCCCACGAGGAAAAGAGGACTCAAAACCCAACACTTGGATCCTGTGGTTGGACGCGGCTCATGGCTCTGCGTGCGCCTCCCCCTCTGTGTCAGGATGACAGACAGCTTTAGGCCTCTGCTAACCTAAGGGTTTGTCATTGATGATTCAACAAGAACTCCTTAGACTTGTTTAGGATTCACAGTTTATAAGCAATTCTCAGTCATTCTGTCCCATAGTGGCCACTCTTAGTCATACATGCACCCAAAAGACCCTAGTTCCAGAGTAAGTGAAACCTTTGTAAACTCTTTTATGAGTCTGGTCCCATGGGAAAACATCTGATTCTGTGTCAATCACCTTGTGGATCTTTTGTTTCCCTGAAAAGAATTAAAAGGGGTTGGATCCTCCTCACAGTGCTTGCAGGGCCTCCTTGACAATGGTGGCTTTGTGCCTCAGTGCTGGGGTCGTCATTTTACACCGCAGCACAAAAAGGTGCGTTTTAGGCACAAGCCAGCGCTCAGTTCTTCAAGTTGTTATGTGAGTTTAATAATTTACATGTTCCTCCCTTTTCTTTCAATGTGAATATACCCAATACAGCCTCTGTCCCTCCCAAAGTTTGAGTTTTACAAAAGTGCTTTTGGCATAATTCACCAGCTGGGGTCATGCTTACAACCTAATTCACTGACTTCCTGTTTCGGAGCCTGGCAGAGGCAATGGTGAGTGGGCCCGAGACATGCATGCACTGGGAAAGGTCCAAGATTCGCCCACACCCTCCTTCCCGCACACGAGTCCTTCCAGCTGCTCTGCAGAGATGTGGTAAACTGACAACCCTACTGACTCCGTCAGAAAGCTGTGTGGAGTCAGTGTTTGGAGTGAGGCTTTCCCTTAGGGAAACAGATGTCCAACAAAACCTCCTAAATTCTCCAGAACTGATGAGCTCAGAAGGAGCATCAGTCCTATTGAGGGCTGTTTACTGGCAGGCCAGGATACTATGAGGTCTGTCCGGAAAAAGTCCAGCCATTGTAAATGTATAAGAACAGTTTGCACAATATCCATGTAACCCAGCAGCCAAGGAGAGTGGACTGGAATGCATATGTGTAAACAATGACGCCTTCACTGTACTGGTCAGTGGGAGCAGTAGTCGCCATTGAGTGAGCATGTGTACTGTGTGGCCATCACATTCAAAATGACTGAGCGATTAGAGCAATGAAACTGCATTAAATTTTGGATTAAGCTTGAACATTCCTCCACTGAAACTATCGATTCAGGAGGCTGCAGCTATGGGCAACTGGTGATTGGCAGATGACAACAACGTGTCCACTCATATATCATGACTTGTGCAGTTTTTTGGCAAAACATCAAATCACCCAGGTGACTTAGCCCCCCTAGAACCCAGATTTGGTGCCCTACAACTTCAGGCTTTTCCCAAAACTAAAATCCCCTTTGAAAGGGAAGAAATTTCAGACCATCGATGAGATTCAGGAAAATACAATGGGTCAGCTGATGGCAATGGGGAGAACTGTGTGAGATCCCAAGGTGCCCACTTAGAAGGGGACTGAAGCATCATTGTTCTATGTACAGTGTTTCGTGTATCTTACATCTTCAATAAATGTCTCTATTTTTTATATTATGTGGCTGGATAACTTCTGAACAGACCTCAGAGGTTTACTCCTGAAGCAAATATGAATGTTTCTTTTTCCATGTTCCAGGTAATGGAGCCAAACCAGAAAAAAAAAAGAGAGAGGTTTGTGACTCAAGTTCCTCTTAGTGTTTCCCAGCAGAGATCACCATTTCCATGATCTGGTCAGTTCAACAAATTGAAAGGACATTGGAAACTGAGTCCTCTGATTCTGGGACTGAAAACAGACCCCCTGTTTTATTTTTATTTTGTTCTGTGAATAACGAAAAACAGCAATTGTCCAGAAAGTGCAGGTTGTTCGAGCAGATTAAATCAGATCGCGGAGTCTGCGATATTTTCACAAAGCTGAAGCAGACACGCCCCCTCTGAGCATTTGTGCGTGCGCAAGCACAGACATACAACTGCAGTTATAAAATTGTTTTGGCTGCTTTAAAATGTAGCTTTTTCCTCCTCTAGAGCCTTTAATGAAAAAGTAGAGTCATAAATATTATTTATTGCAAATCTCTGCTGTGTTGTGGTTTTAGTTGTATTAACAATGACAAATGCATATTTTTAACATTTGAATTTAGTTTGATAGGATCTGGTGCCCTTCAGTGTCTCAGCAGAGCTATCCTGCCCTTTGTTCCTTTACTTAAGAACTTTTGAAGATTCTTGTCTGGCAAGAATTCAGGTCTTATGTCAAAGGCATTAAAACAATGCCTTGTGTAGGTTGAACCATAACATCATCACAAGCCTTTATAATAAAGCAGGGATCGACTGCTTTGCACTGGAACTCAATAAAAATGACTTCTCTAAGAGAGAGTAAGGAACCGTGATCATAAATAGAGCCCAATGGAAATCCTTGAAAATGGATTTTCTAAAAAATATTTGTTGCTCCACACGGATCATTATTTTGAATCTTTCTGTCACGTAACTCTTCCTGAAATAAACTGGGGTGAAGTGGAGAGCGCGCAAAGGCTGCTGCTGCTTTCCCAGTAGAGTGCCGTGCGTGCAGACTAGCTGGCCTCGGAGCCACTCTGAACAGTAGGGAGCAGCAGAGGAGTGTCGGAGCGCAACGTCGCTGGCCAGCCTCCATCAGTCCGGATGCTGGGAACAAAATCCAGGCATGCTCTCTCCTAGGGTGATGTTCAGTGTCTCCTGATGTGAAAGACGCTTTTAAACTGTACTGTGAATGTATCCGTTTTCAGAAAAATTGATAAATAACATCCAAACAAAACTATCACAGAGCAACTTATTTATACTGATAAGCTGTTTATTTATTGTAAGTTAAAGCTGTTCACTTTGGAGTAGTGGAGAATTCAGAAACAAATTCTGTGCAAGCTTCGCCATCACTGATAGCTAAAATCCAAAGCAGGCCTCAGGATAGTCACATAGGAGAGTCATCAAAACCAATGTCACTTCTGTGAGTACCAGTTTATACTGACTATTCTAGACATTTGCATCAATTTGCCATGCAATGTGTTTGTCACTCGCTGTGTGCTCAGACTACATCGTAATTCTGACCTAGTTCCCTTTGGCCTTAGTAACCTCCCTGGGGTGCTGGTGGAAATGGCGGTTACCGAAACAACACCGTTGCCACCCGCAGCCGCACTTACTGAGCGCCAGACACGGCGCAGTTCACATCTGGCACTGTTTCCACTTCAGGCCCCACTTTACCACAACTCCAAAAATGAATATTCAGTTCTTTGTCCTTAATTCTTCTCATCTCATAAAAGTACCCCCATCCACCCAACCAAGAAATGCAACAGTCATCCTGGACCCCTCCCTCTTTCTTACTTCCCACAACAGACTTGTGATTCCAGTTCTAAAAGAAATCTCAAACCATTTGCTTCTTTCCAACCCCACTGTCCCATCCTCAACTTGGTCCCCATCGTCTCATATCTGCACCAAGGCAAGAGCCTGCTGCTGGTGTTTCCCGCCCAGCAGCAGTGTGGTCTTTCTATCTGAAAACATGGATCAGATCCTAGCATTCCCCTGCCTGAAACCCTTCAACTGCTGCCCACAGAACTTGGAATGTAATCCAAACCCCTACGGCAGCCCACTAAGCCCTGCCCATCCCTCCACCTCACCCTGCACCCTCTCCAAGTTCTTTCTGATACATCACCTTCCCACGTGGTGTTGCCTCTGCTGTGTGATTTGGGGAAGCCACTTACCCTGCTAGGCCTTGGTTTTCTCCTCTGTGAAAGAGGAGGCTCAGTTCTTTTCCAGCAGTGACCTTTCTGCTCTCTTTGAAAAGACAGAAGTTCCCTTGACTTTGTCTTTAATAACCCTCCACTGAGCACCGACCCTGAAATAATATGAGAGGTTAGCCACATGTCCATTGGAAAGTATTTTCCAAGCCTAGTACAGGAATACAAAATGCTTTGAAACTGAGATGTGTATGTTAACCAGAAATGTTTTCAATTAATGGAAGGATGTTTATACCATTGGAGACACCTTAAAGCCTAAAATTACAGCAGGGTAGGAGGCTTAATCCTTAGAAAGTAACTTTAGTGCTCTCTCATGACTTCTATGTGAATGTTACTTGTGGGATGGATCTGCATTGGCATTCCAGCTCTCCTTTACTAGAGGTGCATTTTCAAGGTTTGTACTGTTCTCAGCAGCAGCACAGCATTGCCAGGTTTCCAATGTCAGATGGTTGGACACCCAGCCAGAATTCTGGGCCCGGTTTTCTTTCTTATGTTGCCTGTGGCAGATAATAAATAGCATGTTCCTAAACCAGTGTGCCATAGAAAAGGAAGGTGAATTCTTGAAATATGTTTATTTGTAAACTGAACCAATGCCACATCAATTCAGTCCCCTTCTCCAAACTTTGTTGAGTATCTGCTAGGTGTCAGGCATCCACCAAGCACCTGGCCTCAGCAAGTAGATCCTGGGCTCAGCTCTCCAAGGGCCCCTGGCCCAGCAGGCAGACCTGCATGCAAGCAAAGTATGTCAGAGATCTGGTGAAATAACAGAGGAAGGTGCTGTGGGCTCTGGCGCAATAAATGCTTGTCTCAGCATGGAAGAATCGGGCAAAGTGGAATAGTAATTACAAGTCAAAGAAGAAAATAGCATCCCAGGAAAGCAAGTCGGGTATGCAGACAAACAGGAAGTGCATCAGCGGTGTCCTTAAGGGGAACAGCTGGGACCCGAGAGGGTCTGTGGCCGGAGACAACGCTGGAAAGAAGCGAGTGCCATGGAGTGAAGGGCCTGCTCTGACCCGCGTGCTATCCATGAGGTCTGAACTGTATCCTGAAATACTAATAATAACAACAGTGTTATGATAACAACAATAGTGATGTTAGCTAACGTACTGAGAAGTCACAAAATGCCACTTTACATGAAATAGCTCATGGAAGTCTGCATAGCTGAAATTCCAGCCCAGAGCTGCTATCTCTTCGGCCTTCTTATGAAGCACTTTGTTATTCTACCTCCGAGAGAAAAGGAGACAAAACACTGTGTGACCCTGGGCAAGTTACTCAATGCCTCGGAGTCTCATTTCATCATCTGTAAAATGGAATAATCTGTAAAATGGGAGTAATTGAATTGTGAGAACTAAAAAGCAAAAACAGGTTTAGTTAGCACTGTGCCTTGCTCATGGCATGTCCCTGCTGTTATTGCCATCCTCGACATTATAATTAATTCTTAAGATGTTAAGAAATGGAACAACGTAGCCATATTTGCGTTTTAAAAGGTGGCTAAGAGGGCAGGGTGGAGGAAGCCTGGGGACAGGGCTGCCCTATTGCTACCTCTAGGGGGCGCCATTCACTTTGTAGTCAATATACATGTGCCCCTTGAACCAGTGCTGTGCAACAGAAACGGGTGGTAATTCACAGAGGATGAGAACCTGAATGGGAGAAGTGGAAAAAAAGGGGCTGGGACAGATATTTAGGACCTAGTAATTGAGTGGGTAAGGACAGCAAGAGAGTGGGAGCGGGCTTGACCATCAGCCGGGGTGGCCTGAGTAGGTAGGTGTGCCTAGGGGCAATGTGGAGCGGGGAAATCAGCTTGGATAATTATATGTTCCTGTGTCTCTAACTTCTTTCCAAAGGGAAAATAAACATGATTTCAGATTAGCAGTTTTTTTCTAAGTGTGTCTCTTCCTCTTACGAGTATAAATAATCCAGGTTGACTATGTTCTTAATAACATACCCCCATGAGGTTCAGTGCCAGGACAAATGTCAGAATCCTGTTTTGATTTTCTGGTATTGCAGTCTTCTGTCTGGCGAGACTGACCGTGTTATCTCTGAATTAAGGGTTTCAATCACCCGAGGCATCTTTTAAGTGGAATGCGGTACATGCAAATGACGTCTCCCAGTAGTTGTGGGCAAGTTCTTCCTTTTGTCAGTGCAAGTTTAAAGTACCTCATCCCACAGCTTGTGGACGTAAAGTTTTAATGACACAGAATATTTTTAAAAATCTGCCGTGTATCCTTTTGTAAAGACAACCTCAGGACATCCTGAGAATAGCGGAGACAGAAGGGAGTGGGGGTGTGTTCTTGCCTCAGCCCCCCGGCAAGCCTGTGCTCCTGGGTGACTCACACCCCTCAGATGGGGGGGTCTTCGGGCTGAGGAGCAGCAGGCAGGGGGCTGCCTGCAATGGTCTCAGCCGCTGTGCGTCCCAACATAACATTTATCTTCTACCTTACCGTTATCCTAAAGAAAAACAGCTAGTTTATAGCCCACACTGGCTGAACCCCATTAGGGGGTGAGTATGTTTTCCCCTGCTTTATCTAACTGTGATGCTTACTAAATATGCCACATTTTAAGTGTAGCTTCACCCCTAAGGGCCCAGTGTGTAAAGCACACATTTTACCTGAGGGCGATGTCACACTGCTCTAGCCTTTACCCACTGAAGCTTTTCTCTTCATTTGTTATAAAGCAGAATATGCCGTTTTATTTTTCGAATCAACTAATCATAATAAACATCCAACAATTAGGAAAACATATAAAAATAAGCTTTAAAATAACAAACCATCTGTATAATTGGATATTTTTATTGTAACAATAATAGCAAGTACCATTTGCTGAGCCCTGGTCTTATGTAAGCGCTGCGCTACATATTTTATATGTGTTTTGTGTTTAATCCTCACAGCCACCATGAAAGGTATATCACGTCTATTTACACGTAAGCAGGTTGGGCTCAGATACACCTGAGTCAAGGCTTCCTCCCAGACGCTGATGAGACCGTGTGTTAGACATGCCTGCAGGCCGTCTGAGAGCTGGAGCAGACGCCAGGGAAAGCCGTGGCCAGGCGTCCAGTGAAATTCTGTCTGGGCCCACAAGTACACTCTTGCTGCAGGGTAACTTTCCATGTCGTCTCAGCTGCTTTCGACTGTCGCAACCTCTGGAACAAACTCTTGTGGGCCTGTTGACCTTCCAGGTGTAATTCAGTTCCTCCTCTCTTGTGATGTCCATTCGCTTCACCAGCTGCCCTGTCTCCACATGCACCTTTCATTCCTCCATTCTCCTCTCTAAAAGTATTGAGCACTTTCCATGTGCCAAGCACTGTTCCAAGGACCAACATACAGCAGTCAACAAACTGACTATTTTGCATCCGTCCCTGTTCTGTGGAGCTTAATTTTACTGGACACAGACAGAACATAAACAAGTAATCACCCTGAATCCTACTTTGAAATCAAACCTCCTTTCAATCGCATACATGACTCCAGGCTTCTGACCAGCCACACATCAAAAAGCCTTGCAGGAACTTTTCCTCACCTGCCATGTGCAGTCTGCTTCCCTTTCTTAGCTGTCAGAATTCATTGAAGGGATAGATAGCCCTGGCCTCAGGGTCCCTTACTCAGAAGCGGGAGTCATGAGCGAGGCTGTGCAGGTCTATTAACTTTTCTGTATCAGTTTTCCTCTTTATTGCATGTGCAGCCTCCCCGTAGCTACAATGTAAGAGAAACTAGCCAGTCATACAGTCTTTATTCCAGAAGAAAGTGTCTGCCTCACATCATTTCCTTCCATCTTCAACTGGATGGAATAATCTAGAAGAAAGCCTGATGCCCCATTTTTTATGTCAGTTCTTGCCAGATGCCGGTATCTCTCTCCTGGCCCATGGTCTGGCCCCTTGAGCTCAGCAGATCGATAGGTGCCCCTGCCGTTGTACTCACCTTCTGATAACACTGTACTGTCGCTCTTTTCACAAAGTTGTCGCCTCCTCAACCTTGTGAAGGGGACAGAGGCATGACTTCCACCTGACCCTCTCTACCATCAAGTGGAATATCGTAGACCCATAATCTTTTTAGGAGCTAGTCCCAAGCCCTGAGCCAATGTTCCCATTTATAAATGATGGTATGATAGCACGCATTTCTCCCATAAAGTGTAGCCAAGTGTAAGTGGCCCCCTCAGAATCTTAATAATGCTATAAATATTGTACAAAAATATGTGAATTTCTTCTAAGAATAGTCAGTTATCCACAACTCCTGCTCGTTTCCACTTCTAGCAGCAGCACAGGAGTTAACGCTCCTGGGGGCCAACTGTTGGAAGTAAAAGCTGCCGACTGGAGGGAGTCACAGTGACCTCTGTAAGAAACCACAGCAACAAGGAGGTAGTAACCAACACGTGCTCACTTGTGGGAGGGTCTATGCTGATAGCTTTACTTATATGCATCTTTTCATCCTCCAACAGCCTTTGAGATAGATGCTATTGTTTTATCCATTTTTCAGATGAGAAAATTAAAGCACGGAGAGGTTAAGTAACTCACCCAAGACTTGCCAGCTAGTAAGTGGCGGAATGAGGATTTGATTCCAGGCTGTGTGTCTGGAGTCTCAGCTCTGAAATCTCTCTCCATATGAGCAAACAGTGAAGCTGTGATGAGCGGTAGGTGCTGAGTGGCTGGTTGGGCTCACCCAATGGGAGTGGCGCTCCCACACCAGCCATCAGCCAAGGCATACAAACCCGTGCCTTGAGAAAGTGGCCCATTGTCATACATCATAGGTGTTTGGGTCCCTAGGAATGTGAGCTCCTCAGTGCCGGGGTCTGTGGGCATTCAGACTTCACTGAGCCCTCCTCCCTCCATAGTTCAGCACACTTTGTATTTCTCATTTGCACGGAAGCACCCCTTCCCCACCACCAGACTTCTCAGTGTTTTGGGAGGAGGCGAAACCCTGGGAGAGAAATATCTGAGTTTGGAGATGATGCTTCTTCTTAAAGAGAACACTAGGGGTGGGGGAGGGAAGCACAATTTCCTATGACTTTGAAAGAGGAAATAATTTTCTACTTGACTCTGGAAGACCAGGGAAATGCCTCCCCTAACAAATTCCACTTATTAAAGCTACTAGGTACTAGTTACTTAATTTAAATACAGCAGCAGACTTCGACAGAATAACTGGAGTTTATTCCCTGTGCTTTCTGTTATAAGGCTTTCAGCTAGAATTCCAAATTTGTGTGAGAACAGAATCTTGTAGCCTTTTTCTTTCATATTCTTTGAGCTTTCTATCCTTTTAAAAAACATTTTATAGTGGAAAAAAGTAGGCTCGAACTATTATGTTTTCTATAATGTACTTCCAGCTCTTATTAGTCAGTAGAGTAACTCCAGTAGCGCAAGCCCCAAACCTCGGGGGCTTCACACAACTCAGATACACCTCCCGCCCACTCTGCGTCTCCAGCTCTGGGCAGCGGAGGGCTGGGCTTATCATAAAGACTCAGATGCAGACCTCGGCAATGGCGTCCACTGTGACACACACTTGCAGGGGAAGGAGAAACAGCAGCTTACAGTCAGGCTCTTAAAACTCTGCCTGGAAATAACACCCATTGCCTCACCTTTCCACAGCCAAGCCAGTTTCAGGGGGGATGGAGTTGTCCATCTGCAGTGTGCCTGGAAGCACAAGAGATGGAATATTTGAAAACAGCGTTTACCTGTTTATAAATGTATTATATCCTCCCATAAACCTTAATTTACGATGCTGATTTCTTAGCAGTGAGTACTTAGGCCAGAAACAATGAGTTGAGATAAGCAGATTTTAGGATGTGTTTTGAGGCAACTTCCCCAAGTACAGTAACGCTGCACCTGTACGAGCTCCCTTGTGCGCATACACACAGTCTGCCCCCACTACCCACACCAGCAGCTGCCAGCTCTGTCTTGCAGTAATCAAGTAGAAATCAGAAATCTTGTCACACCCACTTTTCTGTGGCTACGGTTTTGATCACCTCTTGCAGTAAAGAATTTATCATAGCATCTATCTCTCATGCCTGCCAGCTGCAGTCTGCACAAATGCTCCCTCTCCCTCTCTTTCTCTCTCTCTCACACACACACCCCTGATCACCTGTTTGCCCTGTGGCCAGATTGGAAGATTAGATACTAACAAAACCCAGCTCAGCAATACAACCAAATGTGCCTGCACGTTCTGATTGCTCCCATTTCGACTCAGGTTGTTGTCTTAAGTACCTCGTTTCTTCTTTGCTGCAGCCTCTGACGTTGTGCTTTTTTCTAAGAATGCCCGTTGTGCCCAGCGCTGAATGGCCTCTGCACAGCTGTGTGATAGCACAGGAAAGGCAGGACTGGCTGGGACAAAGAGACGTTGCAAGATGCTTGCGACTGCCTGGGTTCCAGTTCTGGGATGGCCATGCGTTATTCCTCTGGCAAGTATTACTTAGCCTCCCTATGCTTGAGTTTCCTAGTCTGTCATATTGGATTAATAATAGTGTCTACCTCACAGGGATGTTGTAAAGGTTAAACAAGATAGTATGTATAGCATATTATATAGATATATATATATGTCATATGCATATAATAGTATATATTATATAATATGTGTATATTGCTTATAACAAAGGCTGCCGTGTAGTAAGCACTTTAAAAATGTTGGTTCTAGGTGTGGTTCTTGGGTCCCAGATGCAAACTGAGATTTAGAACAAGCTGGAATTCACTGTGGAATAAGGCCAACCCCATAGTGGAGAGTCAGAAAGTAGAACGACGCCGTGGTAGAAAGACCTAGAATAAAGAGGATCATGCCTTTTTGAAGCTGGTTGAAGAGGTGGAAGATGGACAACATGGGAAAACCTTGAAGACATTATACTAAGTGAAACAGACCAGTCACAAAAGGACAAATACCATAGGATGACACTCACAAGACATGCCTAGCATGGTCAGATTCGTAGAGGCAACAAGCAGGATGGTACTTGCCAGGGGCTGGATGGAAGGGAGGGCGGGGACGCGCTGCTTCGTGAGCAGAGTTCCAGGTGTTGGAGAGGAGAGGAGCTCTGGGGCGGGCAGTGCCGCGGCTGCGGCAGTGGGAATGCTGCTGCACTGCACGCTTCAGACAGGTCAGAACGGTCGTCTTTGTATTATATGTAGTTACCACAATGTTTAAGGACTAAGGAGCTCTTATAAAGTATGGGCTTTGGTATAAATTTTGATTCCTTAATGGTAACAAATGCACCATACTAATATAAAATGACAATAATAGAGGAAACTAAGTCAGGGGTATATGAAAAAAACCTCAGTATTAGCTTCACAGTGTCTTTGTAAATTTAAACTGTTTCACAAAATAAAATTTATTTTTTTAAATGGCTGTAGAAGATGGGAAGAAGCAGGTGAAGAACTCGTTCGGCTAGAGTAAGGGACGGTTGTGACTGCTGGCGAAATCATTACAAATCTGAAAGCAGAGTCTATGAATGTGGGTGAGAAGGGAGGTGGTGAAGAGGGACGGGATTTAAGAAATGAGAAGACTGGTCACCGCAGTAGGTGGACAGATGACCACTGACACCAGCTGGGAAGGGATTCAGTCGTCACACCAGGAGGACCCGCGCTCCCGCTGCTCCCGCTTTGCACACGTGCGGGAGGAGGTCATATCGGAGAGATGACTAGACCTGAATCCCTGGAAGTTTCCTTGAAGTAAAACAAAAAGACAATTAGGAATGAACTGAACGATACAGAACAGGACGGGAGGCACTGGCCTCAGAGTCCCGCTGGTCTGCTGGCAGAAGTAGGTTTGAGCATGTCAGACATAATTATACGCTCATGTCAGATGTCAGTTCTTATAAGATTGTACCATTTTAAATTCTTGTCCCTAAAGTACCTAGAAAGTCTTCATGAATCAAATCCAAATTCAACACACTTTTAGCACCCATGAAGTTCTGTATTCCCCATGTTGTTTAATTCTCATAATAACTAGTAGTATTACTACCATAGAGTATTATATGAAGAAACTAGAATCAAATCATTTCAGTAATAAGTGGTAGGGGAAGGAATCAAACTATGATCTTCTAACTGTAACCATGAAAGAATGAACTGTGAGTTTCTAAGCTCCTGTGATAACTGTCAGGCCAAATGAAGTCAAATCATTTACGGTGATTTGCCATCTGCAAAATATGCCACCGTATATTTGCCATCTGTATATTTTGCCACCATATATTTGCCATCTGCAATATACGGTGGCGAGGTGTTCGCCTAAAGGCCAGATCCACCCAGACATCCTGGCTGTAGAAGGGGCACTGAAGAGAGGGCGCGGGCACAGGACAGCACCGCGGAGTGCCCTGCTACACCCCGCCCGGTGCCACAACGTCAGCAGTGCTGGCACCATGTGGGGCACCTGCACCCTGTGGAAGGAGTTCAGCACGTGTGGGTCTGGCCCAGCAACGTGGGAAGAGGGTGAGGAAGCCGGGGCGCGGGTATAGGAACACATGTCACAGTGCGGGCAGAATGACAGGGACCCGATGTGGACTTGGTGTGAGGGGGACAGAAGAAAGTAGGCATCAGGTGGGGCTGCCAGAAAGACTGAGGGACCTGGGCTGAGGCAGAAAATCAGTAAACAGTCCGTGCCATTTGTGAAGAAATCTTTAAAAACCAGCACTATGCTATAAACATGCCAATATTAGACCCATCATGTTTTTGAGCTTTCCTAGATGGCTCCCGAAAAAGGAAAGACATGTACGAGGATGCAAAAATGGTGTGAAAAAATTAGCATAAAACCTTCTAATATGCTCCAGCTCAGCCTCCACGGCTGTGATGCTTATAACACATAGTAGGTGTACAGTAAATGCTTTATGAATGAATGGTTGCAATATGGAACAGATGGCATTTAACACTTGTATGTGCCGTGCGTGTGAATGTCTTTGGGAAGTTTTGGTTTAGGTGTTTTTTTTTTTAATTAAATCTATTTACCAATATATATTCTGCTTTTGAGGTCAGGAATCATGTAATTAATGTCATCTTTATAGCTATATATAACTAAGCACTTAGAGGCTTTTTTCATTTAGATGGGATCAAAACTGATACAGTTTTCTAAATTACAGACTAGGTTAGCATGATGTTATTTTATTTCAAATGCTTATCTTAGACCAGCCTGCTTCATGCTGGACCATTATGAGAACCACTCAAGTGAAGAAGTAAAGGCTGGGCAACCAACTACATTGCACGGGAGTTAGGGTTAAAAGATCCAAGGATCTCTTCTGACTCTGAGCCCATTTTTCTGTGACCCCGAATAATCTGAGGTCAACGTTCTCTTTGCCGCCTGAGGTAGGCTGTAGTTCTTGAGTGTATTGTCTTCACTGTGCACACCACTGATTCCGTGCAATGCAAGCTCAGGCTACGCAGCCTGCAGCCCTCACAGGACGTGCCTGGGAACCTGGGTGGAGGGAACCAGAGTGCCACACAGGCCACTGAAAAGACATTGATTTCTGGAAAGTGTGAGGATGCTCTTGACATACTAAAATGTCTCTCTTTGATATTTTGAAAAATTTAGACTTTTGGCTAAAGCAATTAGAAGTCACTGCTGATGACTTAACACTGGATCGGATCTGACCTAGCAATCTGTACATCTTCTCCCTTCTGCTTACATCTTGTGCCTCAACCAGTTCAGAACTTAAGCAACTGGCAAGAGGCATAAAAATTCATGACCTAGTTTTTGAATCTTTACAAGATGCATAGACAAAAAGTATTTTCTCCGCACTAATTAATTGACAAGTCTTGGGACATAACAATTTAGAAGCTTTCCGTTTCTAAAATGGGTGCCCAGAACATTACTAAGTGGTTTGCTTTTAGGAAAGATGCATTGGTTTTAATTAATCCATTGTTGAGCTTTTCAATGGCAATAAATAAATAGAATCTTTGTGTTACTCTCTCTCCTCATTAATCAAAAGAGAATAATATAATTCAGGAGGACAAATGTATGACTAATCCTTCTCTTTCATGTCTATTTTTTCTTCTTCATCTCTTGACTTCCATGTATTTGATTAACCATTCAGATAGCTACACAACGTGGAACTATAAAGTTCCATAATTATTGCTTCGTATCTTATCCAACATGTGAACTCAGAAAGCACATTTTTCTTCTCCCATCACTTCTGTTCTGATCAGTGTAATATCTTGTGGAGGCAGGACTGAGGCTGAGAGAGAGAACCTTGGGCCACTGATCACTGGGTTTACAGAAGAGATACCTGTCTCAGGGAAGCCCGTTCCTCTCTTCCTGAGAAAACCAAGCCAATAATCATGGCTAAGAGAGAGGGAATCTGAGTTCATCTGATGGAGAAACTTTTAAACACCATTAAGTTTGTAAATATACCTTTGATACTTACATCTGAAATAGTTCAATTTAGGATAGAGACTGCGGAGGTGTTCACAGAAGCCAAACGTCAGGTCAAGGTCACGGGTCCTCTCAGGAAGATAGAGTGCCTTTTAGAACCTGGCTTCAGGAAATGGGGAAGAGAAGGCCGTCAAGAACCTTATAGCAAATTCTCATTGCAAAAGAATTCAGCCTCTGTAAACATTTTAAAACCCTAGGGTGTGTGACCCCAAATATTCCTGCTGCTCCTCATATGGCATTGGAAGAAAACAACAGCAAAAATAATGACAATAGAGAGAAATGTTTTCTTTTTTCAGCCAGAAAGCAGATGAACCCAAATGATCCCAATAGTAACTTTTTTTTTATTGTGATGAGGGCATTTCAAAAATAAGTTGCAAATTTAGGAAAATACATTTTTAATAGAGGGTAATTAAAGTGCTTTAGTAACCGATGGAGTACTCTTGGAAACTTAAACTTGGTCAAACCGGCGTTTATTTAGTGACTTCTGGACTTAAACAAAGCCAGTATTTGTGTGTTGTGCAGGGAGGGGGAGAACGAAGGAAACCAATGAGCTTGTAGGTAAACATGTCACTTTTATGTAACTCTGAAGCCTCAGCCCTTCTTTCTGTTCTCTCTGTTTTGGGGACCTCATCCAAGCTCAGGGCTGCCGTGATGTCATCCATGGAGATGATTACTTTGGAAAAGAAAGATTTACAAAGACTGTGATGGGAAAATATCGGGTAGGCTCTTCTGCATACACAGGATCAGACTTCACTTCAGAGACAGCCAAATTCCATCATCTGGGAAGCCATCTGGGGGTGAGACTAGTTTCCCTCCCTGATTAAAGGAAAGGGAGGAGGCAGCAAGAATATACAACTTCTGACTTCTGCCACCCCACTGTCTAGCTCAGCTATGTTCTTCGTAACTGTGTCCCCTTCAGTCTGTGAATTGAATGTACAGGGAAGACCATTTCAGCTCCATAGAAGGAATCATGGTAAACACTTAACCTATTATGTTACAATTTGATGTTATATGTTAAAACTTAGCATTTTATGTGAAACAAGGTTGGTGGCCTCCAGAGTGTATTGGGTGCCACAAGTAAGGTTGTTCGGGTCCAATGGCCATCTGTAGGAGTGTCCAGAAAGGAGATTTCTGCGTTGGGTTAGAGCCTGTGCAGAGGGCCCTCTGAGCTCACCGAGAACTGTGAGCACTGCGTTGGCAAGTGTGAGCTCCCTTCTGCAGTCGGGGAGCTGCAGAACTGGCCATGACCTCAGAGGCCATTTCACTCAGCCCTGTACAGAGAGGTACAGGAAGTACCATGTCGCCCTTTGGGCTCCAGACCCACTCCTTCAAATGTTGTCCCGTTCAGCCTTAGGGGAAGAATTCATCCCCGCTTCTGAAGCATCTCCACCTCTACTTGACATTATTAGTGAAACCACCATCCTCCCAAATCAGAGGTATAGACCCTCAATGTCACCTGCCTTCTCTTCCCTTTGCTCATTCCCCCCATCACCACTGCAGCATAGCCTCCAGGCTGTCCAAAACTGCCTTGTGAATGTCCCCGATTCCAGTCACCCCCTCTCTAAGCCATGCTGCAGACCATCACCAGCTACCACCATCTACACACAGTCTCAAAGTTGGAGAAACCAGAGAGCTCATCTTGTTCTCCCTGCTGTCTCATGCATGACTTACTGGAACATTTCCTCTCTCATCGGTAGTCCCTTCTCAGAAGTCATCAGTGGATTCTCGTGCCTATAAGACATAACGTTCTTATTCTCTAGGTTTGCACTCATGCCTCCCCTTTCATCTCCTGCCAGGTCTGACCCCAATTTACCTTGCCAGATGGTCTTTCGCCGACATCAGCCAGTGAGGCTGTTTTTTGCACTATTCCATGAATGCACTTGCACCTTTCTGCCTCTGAGTTGCAAGTGACAGCTAATCAACCTAACGAACCTTAAAGAACCATAACAAAACCAGCTCCTGCTAAGTGAAAAAGGCCATGGATAGAGCTGCTTTCCTCACTCTTTGTCCCAGGAATCTGTCTCTATCTTGCTGGTTTCGCTCTCAGGTCACCCATCTCCCCGTAGTGATAAAATGGCCACCAGTAGCTCCAGAATTACATCTTCTGAATGAGAATCATGGAGAAAGAAGAGTTTCTCTTTGCCTTTGGTTCTTGCCAAAGCCTTAGGATCAAGTCTCATTGGACTAACCTGGATCATGGATCCAATCTGAAGCTTCACACTGACCAGATGGATGGGGTGCTTTGATTAGCAAGGTCAAGTTCATCCCCACCTGAATCACAGCACTAAGGATAAGATTAAGGAAAATCAGAATGCCGTTACTATAGAAAGTGGGAATGGAAACTCAGTCATTTCCTCCACCCCAAATGCTCTGCCAAATGTCCTCAGCTTCTCCAAGGCCCAGCCAGGTCCCACCTCCCCCAGAAGGTCATTTTGTAAACCGCTGACTCATTATGACCCCTGTACTCCTACCTTACATGTTTTCTGGGGCATCCCAGGTCTCTCTAGCTGACCACTAAGGTCCTTGAAGGCAGAGGCTACATCTCATGCATCTTTATGTCTTGGTTTCCTCACTGCACCGAGGACTATTGTGCATTGCATAACTGATACGTACACATTGTGTTGTTGTTGATGACTTTTGCTAACAGTCCTGTGCACGTGTGTGTCGGGAAGAGGGGCGAGGTGCACGGGAAAAGCAGATGTGGGCCTCTGTGGAAATGCAGCAGCAGGCAGCCCGGGCCTGGTGGCCGCGGATGGAAGCAGGCACTTGGCCATCTTGTAGCCAGGGCTGAGGCCTCGGCTAGAGGGACTTGCATCCTTACCTGCTGGGCGGTGGGATGATGAAACTATAAGGTGCACTGAGTGCAAGCTTTTTGTCACACTGCCCTCAGTTTCAGCAGCAAGGACAGAAATCCGTAGAGCAAAAGGCAAATTAGAGGAAGGAACAAAGACAAAGGAGGAAGAGGGGCATTTTTTAGGGGACATAAGGAATGAATTAAGAGGAAAAAGTCAAGATTGTGGCCAGAGGGGACAAGACCTACTTGTTCTCAGTGAAAATAAGGCCTGTTGGCCCTCCTACTTTCCACTTCCAGCCTACGTTTACCTGGTTTTTTCTGTGTGTGAGATCTGAGTGTGCGTTTTGTTCAGAAAACCTCTCTTTCTCTTTCTTTCTCTGTTTCTCCAGGTACCATCAACATTCTCTGCTCCAGTGATCCTTTTTCTCAGTAACTACTTCCATATGTTTGTTGACTTCTATTTGTAAAATAACTTTAAGAAAATTCTTGTTGCTAAGGTCATGGCATCTTGTTTTCACATTCCTTCCAAATGGGAGGAATTTGGTATGGTTTAAACGTTTTAGAGAATGCGCTGTGTGTGAAACAAGATCTTGTGTTGTATAGAGTTGATCTAAAGAATACGTTTGGGATATTTTGGGGTTAACCCTGGGTCCAGTGAGAGAGAAAGGCTTGCGTTCTTGAAGACTCCCTAGCAAAACAAAACCACAGGCCATTATAATAGAGCTGGGTGAGACTGAGGAATCACATACCTGGGTTCTCAGATTTTAATATGCTTAAGTGTCACCTGGGGTTCTTGTTAAACAGATCGATTCCTGGGCCTTACTCCCAGGGATTCTGATTTTGTAGATCTGGGGCGGAGCCAGGGTTTAATAAGCGTCCTAGGTGACTTACGAGAGTGGTGCATATACCACGCTTTGGGGCACACTGACTCACACCAACCTCCTGCTTTTAGGCAGGAAGAAGCTTCACCAGTAGTTGTGAAGTGACCTGGTGGGCATCACACTGCCATTATAGACTTACCTCTCCGAGCCTCCGTTTTCTGCTCAGTAAAGCAGGAATAATAACAGTGTCATCTATTTCTAAGGGTTATTGGGAAAATTATACATCATCATATGTGTAAAGCAGTGTGCCTAATGCCCAATACATAATACATTCAGGTTGATGCTGAATTTATTATTATCAGCTCATTCTTTGTGGTACATTATTTCCCTCCTTGAACTGTATTTACCTGTAGAGCTTGCTGGAAGGGGCAAAGGCCATTTGGGGTGGACTGGCCAGGCATCACTGGGGAGCAAGAGAGGTTCTTCCGAGCCGTGCAGAGAGACACCTTCCCTCGGTTCTGGCCACGTGTTTCCTCGGGCAGTTCGGGCAGTGGGTGACGGACACAGGACTTGGCTGTGCCCTTGTGAAACCTGCCCAGCAGGAGCTTTTCCTTGGTCCTCTCGTGGCTGTGAGGGAAGAGGTCTGTCATAAACAGCGATGTTTGATTAGATGTGAAGCAGACAAAAAGTCAGTTGTTGGGGGCTGACGGTGAAACCCTAGTGAAAGGTCATGATGAGAACTTTCTAGAATGTTTGTGCTGAAAGGAACCTCAGCAAATGTCCTGTCCAGCACCTTCCCCTCCTCAAGTAATAAGCGAGAAAAGTGCCTGGACTGAGGCAGAGCGAGGGTGAGAGCCCAGTTAATTCCCTTCCTGACCAGAAATAAACAAACACGGGTACCTGCCTTCGAGTGTTAACAAAAGGGCCTCAGAGCCCAGTGAGAGTTTCCTATGTAAGCACAAGTTCATAACCTCGTAATGAAGACTGGGAGCACATGTTTATGCATGGGTGTATTTTCTAATTGCTCTCAGAGTGTCATTGTTTCCTCCGCACCCCGGGGAGCAAAACCAGCCCTGCTTAGTCTGAAGGAACAATTCTGATGCAATGAGAGAAAATGAACCTTTTTTCCTTTGTGTCTGACTTGACTCCTCGTGCACAAAGAGCCTGTGTCCCGAGGAGCGGTAGAGATGGCAGTCGGATCCTTACAATCACGTTTACTGTTCACCTACACAAGGGGGCCGTCTGTCAGGTTTAATGGTTCTCTCTTAAAAACAGCAACAACCAGCCAGTTAATAAAAAACAGCCCTCGCCAGTCCTGCTTGAGCTGGTTAACTTAGATTTACATGAACAAATGAAAATGTAAGTGTAACCTTGGTCTGATGTGAGCGCACACCCCTACCTGGTTGGGTTTTTGCCTACGCCCGGGGCACCTGGCCTAGCACTTAGAGCTGCGTGCTGAAGTCTCATCTCTGTGGACAAAATCAAATGAGGGTTGAGTCAAAGAAGCCAGGCACAAGGAGGGCGCTTTGCCGATATTTCTGTGAATACCCTCCTCTCCTTTCTTCTCCAGTTGTGGGACCTGGTGTGCGTCTGCCATTGTGAGGCTACGGAAGGGATCGGAACAAAGACTCGTAGACGTGCCGGGGGAGCGGTGGCCACTGGGGCCGCTGGGTATGCTGGCCTCGGCCCTTGTGAGGGGTCAGCCGGGATCTGTGAGAGTCCAGAAACCGCCACGTCAGGAAGAACCACTGCTGTTCTCAGCAACGGAGACTGGCGGCAGCTGCCAGCACTTTTTTTTTTAACTTAGACCTCATACTGTTCCTATCCTGCTGATTCTTTCAGTGCTCGTCTCAGAGGGGCAGATGGTGACAGTTCTCCAGATGTTGCCGCTTTCATGTCCATCTGATGTTTAGACAGTGTGCCAGGGTTATTTGTGTCAACAGGATCGCACACCCAGCGCATGCACAACCAGATGGCATGTGTCACCGGCCGGCCATCGGGGTGGCCTCTGCCCTGCACAGGTGGAGCTGCTGAGCCCGCACAGGGCCCCTCACATTTCCCAGCCCTCCGGATGTACTGTGGCTGCACCCTGCCCCTCTGGAAGGCTGGCATTTGCATCTGATGCCCAGGGTGGTTTCTGGAATGGTGGGGTATCTCCGATCTACTTGTCCTTCTCCTTTACGTGACTTCAGTGAGTCCCCCCAAACGCCGAAGACCTGGGTACGAAGAAGTGTCTCATTCTGACCTCCAATCCTGTTTTGCTAGGAGGCTGGGATGTTAGTAACTCCTCCTCTTTGTCACTTCCCCTTTCCTCCCCCTCCCCCACCTTCTGGCTGCCAGCCCCAGGACATGTCCCAGCAGTGCTGCAGAGGCCTGAGGGCCCAGGGCCGCAGATCCTTTGGTAGCCTGTGTGGTTTTGCCTGCCCCACACCAGGCCTGCTTTTGAGAATCCTTCATGGGGAACTGTTCTTCCTCTTCCTCTACTCGATTTTAGTGGGACCTTCCTATCACAGTACCTCACCTTGATGGCCACAGAATGAGCCAGATGGATTTCCTGTCTAGAACTTTACTAATTGAAATGAAAGAGGGAGCCTGCCTCCTCAGTCATGAAGCTGGGCAGACAGTCTTGTGATCGCTGCTGGCAACCACATTTTCATGCTTCAGGGAAGACAGCCATGGCAGGAGCCCTAAGCTGAGTGTCATAGAGAAGACCGTTTGCAGTGGGTGGGTATTTGAGTGAGGCCTGGAGCAGGGGCTCCAGGCAAATCCCTTCACCCCTCTGTGGCTCAGTCCCCACCTGTGGAAAACGAGGGTGATAACAACACCCATTTTATGGAGCCATTGTGAGGAGGAAATGTTCTAAAAGACAAACAGAGCTCGGATAGGTTCTATCATATTAGCAATCACTTAAATAGTAGCAATAATAGTAATAGTTGTTTCACATGGAGCCTGTGGACCTGGTCTCTTATATTATGGTTATGTACATGGCTTCTGGGAAATGGGACTTGGCAAATGGGCAGAAAGACCAATGGGGTGCAGGAAGAGGAAGATGCTGGGGTGACCTCTTGCTTGCAGGACTGTACAGAGAGCAGTGGTGAAAGCTACCACCCACCCTCAGCCCCCTCTCCAGTATAAGTACAGAGGGAAAATCCTGAACCCCAGCTGCCAACTGTGGAAAACCTGGACACATGCCTGCTCTCTGCTTCCTCCTAAACAGGGCTGCCTGCGTGGGAGAGAGGGGGTGAAGGTGAAGGGTGGGAGGAAAGTGGCCGACAGATGGAGTGAGGAAGTCTGGCGAAGAGGATACAGTGTGGGAGAAGGCTTGACGTCAGAAGCAGGAGGGGTAGGTGAAGAGGGTGGGCTGAGATTCTCGTCTGTGGATCAAAAGGAGCAGTGAAGAAAAGCAGCAGATGAAAGAGGAGTGTGAGGCCGTGCAGATGGGAGCTGGCTCCTTGGGGGAGGAGGGGGCCCCTTCCCTGTCTCTTTTATGGCCCTAAAAAAAATGCCCTGTCTTCCCACTTGGTCAGACGCGCACATTTACAAACCCACCAGCTCCTTGAGCTCTTGTCTGTGCTTAAAGGATGCGATTAGATCCTGGACTTCGTTTGTGCGTTTCTATGATACTGATGCAGCTGTGTAAGCCATGGTGGTTTTGTTTACATTTCCTCAGACTCTCCCTTTATGAATTTTGCTAAACTGCTTGGTTCTATTTTTCTCTTCTGTTTTTTTCCCCTCCGAGCCCTGGATCTTTTTGCCCATGTGTATATAAAATTCCCAACTCCCCCCCATATTTGACCTAGTAGAATAGTCATTTCATGTGGCTCAGCTGCATTTTTTCAGGTTTAGGTTATAACTCTAGGTCTCCAGAGGAATGGGACCATACCACCTGCCCTGAGTACCTGCCACTGAGTTGTGGCCTCATGTGATGGGAAGCAGGTTCGCTATAGAGAACGGAGAACAGACAGGAGGGCAGCTGCCACCTGGGCAGCTCCTTTCCACGCCGGGGCTGCTTCTGTGTTCAAGCTCAGCCTCCTCACCCTACCCCACCGCACAGGCACGCGGAGTGTCCCCCTCTGGGTGACGGGACAGAGGCAGGGGAGCTCCCCCGTGGTCACAAGGCCAGTAGGTGGCAGGACTGAGAATTGAACCCGGACAGCCTGGCTCTCACGTCAGTGGTCTTACCCGCTGTTCTACAGTGCTTTTGACCGAACAGAGCAGTCAGCCGACAGAGCCCAGCTGGCCACGGCCGTGTGGACTGCTGCTGGCATTACTCATCAAATATTCCTGCCCGGCCCTTTCACATTTGGATGTCCTGGAACTGATGTTGGCTTTGCTGAAGTAGTTTTCTGGATAAATTCTAATATAAAGCCATCGGTAATTACCTACTTGAGGATTTTATTTTTATTTAGTGTTTCACCGCCCCTCTCCCACTCCTCTGTTCGCTTCCTCACAGGTGTGCGCCTCCTGAAACTTAACCAAGCTCTTCCGTAGTCATCTTCTGATTCATAATCCCTGTCTCCTGGATTAGGGGACTGACACTCTGACAGCGGAAAAGGACTTTCCCAGGACCCACATGGGACTCTTAGCTATAGACAAGCACGTGACTGGAGGCTGTCCCCAGAACCTCTGGGGACGTGTGGAAGACATGTGTGACACCCCGTCTTTACTTCTTAGGGCCGTGTGACTTTGGCGAGAGGGTCTACCCTCCCTGAGCCTCTGTTCCTTTATTTTTAGGTCAATGGCATTTATACCCAGCAGGGGTGGTGTCTACATGCTGTCTGTGACCTTCTTTACACAGCACACGTACCCGCGGTTTCCTCGCTTCCTTTTTGTTCAGCTCTAGGCTGGCTGTCCTCTGATATTCCAAGTCACAGTCATTGGCATAAGCTGTCACCAGGTCTACAGGGTGTGAAACTAAGTTAGATGCACATTCTTTACTACATTATCCTTGTAAACTATTGTAATGAAATGATTGCTTTTAGAGTTTTTCATTTGCCAGATGGGGACAATTATCATACTGACTCCCTCAAGGGCGCCTTATGAGGTCTGAAGGAGCTAATGGGTGGAGCTCAGGGCCTGGAGCTTTACGAGCAAGCCGATAACGTAGCTGTTGTTGCAGCTCTGATTCGTTATTTGTCGCTGTGATTTGTGGTGCTGTTACTTTTCCAAGGGGCCTTTATCTTCAGCCCAGCCAGCAGAGTGGGTTGCTAGGCCCGTGGGGTGTTGTAAAGCTGTAAACACTTTGCTCCTGTTCTGTGGCTACTAAAGAGATACTTTTAATGGATTTCACAATGCCAGTTGCGGATCTTGGGTTCCCTGCTATTTGGTGACTTTCCCAGGGAACAGTTGGGTCTCATGAAGATCTCTGTTTTTAGCCGGGGAAAAGCGGGGGAGAATTGAAGTAGCATTTTAGGGAATGAGAGGATTATCATTTTTCTAATGAACCTGATTCTGACATGTGTCTGCTTATCACAAACAGATTGCGAAGCTGTAAAACCTTCCGATCCCACACTAAATCGCGTTCCATATCAGCGCAGAAAAACGCTGTGGGCAACCTGTGTGGCAGCTCCCTGGTGCTGGGCTCACCTAGATATTCCCCATGTGTGGTTACTACTTACCTCAAACAACATTCTAAAATTAGCTGTTGCAATATGGAAATATTTTAAAATCTATGTTTAGAATTGGGATGTGGAGAACATAAACTTTATCCCCAAGCAAAAGTAAACTGACCTGGTTTAGCTTACTTGCTCTACTTCTCTCTGTAACAGGGGTTGTTACCCTTTCGGAGATGCCAAGTCTTAAGCTCTTCGTTTGCTTGCAGTGGACGCCAGGGGCCTGAGCAGCTACATGTAGTTGTCCCCTGGAGAGACCTGTGACTGCGGGGTGCCATTGTCTGGGCCCGGTGTGGAGCTGTCTACGGTGGTGGGTGGGAGAGAGTGGGGGTAGGGAGTAGCTTTTGTCCATCACTCAGACTGACAGACAGACCCACCAAGAGAAAGCGGAAGTGTGACTTTCCTACTTTCATCCTGTCTCCCGCCCCCAGTTCAGGCTCCTCTTCCCCAGCCTGGCGTCTGGACCTGTATCTAGGTACTATCTCTATGCACAGACACCATGCCTCCTACTCTGGGTTAGTCACAAACTGGACTCATCTGACGTGGGCTGATTTTCACCTGTGTAGTGGGCACCAATCTCTGGATAGATGTTTAGGTATATAACAGATGCAACTTTAAAATGCTTTTTCTCTAACTCTCTTAATTTGTCCATTGTTTTTGTATTCTCTTGTGTGGTAGAAACGTACTATCCAGCAATTTCAGATCCTGTACCCCCCATTTCGAAGTCCATGTCTAAGTTCTGGGGGCCAAGGTTATGAGGAGCTGGTTCCTGTTCCTCAGGTGCTCTTTGTCTCTGTAGGGAACCCAGTGACATCCTTCATTCCACTGGCCCTCCGCTGTCCACCCACAAGGCCCTGGTGGGTGGCTGTTTGGAAGGCCCCTTTGGGCCCAGCTCACTCCCTCTCTCCGAGTCTCTTTGAGCTCCGTTAGTGCGAGGCTTTCTGCTGCCCTTCATGCTTCCTCTGTGGCCCTGCTCTTCTGGGCCACATGTAGTGCTGAGCCGAGGACAACTCTGTGACCCGGTCGGACACAGGACACAGGCATTTCTGCTGTGGGTCTGCTGCTTTCCTGGGCTCCAATCAAGAGACAAAGCATAGATGCCCCTTGTTCTCTAAACCTACAAACATGTCCAACGGTTCCCTCACTCTCCCCAAGGGCATCTTTGACCCAGGGACATTTCTCTAGTCTTGGGGTCACAAAGCCTAACCCTGCCTCTTTCAGTCCCCTGAGTATCCTCAGGGTCTGACTGTCAAACCTCGACACCTCTCAGACTGAGAGGATACTGGTTGTAAAGTTCAAAGAAATAAGATTTTATACATGTATATGTAATCCCTTAATATTTTAAAATATTGTCTTGCCACACTGGTACCACTTTCAGAGTAGCCTACATCTTCTTCTGTCCCCAGATATAATCTCCCAGCCTCTGCATCTTGTCCCATGCCCTGCCCGCTGGTGTCTGCTGTCCTGTTGGATGTACAGATGTGTTTGTCCAGGCCATGGGCCCACCACTTCTGCCCAGAGCAGACTTGCGGTCAGAGTTACACAGCACAGCGGAGATGCGTGCCGCGGCGCCAGGCTTCACCCGCCCAGCATGAGACACTCCCCCCAGAAGCCGGACTTCCCTCTGCTTTCCCGGACTCAGGGTTCAAAGACATCTTGCCCATTCTGGCATTCCGGTGGTACAGGGCTACCATATTCAGGTCCTAAATCAAAGGATGAAAGGTTTATACTTTCATCATTCCCATGGAGCATTTAGGCCTGGCCCTTGCCGTTCACGCATGCATCCTTGTATCTTCCAAGAAGCGGGAAAGGTCGCAACTTCAGGGTGGTCACAAAAGACTTCAGTTCCAACCGTGGAGCCAGTGGACTAGGAGAGATTTATCTCTGTGCCTCTCAGTAAGCTTGTGGAAACACTGTCTGCCCGCAACCCCGAGGGAAGACAGCCCATAAAGAAAAGCGTCTGAGAACACCTGTTGGTTAAGTCAGAAATGAAAGTAATGGGCCTCAGACATCAAAAGGGAAAGCGGCTGCCTTCAGAAACAGCTGAAGCCACAAATGGCAGCCGGAGGTGGACGCAGCGCGTCCGCGAAGAGCCGCCAGTGCGAGCCCGGGTGCCTTGGCTCTGAACGCTGACCCAGATTTTCATAATGTACGAGTTGGAAAAGATCCCACTGCTAAAATGTAAATATATGAGTATTAAATTTAAAAATAAATGCGCGTGTATATATAGCAAACTGATGTGCTGAGGGCATTTGAGTGTCCTGTAAGCATTTATGGTGAGAACACAGAGCCCCGAGAGGTCCTGTGGCTTAGCCTCCGGTCCCACAGAGAGTCCAAGGCTCAGCATCATCTATCAAAGTCAGATCTTCTGGCTGTTCGTCCTGTGTTTCTCCTCCAGAAGACTTTATGCTCAGAATCTTAACTCAGCCTGAGGATGCAAGAGTCTTTTTAAGCCATGCCTTAAGCTGCCCACTTTTAATAAATTGGTATTAACAGTCCCTGTGTAGAGAGAAGAAAATAGAAGGCAGAATGTGGGAGACAGAGAATACACATTACCACCCTGGAAATAGACACATAGGAAGGATCAACCCGCCCGTTGTTTTAAATGCTGCCTGTCCACCCCCGTGAAGGTTACACACTGGCAGGAAGAAGAATGGATCCGGCATTTTCTCCCATCGGTTCCTGGTTCTGGCAGCTGCATCCTCTGGAGTCGTAACTCCATGCACATAAGCGGGGTTAGAAAGGGTAATGCTATTTCCATGTGTGAGCCACTGATTACAGTAAAGTGGCTTAGCATGTCACCACCAGCAGTGCGACACCAGCACTGCCTGACATTTGTGCCGTTCAGTACTTTCCTAGCTCATTGGCTTCTTCAAAGTCACATTAAGGTCACTCGAGTTCTCTCTCTTTGCAGAAGAGGAAACTGAGATTCAGAGTTAAAGAATCTGTCCAAAGGCCCACTGTAAATACAAGTGTGTGTCATGGATATTTGAAACCAGACAAAACCAAGTTTCTGACTCAAAATTTCTCATGTCTTCTGCAGCACTGCAGCTGCTTCAGTGGTGACCTCTCAGTCTTGTAGGAACCCTGGGCCTTGCAAGGGTGCTGGGAAAGCCACGGCTCTCTGAGTAGGAACCAGGCTCCGGGGAGAAGGAAGAGGGGAGAAAAACACGTTGTGGAGTGCCCGCTGTATTCCAGGCGCTTGATCCTTTCATCTCACCCTCCCACCGAAGGCGCCCATCCCGTGCGTCCCTCATCAGACGGCTAAAGCTGTGTCATTGTCACTTCTGTCATTGTGCACCAAGATGCACATTTTTCACACTTCACTTGATTTCTCCTGCGATTTGCCTCTTCATGCTATTTGCCTATTTTTCTACTCTTTTTTTTTTGTTTTTTCCCTGTTGATTTCTTTATTCCTTTCTTTATTATCTGTATAATCCTTTGTTGGTTTTATGTTACAAATATCTTATTCTAGTGTTAGTCTTGTCTTTTCACTTCATTAGTTCAATTTTTTTTAAAGTTTTTAAATTTTGGTTTTTCATATTTAGGTCTGTAATACTCTGAGGTTTTGTGTATATAATTTATGAAGCCGGGATCAAATTTTATATCAGTCATGTCCAAACACCACTCGTTGAGTAGTTTGACCTCTACCCACTGAATGTCAGGGTCGTCGTGGTCGTACGTTGTTTCTACACGTGTGTGGATCCGTTAATGCACTGTCTTATTCCTCCAACTGCCTACTCCCGTGCCCAGACCACACTGCCTGAGATACTATATCTATAAAGTGAGCCTTATTTGTTTTCACATTTGTCTTGGTTCTCTTAACCCTTTGCTCTCTCACAGGAGTTTTAGAATTGTTAACTACATGCACACACACCCTTCACTTCTGTGATTTTTCACTGGAAGTAGACTGAATGAATAGATTACTTTGGAGATAATTGATTCTTTTGCGCTCTTAATTCCTCATGGTACTTGAGTTTGGGACTATCTATCACAGGGGAATGAAGGCCAGAGCTTGCTCTGTCTGGCAGCTCCCCTGTGAAAGGAGAATTCTATCCAATGGACATTCCTGACTGAACTTTGGGTGCATTATAATAGATATATTTCTCAATGGTGAGCCAAGGTGAGAAATGATTGTTGTAGTGCAATTTGCCAAGATGTTTTTCTAGCTGAGTGATCAAATATATGTAATTAGGGAGGAAAGAACATGTAAGAACAGGGCAGGGGCCAAGTCAGCTGGATTCCCATGACGACCTGCAAGAGAGAGCTCACATCCTCCAGGGCACAGTGCACAGGCTTGGTGGGCTGGAAACTCTGCCAGCCAGATAAGAGATGCAGAACACAGTCACGAGAAAACAGCAAGAGTCTTCGAGCCCGCTGGGTGTGACAGGTCCTGGCCAATCTCATTCTGGTGCTTATCACCCTTCCACTCTGATGAGTGCTTTCCTCTTCCTCTCAGCTTTTCTGCTGTAAATACTTAGGATTCAAGGAAAACCACTCCTAAATTCTAAAGAGTAATAATGATAATTCTTTATTCTGTAAGGCTTCCTTACTGTTAGAGGATTTTTAAAGGATGAGAGCCTATTTCTTTTAATTCTTAAGATTTTCAAGAAAATAAAATAAGTGGATATATTATATTAAACTTCAGAGATACATGTAGTATTTTTAGTGTGGGAGTGAAGACTGTAATGCTTGCTCATGACTTTGACCTTAGGCATTGTCACAGTCAACCATTTGTAGTTCCCACGATCGTGAGAGTAGTGGTACTCCTTTCTCTTTGTTCAGGTAGGAATAATGAATCGGAGGTTTCTACATCAAACATGGTTTTAAGGAGAACAACCTTTTTAGGGCTGGAATACGCTAGCCTTTGGTAATTTTTTTATCCTCACCCAAGGATATGGTTATTGATTTCAGACAGAGGGGAAGGGAGGGAGAGGAACCTCGATGTGAGAGAGAAACACGGATTAGTTGCCTCTTGTACGTGCCCCGCCTGGGAACCAAACCCACAGCCTTTTGGTTTGTGGTACAACGCTCCAACCAACCAAACCACAGGGGCCAGGGCTAGCTTTTGGTAGTTTTCAAACATGGCACCCTCTATCCTTCTAAAATTGCTCAATTTGATATATTTGTTTTTTAAATGGAAAATTTTTAAATATTTTGCTATGAGATTTTCAAGATATCTTTGGGATATTTCAAAGACAAACCTACGATATCCATGGGCGATAATCATTCCTTTGAAGGTACATCTTGGAGCAAGAAGGAAAACACAGCTGGCCAACCGTCAGAGCCAACTCCGGCACTGAAAGTGCAGATCCCCAGGTACCACGCCAAAGAGGTTCACTGTTCGCCATCTGTGACAGTCTTCTGTGCTTTTGAAGCAGGCGTCTTCTCCCTTCAACTTCTTACAAGTAACCTATCTCATTTTTCACTGTAATTAATCATTCCAAATTTACAGGCTTCCACTGTAATTAATCATTCCAAATTTACAAGCTTTTACTCTCTTTACTTAAGATCTAAAAGATGATTTAAAAGGAAGTAGCATTTACTTTCAAAATCCAGTTAATTTCTCTATGATGAGAACCTTTTCACAGACCTGTACTGAAATCCGTGAGGATAAGAAACTCTGAGGAAAAAAAAATCCAGTTATATTAAGAATGAGACAAAAATATATTTAATGTACAAATCCCTAACTTACTTTTCTTATTTTAAAAAGGGAAAAGAATATTACAATTCTCATAAGACTTTCTATAAGTGGAAAGTTGGAGAATGAAAAGGAGACTTCAATTTAAAGTCGTTAAAAGAATCATTCCATTTGAAACTTGTGTCGTTTTACATTTTTTTGGAAAGTGTGCCCAGGAATGTGTGATAACTGAAGCCCGAGAGAAGGCCGCGTTCTAGTGGGAGCTGTGACTTTCTGTTGGTGAGGAATTCTGTCCCCTTGGTTTGTCTGTTAGTGGTGGTGTTTTTGGATGGAAGTTTTTGCCCTGCACTGTAGCAGAAGCACAATTCATTTTCCCGTGGACTAACACTTCGAACTGATGAAAACAGAACCTTTATGAAAAGGTCAGCGTTACATCCTCATGTTTATTTCCGTGACAAGGACATGGTCTGATTTTGCCTAAGTTCCGAATGGATGTGTTTGGGGGAAGAACATTTTAAGTGAGGGTTCAGACTATAGAAATAAGGACGCAACTAGATTTTTGGGGCTAAGCCTCTATTTCACTAAAGAAATGTAAGTTCAATGTATAACTAAACAAAATTCATAATATTATATTAATATAGTCTCACTGAACAAATACAGATAAAAGCATGAGTTCCTCTTGATGTCTCCCATTCTAACCTCACTCATCTTTTAATAAGTAACACTGTCATCAGTTTGAATAGAATCTTGCACTCTCTTTTCTAAGCGTTCACATACAAATTTATGGGCAAAGTCGAACATAGAAGGAAATGGGGTTTTTAAAAGCTTGTATGATACCCCATTCTGTGTATGGTCCTGCTGCCTATGGTTTTCCACTACTGTGTCTTAGAGTTCTTCCCAGGTCACTTCCTTGTTCAACTTCTAATGGCTGCATAATATTCCATGTTGGTAACTTAATCCTTGTCTATGGATGTGCATTTTAAATAATTGTGTCTAATTATTCTCGATTACAAACCATGCATAATGACCACCCTTCTATAACACATACTTCTTGGTATCCAAGTAGGGTAATTGCTGGGGTAGATTCCTCAAAGTGGAGTTGCTGAATCAAAGGGCCTGTGTATTTGTAGTGTTAGTAGATGCCACCTTATTGCCCTCCAAGATGACTTTGCTAATCCACATTTCCACCAACCCATAGGCATCACCACCAAGGCTTGATGTTATCAAGCTTTGAAATGTTTGCAAACTAATGGTGGAGGGAAAAAAACCCTATATTATATTTTTGTTTAATGAGATTTAATTTTTAAAGCCTTTGCAAATAAATTCCTACACATACACCGAGGAACCCTTTGTCTGCCCATCTGCTCATGTGTAGATTCACCGTAAATATGCCCAGTTATAGCCGCAAGTCAGGACCGCCTCGAAAGCCCAATTGGAAGACAGAATCAGTGGCTTCTATGGCAACCAGCTTTGTGCTAGATGCTGGGGAAAAAGAGGTGACTATTACATGATGAGAAGTGAGGTGACAGTGGCTTCTGGAAAATATCCTTCCTACTAGTGTAAGTTGATACCTGGAAACGTTCTTTAGGAAAACAAACCCCTTTAGGTTAAGTACTGACCCTTTGCAAGAGACCCCCACTCACAGAAGGGAGTTGGTCTGTGCCATGAGAACACGGGATGACCTCCACAGTCCCTTTCAGCTCGAACATTCTGGGATTCTTTGGTGAGATTAGCTAGTTGACAGAAATCAACAGAGCCTTGAGGGAACTGGAATTCAGGAAAAGGAGGTAGTGAGAAATTGTCTACAGTGCCCTGACCAGTGTGACTCAATTGGTTGAGTGTCATCTCACAAAGTGAAATGTCGCCAGTTTGATTCCCAGACAATGCACATACCTAGGTTTCGGGTTTAGGTTTGGTCCCTGATTGGGGCATGTATGAGAGGCAATCTATCGATGTTTCTCTCACACATCAGTCTCTCTCTCTCTCTCATCAATACACCATACTCTTGGGTGAGGATTTAAAAAAAAAGAATAAAAATCCTCAGTCTTGATGTAAATTGACATAAAATAAGTTTTGAGAGGTCTTATGTTTAATTAAATTAATCCAGACACAGCTAAAAGAGGCAGAATGTGTTTAAAATGATGTCATCTATCACTAAATAAAGTCCATTGGGAATATTTTTAGTGCATATTATCCTTGTCAATTTCTAATGGTTTACCTGCTGGATAATTGTCTGTGCCATTGACATTCTGACATCCTAGAGCTTTTATGGTAGGCTCTCATTTCGTTATATTGTTTGGTAAGTAAAACGTTCTCAGTGGGCTAAAAATAAAGGTGTACACGTGTCTGAGTTTGCCCTTCCCTTGTAGTTCTATTCTAGGCATACTGAAGGGTTGGGAAAGCACAAAGGGGCCCATTAGGTCTTAACAGAGCCATTGCAGTGTGAGCTCAGGGTCTCTCTTCGCACCATCCCAGTTTTGTCCTAGGTATTGGTTTACAGAATGCATAAGCCCAATGCCCACCTTCAACAGGGGCTTAAAAAGGAAAGTTAGTGAGTGACTAACATGGTGTCTTTGCCATAGAGATGTTTGGACGTCGGCACAGTCCATAAGGCACACCCTTGATCACCAGTGCCAGAGAAGCTGGGGGCTGCCGCGTGCCTCCGGTGAGGCACCCTAGCCTGAATCACTGGGTTACTCCCACACCTTTGTTTTGTTTTAAGTATTTTTACCATTTTAGCTTTTCTTTAGTAGCAGCAGGGTAATGTCAAATTCAAATCATACCAAATTCCATTCTGCTTAATGCTTTTTTTTTTTGACAGGGGTGGGGGGTGCTTTTCCCTTTCATGGTAGATTTATATGGGTCATATCTGTAGCTGCCTTAAGCTATGTTATACACATAGGCAGATCTCATTTTGATGAGAAATAATCTCTCATCAAAATGCTCAGGATAACTACGCCGTTTCCAAGGCCAAGCCACCGGCCCGTGTGTTTTGAGTAGTATTTATTAGAGTTGCCCCTTGGCCTTCTGTACTCACCCTGAGGTGTTGCTCAGTGAAAGTCCTACCTAATGACATTAACAATAGCCACCTTTCACTGAGTGTCAAGCTGTTTCAAGCTTTTCCCTATATTAGCTCATTACTCCCCTCAACAGCCCTTGGAAGGAGGTGTTATTGTCGCCCATATTTCATTGATGAAGCCCAGAAAAGTGAGGCAACTGGTCGAGACCCACACAGGTAGTGCTGGGCAGAACCAGCAGTCACACCGGTCTCCCTAGCCTGGGAGCCCACGACCCTAACAGCCACATGATTCCATCTTTCCTAAGTCAGTATCGTCAGTGAAGGTGGTCACATCTCTCCAGGTCAGCTCCCAGCTCCTCTCTGTTTATGTCGGCACTTAAGTCAGAACTCCGAACTTCTCCCAGACTACCACACACTTTCCAACCTCCCCATCAGGCCCACCACCTCCTTGTCCTTTACTGAGAAAGCTCAGAAACCGGGCAGGCTTTTACCAGATCTTCTGCAAAAGCAGACCTCACTTTCCTTTTGCTTTGGCTGCCACTCTTCTACCACATCGAGTCACGATTTTAACCCTTCACCTCCACTGTCTGCGCACTCTGGTCCTTCTACACATCCATGCTAGAAAAATGTGTCCTCTCACAGGCCATTTCAGTAAACTCGCCCCTGCTGAAGAACCAGCAGTAGCTTCTCTTCAACTGATAATCTAGTACGAACATGGCCTTCCAGCATTCACCATCCAGTCGGTAACTTGCCCCCATGACCTAGCTGTCTGAGTTTCCCTTTTCCCTCTCAGGGCAGGCCTTCTGTGTCAGCAAGGCAGTCTGTTTCAGCTGCAGCTATACATTCAACAAGCGAACCCGTGCAAGTGTCTGACTTCCAGAAGCGCCGTGTCTGATGATGGCAGTAGTTCGGTTCAGCACAATGGGGTGATGCTCCAACACAGTATTTCTGGGGTCTTTGAGATGACTGCAGGGGAGCATCTAAGCCACTGGGCAATAAACCAAGAAGTGAACAGTTTAGTTTTCTAGGCTCTGTATGCAGAAGGACCCACCAAAGGAAGCTAGAAGAGGTGTCAGAAAAAGCAACCATGCTATCTTGCATGATGTGTCTATTCTCTTATGTGTCTACTTGTTTATTGTCTGTCCCCTCAACTAGAGAGTCCTGGAGCAGGAATGTACTGCTTATTTATAGATGTGTCTCCTAGAAACTGTAGCTAGTGCATTGTAGGTACTTAATAAATATGTTTGATTAATTCAGTCAGCCAGAAGTAGTTTTCTAGAACTGTGCTAAGAAGGGGTATGAGGCTAATTGCTAGGACTTGACAGTGTTATTCATGGGCTTGGAGAGAGGGTCTCAGCACCAGCAAACTGCTACCCAGAGCCTGGGAAAGGTATCTTTTGAGCTGGTTATCAAGGAAAAGAAGAGTTTACCAGGTATAGGATCCAGAAGGACACCTCTAACAGAGGGGAGGGCGGCCTGAGGGTCTTGACCTTCCCTCTCTGTAGAGTGTGCTCACTTCTACCCCCATAGAGCATCATGATCTCTTTCCACCACTTGAAATGCCCTTCCCTCCACAACTTTCTATCAGTCTGCGTCTTCTCCTCCTTAGTCCTTTGTCCTACAAGAAATTTCTTACCCATTGCCACAGGACAGATTGCAGCCAGTCTGAACCCTCAGAGATCATCATATGGCTTAGGGGTACTAAGCGCCCTTCTGAAGTGTCAACTGATAGAAGTAGAGTTTTATGTTCCCTATTATTTCATCTATGTGCCTCTTTCTAGCTGCTGTTAGAATCTTCAGGGTGCAAGAGTCCTCTCAGATCACCTTCAAATCTCCTACTTGAAGTATTAAGCCTTCTACAGTCAGGTTATTAAATTGCCCAAAGACAAAGACTGTGCCATTAGCTTCCAAAGTAGGATTTCCTTTTCTCCTTAGACCTCATGGGCCTAGGTGTGGCCCTGAAATCTTTTCAGCCAACATAGCCATTAACTTTTGAATTTTCAAATGGGAGGGGTCTCCTTCTGAAGCTCAGAATTCAGACCTGCATTGCTTAGTACAATCAAAAGAAGCCTGAGTCATTCCGAAGTCCAATACCGGATGTCAAGGGTCTCAGACCTACTGATGCTCAACAGTCTCCAAACTTCCTTCAGTTCAACGCCTTTCTACCCCCACTGCTTCTGTTCATTCTCCCCCAGGTGACCAGTCAATTGTGGTTGACTGTTGCATGTCATACACTGTACAGGGTCTGGTGAGTATCTCAGAACGTCAAAAAAGAGTAGGGAAGACCAGCAAGCAAACTGCCCTCAGTCCCCCTGAGCTGGGGTGCCAGCCGCCCAGGGAATGTGTGCTCCCTGCTTGGGTTGGAATTCCTGAGCCAACTGGACAGGGGGCTGCTGTTACCAGCAGGGTGGAGCTGCTCTCTCGGCTTTCTCGGGTGTCTTTGATGTCATCAGCCAGTGGCAACATGCCACCACAGTCGTGTTTGCCAGGGCGAGGCAGATGGTGTATTCCTGCCAAATGTGTGCAGATCCGAGCAGGATGAGAATTACGTTCCTGGCACGTCTTTATTTGGCCATCATTTCTTATTTGCTTTCCTAGCTTTCCCTTCTCAGTTTTTTTTTCTTCCATTTTTCCCTCTTCCATGGCTTCTAATATACTCCCCAACCCCCACCCCATCCTTGCCCTAATGAAATAGCCCATTGAATGGTATTGAAACTGCCACCTTATTGTCTGTAGCCTATGCTAGACTGTCAGCTCCTCATGGGCAGAGGCCATGCCTGTCCTGTTCACCCTGTCGCAGTGCCTGACACATCATAAAGACACCTGCTATACATGTGTGCTGAGTGACTGGATGCCTTTCCCTACTGATGTTCCTGTGTTGGGCCCTGGGAGTAAGCTAGTTGCATATGCTTTTTGTACAAAGAATAGCATAGCTGCAGGTTTCAGACAGACTTGAATGTGAAGCTCGCCTTTGTCACTTACTAGCTATATAACCTTAGCTGAGTCCCCTTCCCTCCCTGAATCCCGGTTTCCATGCCGGTAACTGGAGGTGCTACCTACTTCTCAGCGCTGCCAAGAAGATGAGGTGTGTTAACAAGGAAATGATCTAAAATGCAGGAAAGGTCAATATTCATTTTCATTTCCCTTCTAATTGGCTGTATAGAGTCTTCATTCATTTTCCTGATTTTCATCCAGAGATTGGAGAGTTGGTGTTTGTATCAGTGAGGATGGGCTAAAATCCAACACCACCAGAATCTCAGTGTCTTAAACAACAATGCTTGGTTTCCTCTGGGCCTTGTGTCCGTCCACCTCGGTCTGTGGGGGCTGGCCAGGCGGCCTGAGGGCTTCTCTGCATGGAGCCTTTTGTGATGATGAGGCAGGTGGAAGGGAGTGGTAACTGTATATTGGGTTTTCAAGGCTTCCACTCGGAAGTGGCACATGTCACTGACACTCATATTCCACTGCCCAGAGTAAGCCCCATGGTCCCACCGTATTCCGGGAAGCGTGTAATCCTACCACACGGCAGGAAGGGGAGGCTTGGGGTGTTGTTGAACCCCAGCCCACGCCAGTGATACTTGAGATGAGTTGACTTTAAACTCCCGTGAAATCCTCAGGTACTCTGACCTAAATTCAGAGTGAGGACTGTTGAGCAAATGAGTAAAATCAGTAAGGTTGTAATGGTGAGTGGCGGATGGGCTTCTCTAGAGAAGGAATTATTTTAAGGAAATTAGGTGTTAGCTGTTAGCTCGGGGCTCTCGAGTTGCAGGTCAAACTTAAACACTCACCCACCAGGCAGCAGAGCCCTCTGCTCGGCGGCAGGTCGCCGATCACTGGACTAGCCCTAGTATCAGGGCACACTTGCATGTAATGAAAACACATTTCTTTCCAAAACTAACCTAGAATTTAAGCTTGCCGTAATTTAAACAGAAGTTTCTTCTAGTTATTTGCTTACATTTGGGCTATTTTACCATGTTTATGCTGTACTTCTTGCTATAATTCCTTGTTTATTGATTGCCTATTGTGGTAAAAGGTAACATTCAAGAGTCCAGGCTCTGGGTCCTGACCGCCTGGGTTCAAATTATGGTTCTGCCATTGATTGGCTGTGTGGCCTTGGGCAAGTTACTCAACCCCTCTGTGCCTCATTTTTCTCCTCTCTGAAATGGGGATGGTGGTAGCACCTCCCTCATAGGATAGTTCTGAGGAGTAAGTGAATTAATGCATATAAAGTGCTTAGAATAGTACTTGTCACATGGTAAGTGCTCAGTAAATGTTAACTATTATCATCATTTTTAGGCACAGTGGAGAAATGCAAAAGGAGTTTGACACATGAAAAAAATGTTTTGTTTGCTGTTGTATCCCATGCTTAGAATAGTGCTGCATGTCAGGGGCTGAGCACGTATTTGCTGAGTGAATCAATGAATGGGCTCTCCCCTCATGAAATTTAAAATCCAGCCTGATCCTCGATTCCTTTCTTGGAATAATAAGAGAACTCCCTTCTCTTAAAGCTGTCTTGACCAACCTTGAATTTTCTGTCTTCACAGTCATGTGTTTTCTGATGCCTGCTAAAGTAAGTAAATATTAGCCCATCAGATCAGCTTACACAGAACTAATAAATACTTGAGTTGATTTAAAGTTAACTTACAAGGAAAGACTGAGTAAATAATGGAACAGGCAGGGCACAGAAGGGGCAGAATCGAAAGCGATAAAAGAAAGGGCTGAAGTTCAGGAAACACAAGCCCAGCCGACACTGAGCCAAAGGAGGCAGAGGAGCGGCGAGGCTTAGCCGGCTTCCACCTCCAGGCTTGGAAGAACGCGTAGGACGGGGCTGCGGGGGCCAGCTGACCGTCGCAGGCCGGGCAGCGGCGTCCTCCACGGCGTGTGGAGAGAACTGCGTGGGCGCTGGCAGGGCTCCGCAAAGCAAACAGATTTGACGGTGCCCCGGGGATGAGGCATCCTAGGGTCTTATTTGAAGACCCTCACTGACCTAGAAAGGTTGTACACATCAGGGCGATGGCTGATCCTCTGAATAACAGGGGAGAATGTCCCTGACCCCACATTTAGTGGCAGAGTCGGCCTTTCTCATCAGGTTTTCTTCCCCACTGGATGTGTAGACTCTGCTCCTGCCCTTGTTCAGAGACACGGAGAGAAACGCTGTAGACCACTCTGAAGGGTGAAAAAAGAATTGAGCGGCTGATTTCTGCCGTGGATCCGGGACAAGGCGGCCAGGTGAGGCAGGTGGGGCTGTGGGACTCGGTAATGTTCCTTTGGGAAGGTCAGTCCAGGTGGCCAGGAATAAACGACACCACTGCCCCGGGGCCAGCCTGTCTCCCTCCAGCCGAAGGGAGTGGCTCTTTGTGCAGCCATGAAAAAGAAAGGCATGAAATTGATGTGTATTGCTTTCCTGAACTGGAATGGCTTTCCTCTTTTGCTAATTTAAAACTGAAATTTTATGCTTGTTTTTTAAAAAATCAAACAAAACAGCACTATGTCAAGTAGAAAGTGGAGGTCTACCATTATCCCAGAGATAGCAACCTTTGATAGGTGTTGTTTCAATCACCAGGGAATTACTGAGCACCATCTATACAGGCCAGACACAAACACTGCTCTGGGAGGTTCAGATACGTCAATAATTAAAACAAAGATCTTTGTCTTCATTCAGCTTACATTCTAGACTTGCAGTGTCTAATATGGCAGCCACATGTGACTATTACATTAATTAAAACAAAATACAATTTAAAATTGAGATTCTGTAGTCACACTAACCACATTTCAAAGTGCTCAATAGCCATATATAGCTAGGGCCTACCATACTGGACCACAGAGTTAGAGAATATATCCATCATTGCATGTGTTCTATTGGGCAATGCAATTCTGGAAGAATGATGACTGTTAACAGTTTGTAATATGTACATGCATTATGTGTGTTCTGGTATGTATGTATATTTGTCTGTGTGTGTGTATCTAAAAATATATATTGGTATGCATACTACCATACCTACTGTTCAGCAATCTGCTTTTGTCACTTAACCATCTGGCACAGGCATCTTCTTTTGTCTATAAACAGTGGGTCAAAGACATCAATTTTTGCCCGCATACTAATGGGTGTTTAATTGCAGTTTTTCACTGTTGCAAACAATGAAGCTGGGACTGCTCTCGGAACCTATATCCTCATACGTTTCTCCAGCCCTTTCCTAACGTCTTTTCTGCAGAGTGGACGAGACAGCACATGTGACATGCTGAGACAAGGGCTCAGTGCCTGCTGGTGTGTGTGGCTGTGTGAGACCTTATTTCAGGGAGTTGCTGCTCCAGAGATTTGCTGCCCAGAGCAGTCCCTGAGGTTTTTCTCAACCCACCGACCAGACAACCGTAGCGGCCTCTGAAACGTAAAGCCCTGACCCACAGCCAGCAGTTCTCCACGGAGCTTGGGGAGGGTGGGGGTCTGTCCTTTGCTTTCTGCTTTCAGAGTTACCCATTCTGAATCTAGCCACCTATTGGATTTACTGACCACCTCCCAAGCACCTGGTCCTGAATGAGATGCCAAACCCCTTGCAGTTCTGAGAACTGTCCCATTTCCTGAGCTCACAGTGAACCTTTGTGACAACGAGACTGTTCGTTAAACCTGGTCCTGTGCTGTCAGTACAGTGTTTTCTACCTGGAGGGAGGCAAGCAGTTGGTGCAGAAATGAAGGCACACTGTGGCTGGTGTGTGAAGAGAGAACTCAAATGTTACCAACCTGGACAATCTGGGTTGATCGTTTTTTCTTCCCCTGGTGGAGGCCAGAAAGAAATTCTAACCATTTTGGAATTTTTATTTCTAGTCCCTCTTGATGCTCTTGCCCTTCCAGTGGGACAAACAGCTCTGCCTTTGCTCTGGGGTGAAATGTATATTCTGCCTTGTGATCAGAGAGCCGGCTGTAGCTAACCGGTTCTTCAACTCCTCCCTGCACCCGTCCTTCGGGGCACAGAGTCCCAGCTCTGCATCCCGGCCTCCTCATCAGTGGGGGACAGAGAGTAACTGTGAAAACAGCTGTGGGCTTAAGAATCTTCATGCCCAAAAGTACATGAAAGCCTAGAAACCTTAAGACTTTGTGATAATTCGTTTCTGTTGACACTTTAAAAGAGCGTACATCTACCTCCGTCAAAGTTTGAAGGAGATGGGTGAAAGACTCCAGAGGAGCTTAAGACTGGATTGGGGTTGGGACGGGTAAGAAGGCCCTGCTGGCTGCGGAGGCGGCTCTCTCCTCCCCAGCAGGAAGCCCGGCTCCATGCTCTCAGGGCTGGGGCAGCAGGGAGGTCAGCTGCCTTCTCTCCCGCCCCTGAGCTGCAGGAGGTAGAGGCACCTCCCTGTGAGCTTTCCTGGTCCTCTGCCTCCATTTGCAGGGTCCACCCCTCGAGGGTCTTCCTTACCTCCAAAAGAAGTGAGGAAGATGAGGAAAGGGGTGAAAATACACCCTTCTCCTCCCTGCCATGGGCCCATCGGCAACCCTCGCTGGACTTCATCCCATCTCTGAAGCAGGCACGGCTCACCCACACACTAATCCATGCTGCCTCCAAAAGAAAATGCAGAAAAGTGATAGATAAGAGGCCTCATTTAGCGGGAGCTTGTATTTCAGGCGTAGCGATGCTGGCTCGGTTCAATGGAGATTTACAACAACAGGTGCAGTGGAACCTTAGACTGCGGCCCAGGGTGATTTTTGTGTGTGTTGGAGGAGGGGGGAGTGGGGCTCTCATTTGATCTGTCTGCTACTAGAAGAAAAATAAACACCATTTGTTCTTCTGTTCTTTTAAGAAACAAAAGGGATGAAAGAAACTTTAGGCCAATAAGCTTCTCTTTTGTTCTTTCCTTTTTCTCAAATAGATCAGAAAATGAGTCCATATTAACAGCCTCCTAGCCTTTATATAGATAAAAAGACGTGACTGTCCCTGTATGCTTACAGCTCAGGATGACAAGCCCACTGCTGCCGGGGCTCCAGAAGCAGGACGGGAAGGAAGAGACTGTTAGACTGTTTTAAAAACTCCTGCGAATGGGAGTGAGAATGAGAGGCAGAGGAGGGCCGGGCAGTGATTTGAAAGGCTTTTAAGTGGGCCGTGATTCGAACTTCTGATTCCATTCTTTCCTGCAAATGGACAATCAGTGTCGCACAGGTTTGTGTAATTGGCAAATAAGCCAGAACCTGAATGATTTATTCATCATTACTTAGATAAGAAAGCATTTGCCAGTGACACATCACAGGCAGAAATGACGCATATTATTCCCACACTCTCAATTTTATTAGCATTCCTCAAATAAAGCATAATGTTATCTCTTAAAAATCCTTCACGGGCCATGGACCTTTGGTGCTATTTTTAAAACCAGAAACAAGACCTGGACTAAGATTCAGACAGGAGCAGAAACAGTGCACTTTAATGTGATCCTTCACAGCTTCCTTCTTTGCTGGCACCTCCAGGAAGCCTTCCAGGTGACCTTCTTGGGGCTGAGTTGGGGAGGCGGCTCTGGGCTCCTGCTGCAGCTCAAACCACCCCTCCCCTAACACACACACATCTCTGTGCCAGGCAACTGGGAGGGCGGAGTGCGTGAAGTCAGGTACGGCGCTGGTTGCAGGTGGTGGCGCATCAGGCACACTTCCCGCAGGACAGGTAGGATCAGCATCTAGCAGGTCTTGGATGGACTAGCCCTGGAAGGAGCATCTGGGCTTCATTCCCACCTCTCTGAAATGCCAGGCTACTCGTTGGTTCTGAAACTATGCACCAGGGGAACACGTCCGCTGCTACAAGTCCCGTGATGGCAGCCTTTTTGCAAGTCAAAGGAAAATAGTGTAAGCAGATCAAATTTTCCCCACTCTAAGTTTACATCCATTCCGTGTTTTCTTATCTTTGTTGTTGCTTCAGCTTTTGTAGCACCCCAAAAAGAACAAGCAAGAAGCAAGCAAACATTAATATTAAAAACTGCCAGCTGCGCTTACCTCACGGCCACGCTTGGTGATGCCCTTCCCTGCATTCAATATAGGCTTGTTTCCCCAGTTCGGACAATGAGAGCAAATGCGGTATTTTGCCACAGTGTCCTCAGAGGTGCAGCACGGCTCCCAGGTGCTCTGCCACCCGGCGGCTTCTGAAACCAACCAGACGCAGGTAATCGCTCAGGTCAGCTCTGAGGTCTCGTCCAGCAAACCACATCAAGCTACTCTGAACCACCAGAAATGTCAACACACTTTCAAAGGGGGCGATGGTATAAATGGCACGATTGTAATTCAATAGAATTAATGCAACAGAATAAAAACAGCCTGTTAGGAAGCACTGGAAGACACGCTGGGTTCAGGAGCGTGCCCATCTGTGGTGGCTGTCCAGGGCCTGGGTGCCGCCGTCCTCCTCGGGACACGAACGGCAGGTTCTGGGCATGAGCTCTGGTGTCGGTGGCCGTGTGGGCATTTCCCCCACCTGGCTTCATTCCTGGAAAGGGGGCCCCAAAGCCGAAATGATGTGAGAAAGATCTCATTTTCCCATGGTAATAGTCCAATAATAAGATATTCTATAACCAATCACAAATTGATGCCTTAAACATGGTATTTCAGTTATTCTGAATACTGAACCTCAAGATCTTGTCTAAGATGATTTAGACTGATTTCATAGGATAACCTAATGATCAACACAGACAGTTGTATTATTTAATGTGATACAGTGTCACAACTGTTTTTACCAAGTCCTTGGTGCCTCCTGTATTTAACCACATAAAAGGTTAAGATAAAGGAACTATGTTCACATAGTTAGGGTGCTCAGAAAAGCTAGTTTGGAGAGAAATGTTTGGAAATATTTGGGGCTGTTTCCTAGTTTCTGCGATGATCCAGTATTCGGCCTTCCTGAAACGGCACAGAGTTCAGGTTCAAGGGGCCGCTGGTTCCACTGCATGCACCCTGCCTCCTGCCTCCTGCCTCCTGGCCCTGCTGCCACCTCGGTCTTGCACCCTGCCATTAAAAATGCAAGTTCCAAAGCATTTTCCTGACAGCTTTCCTTCCTTCAGGCTTCCCCAAGCGTCTGCTCACAAAGAGCCTCAGGGCTTGGGCCAGAATTCTGGGCAGTCACATCCCCTCATGACCCGCACACGTCTCCCCACCTCCGCCACACGTCCCACACCTGCCTCATAATAACAGATTTCAGCTGTCGTTTTGTCCTTGTTTCAGCTGTTTTTAGAAAGCTGAAATCGCTGGAGGCTTAAAAAGTAGTGTGACTGGTTTTTGTTTCATTACATTTTTTAAGATGATAGCTGATACATTTAAAAGAGGATATGAAATAGATGTGTTGTAAAGCATAAATATATCATAAACACCTATGAACCCACCACCCGATCCCACTGGGTGGCTTACCCACCCACCCCCTTACCCACCCACCCCCACCCAGAGGTAACCACTTTACTGAAGTTTGTATTTATCATTCTTCCTATTTAAAACAGTTTTATCTCATATCTCTGCATACATAAACCGTGTAGAGTTTAGTTTTGCTTGTTAAATTTAAAAAAACAGAATTTATGCAGCCAATTGAGGTTGCTCTTCTAAAGAAGCCTTTTTGGGAGGTGATCCACTTGCGCATGCAGGCTGCAATTGCTCAAAACCATCTGGGAGCTCTTTGTTTGAAATTTCCTGCAGAGATAGTTTATCTGCTCAAGAATCAGTGCTGTTGCTTTAGAGCAACGGTCTAAATGCTGGTCTGATTCAACTCCTTTTCCTACCATGCCTCATTTTCCCCTGTTCACTTGTTCAAGGATTAGTCAGTGGCTGCCTTCCATGAGCCAGGCCCTGGGCTGGAGGTCAGCAGCAAACCAAGGAGAGCCTCTGTTCCCACCGAGCTTATTGCCATCCCTCCTCTGCTTTCCTCCTTGTTGTCTGAGCAATAACTATCGGCCATAGGCTAGAACATTCCAAGATACTGAGTAGGAGTCGGTGAACCAAGGGGTCACGCGATCCGTGTGTGCTGGGAGCCTGAGGGGAGACTGATGCAGGGACTTCGGGAAGGCGTCAGCCTCTGTGGGCCGTCTTGGATCCTTTGGCCTCACCTGGATTTCACTGGCTGATCTTTGTTAGGCCACCTTCACAGACACACTCATCCAATTTTGTCATTACCGCCACACCCGCCGAGGAGCCCCTGCCACATGGAAATGATCCCTGTGAGACCTGGCGTCCGACAATGGAGACTTGACTTTTTTATATTAGAGAGCCTTAAGAGTCACACTACATAATAGCCACAGGGAGGTGAAGTACAGCACAGGGAATACAGCCAGGGATGTTCTAATAACTTTGTATGGTGCCAAGTGGGTACAAGATCTATCAGGATGATCACTCCGTAAGGTACGTAATGTCTAATCACTGGGCGTACACCTGAAACTGGTATAATAATGTACATCAACTATAATTGAAAAATTTAAAAAAACAGCTTTTTTAAAAAAGTCACACTAGGCAATTAAACATTAGAAACCTGACACAGATACAATTGCCTGTGTTGTAAATATGGAACCGCAAATATATGTGTATATTTATCTATATATGCTATAATAAATGTGAAATTTTTATATATTGTTATATATCGTGTTCTCAGCCAGCCTCCACATGCCCCTCTCATTAGAATAACTGGCATTTCACAGTCCCCGGTGAAGCAGACCCATACCGAAACCCTGGGCCCCCACCGCTCCGAAGCTCTCTCCATGTGCCTGGGCACATCTGCTCTTTCGGGGTGAGCTGTGTGATCGCCGCCAGACCCGCACATGCCGCTTGCACTTGTCATTAAGTTGCAAACCTTAATTGGATGCTCTCACACACTGATGAAATATGAATTCCAAAGAAAATTGTTTCAGCGAAAACCAAATGGAATGCTTTTGAAAGACTCACTAAAGCACTTTATAAATGCTTCTGAATTAGATGTGAGAAGGCGATTGTAAAAGATTATAGGGGAAAAAACATGCTAAATGTGGAAAAATTATGCTCTCAGATTGTGCTACAGGTGTCTTTAGCATCTTGTTCCACTGAAGTAAAATGGGAAATTCTACATGGTACATACAGTTTAAAATAAAGAATGCTCATCAGCACACAATACTCAAAGAAAAGATCTTGGCCTTTCCTCAAAAAATTAGAGAAAAAGACGGGCACTTATGTTTTAATTTTAAATGACATTTTATATATCTACATGTGTGTGAGACACCAATTTTCATGATCCCCGATATTACATGCCTTCGATCACCTCTCAGTCCCCAGCGTGTTTGGAGAAGAGGGTTTCTGCCACAGTCTGTCTGGCTCACACACTGCCCGGCACAGTCGTACTCACGAGTGGTTTACACAGTCGGCCTCCCTGAGCATCTTGGATGTGACAACACTCGCTGAGACTCATCTGGTTTTCCATTTTGCTTGGTTTTGCTTTTATTTACCAAACGTGTATTGAGAGCCACGAGAAAAGACTCCATCTTTAAAACAATGGTTTGAAAGGAGAGAAAAGGCAATGTCAGGCAGCTGGATGGATGAGGGAGGTCATGACCTCCCGGCGCCCTGCCCTTTCTGGCCCAGGCTCACTCCCAAGCTGACCTTTTTGCTCACCACCCCCGGAGCCCGTGGAGGTGGGCCCCCTGCTGCCAGGGGCTTGCGGGGAGGCAGGAAGGCAGGGTGCAGACTGGAAAGTGGGCCCGGTGTTTTCAGCCTGTGGGCCAGTACGGGGATGAGGAGGCCAGCCTTGGGTGCCTGGGTTCCGGATGAGAAAAGACCTCTTGACCAGGCTCGAATATTTTTTGATCCTAGTTCTTGTCGGTCAGCTGGGAGGGACCTTGAGGACTGTGAGGGGAGTATGCTCCCTTAGTAGAGACATATTTCAGATCCTATTTTAGCCATGTCCTTCAGCTTTATCCAGCCATAGAAATGGCATGCTGTATGTTTGACCTGCTTAAGTGCTTGTGTGTGTGTGTGTGCACGCATGTGTTGGAAGGCCTTGGATGAGGGCTACTTTAGCTCCACTCCAGACGAAGGCCTTGGACACAGCAGCCTCCTGGTACAAGATGCTTTATTTTCCTTAATACCTAAGGAATAAAACCAAACTTGTGGAGCCAGACTGGGTAAGAAGCGTAGCTTCATTGCAGCCATCCCAGGAGGATCATTAAGTTATTCAGCTTTCTCTCCATTTCACCTTCATTGTTGCTGAAAGTGTGGGTCCCTGCAGTGTGCAAAACCATGGAAACCACTGTTCTCGCTCCGCTGAGTGAAGGGGCTTCAGTAAGTGGAGACGGCTGGGAGGGGAGCGGGGAAAGGGTAGGCGCGGACACTGGAGCCCTGCTTCGTTCCTCTGAGGAGTAACTGGACCCCTGCCCTAGAGATGCCCAAGCCCTGCAGAGAAAGAAATTGCAGGGGCATGAGTCATCCCCTGTTTCAGGAGAACACAGGGGTGCCCTGGGGATTGGGGGGCCTCCCTTATCAAGAAGCAGGCAACTGAAGCATGCAGACCGTGCGAGGCTGAAGGCTAGGATCACCTTCTGGTTTATTATCTATTTAACCAAGTGAATTAAATGAGAATTGACTGGAATTGTACACTTAAGAGTTCCCTTACAAAACACTGTTATCTCATAAGCTGGTTTAATGGAGCAGGCTGTCAGGGGCTTATTAGAAGTAACTGAATACAGCGCCTCACAGGGACCCAAAGGAGAGTGTGCAGCCAAGCTCTGGAGGCCTCACGCCCTGTGTGGCCACAAAAGACGAAAGATGGGCCTGGGGTCTGACTGCAAACCGCACTGTTAGTCTCCGCTGCCAGCAGCACGCCCGGGTCTTCCCAAGAAGAAGGCACTCCATTTTAAAGGCATGTCTTCAATATTTAGAGTGAATTAGTGTTTTGTTGATCTTTTATGTATGTGGTCTTAGCACATGTGAAAGAAAGCCGTTGGTTAACAGAACCAACGCAAGTTAGGCTTCGAGGGTTTGAGTCTTAGCTTTTCTCCTTACTGGTGGAGTGACTTTGTGTTATTTAACTTCTCTATGGCTCAGTGTCCCCATCTACAAAATGGGAATGATAACAGTGCCTAGCTTACAGGGTTGCTGTGGAGATTAGATGAGCTAATGTGTATCAGCGTCTTCCAATAGGGCCTAACCTAAGTGAGCGTTCAGGGATTATAGCTATCACAGAAAAGAATTCATTGCATCTCACAGCTTTTCCGCCCACCTCTTCTCTTAGCCATTAGTGGCAGCGTGAGTTTGGAATGAGCTGCATTTACAGAGGAGCTTCTGAGTGAGGGGAAGCAGGGTATAAGGAGCAGCTCATGTCTGTGACCAGAGGGACATTTTGAACCCTGACCTTACTAAGGACAGTGATGTGATCTTGCACAAGTCATTTGTCCTCTCCTATCCACATCTCTAAAGTGAGTCTGTGTGTCACTTTCATTGCGGGGTTTGGTAAATGAATCTAAGTCCTGCTTTTCGTGAAGGCTGAGATAATAATGAAAATGCTGAGAGACTGATAAAAATGGCCTGGTGTCCCAGAAACAGGTACACTGCTTTAGAGGATCTTGCTTTAAGGATACCAGACATGCTGCAAAGGGTTGATGGTCTGGGCGGAAGTCACCCTTGTACAGTCAGTATTCGGCTGTCTTTCAGGAACGTTTTACTTTATTGGCAAATTTAGGAGTTCTTATTTTTCTTCCAACAGTTTCTTTGACAATCTTATTTTTCCCTTAGGTTCATTTGAGCTCCTTTACCAGTAACCTGTAAACAGTTTCGTCAAACAGCCTGCACCGCGGGTGACCTGACTCTTGGCACTTACTTAGCCTTTGCTTGAGTCCAGTGTATAATCCACAATTTCCATGTGTAATCTATAATTTCCAGTAATTTATAATCCAGCAGATGATTCTGTTCCACTAGTGGATGAACATCGTATTTACTTCCAAAAATTTGAAATAGACCATATGAAAACCTGAATTGATATTTCTGTTCTCTAGAAAACTAATTACTTTAAAATTTAAAAACACAGCCTGTTGGCTGCATTGTGTTTTAGAGGAATTGAAACACTATGCATGGCGTTAGAACTAGCAACGCTTTCATACCTTTTTTGTTTGAAAGAGCAGCGCACTTAGACATAATTGATATATTATGTTAAATGGTTTAGCCTGAGAGTTTAAGGAAGGAAGCCACATGACAGAGCGAGCAGCTAGAACCCTCCCGTGTTTCTTCTGGTTGACTGTTGACTGAAACACCAGCTGATGAGTCTCAGCTAGAGCTGTGATACCAAGGACAAGCATGGTGTGTTAGCAGTAGGTGCTCTGTGCTTGTGGATCGCATTCGTCTTGGTTATGAACCTCTTTAAGAGCCAGGAGGAAGTTTTGGGCGTGCTCCTGAAACATGACACATTTTTTTTTTCTTTTCACGCAGCTTGGCCTAGAATTCTGGGGAGTTCACGTAAACTTCCTGAATTCCCTCCACTGACGCCCCCACCCCACCCCACTGTCGCTCACTGAATTCGGGAAGGCTTCCTCTCCCTGGGCTCGACCAGGCTCTGATTGTCTTTAATGGCGATGAGCTGGACATTTCTGGAAACCAGGAGAAAACAACTAGTCAGAGGAGTTTTATGATACAATAAAAAATACATCTCCTGGTCTTTGTCCCAGCTCTGACCACACAGCTCTTAAAGCTCTCAGAATGTCTAGAGTGATGAGCGTGTTGTGTGTGCTAATGGGATCACTGGTGATTGGGGCCCCTTCAGGGTGGGGACTGCCTGGTCACCGGGAAAACCAAGACAAGTTCAGAAAGTTGGAGCTTTCGGCCCCACCCCCGACCTCCAGGGAGAGGAGGTTGAGCTAATCACCAATGGCCAACGATTTGATCAATTGTGCCAATGTCATGAAACCTCCGTAATCTCTAAACAATAGGGTTCAGAGAGCTTCTGGGTTGATGAACACACTGAGGTTCTGGGAAGGTGGCGCAGCTGAAGAGGGCACGAACACCCCCCACCATACTGTGCCCTGTGCATCTCTTTCCTTTGGCTGTTCCTTTGTAATAAGCCCGCGACAGTAACAAAAGTGCTCTCCTGAGTCCTGTGAGCTGGTTAGCAGGTTCTCAAATCTGAGGAAGGGGTCGTGATCCAATGGCCTCAGGAGCTCCGGTGTCCTGAGACGAGGCTTTGGGTGCAGGGACTGCATTTGGAAAGATATCCCAGGAAGCAGTCAGGAAGTAGGGAGGTGAGACAGGGAAGGAAGGAAAGAAGGCCAAAAAGGGGGCCTTAGTGAGTGAGTTAAAGTCGTGGGCACCTGAAGCTCAGTCCTGCCTGGGCCCCTCTGAAAAGCTGTGGAGACCACAATTCAAAATCGTTCTCCCGAGGGATGAGAACACCAGGTTGGTCCTGTGAGTGCTGCCTCCCCAGCCTGCTCCACCGAGAAGTCAAGCCTGCTCCTACAACTGGAGAAAGCCCTCAGACAGAAAAAGGGACACAAAGACAAAGAGCCAGAGAAACAGAGAGAGACACACACACCGCAGGAACTTGAGGTACAAAGCAGCCAGAGGACCCAGGGTACAAAGCACCCACACCTGCAGGTGACACCCAGAGTGACTGAGCAGATGCATGGATGGTGTCTGCTGACAGGAGTGTCACTTAACGCCCATCCTTAAAATGCGGAAAATAACAGCTCCTCGCTCATGAGTGATGTGAGGATTAATGAGTTAATGCAGTAGAGTATTTCAGAGTCAAAAATACCCATCTTGAATCTTTCTCTCTTTTTTTTAACTTCTTACTTACCCACAACCATCTCTCTTCTGAATGAGCTTCTAACAAGATAGAGAATAAATTCATCTATTATAAGTTTCTAAAAGAGAATCATTGCTGAGAACGGTCTTCTTGTTTGGCCCCCTTTGCATTGTATCAGCTTTGAATGGCTGCCTTTTGAAATACGTCATATGTTTTGGTAGCTTGTTAGAAAGTTGCCCATCCCTGCGAGTTCTGTTATTAGAGGGCTCTGTAGTCTTTCTCTGTCTCGCTGTTTTATTTTATGGAAACTGGCTGTGGGATTCAAGTGAAAGAGGTTCATCACAGCACTCTCCTGTATTTCCTGTGTCTCCTCGTATTTTCTCAGAGCTGTGTCCTGAAGACAGTGGATCCTGGGGAGCTTTCTCTCTGGGAGCTTCTGCAGTCTGGGGATCGAAGCCAGTGGCTGCGATCCCAGGCAATTCTGAGTTCTGTTCTGTCAAAGGCATTTATACTCAACATGTTTCATTGCTCGTGGATGATTGAAACAGCCCACTTAGTGAACTGCCAGGGGGAAATAGGGTTAAAAAAAAATCCCAACTGTGTTACATCAAGCTCAAGCTGTCATGATTAAAACTTCATTTAAAGATTTGCTCACCCAAGAAAACGTCTCTGCATTGTTTCAGGCTGTGACTCTTCAGCTAGCCTGACATTTCACCTCGCCAAAGTCGCCGTGGATGACCTCTTCGCTTCGCTTCGGGACGTTGCTGGCACTCGGAATCTCCTGAAACAGTTTAAGTCTGTATATGTTCCTGCAAATCATACCCACCAGGCAAGTGCATGTGTTTTAAAAATAATCATTTCATCTGTGTTGCATTTTTAGGATTCAGAGACTACAAAAAAATTCCCATTTTAACCTCTCTAAAATGAGGGATTTGTCCTAGATGAACTCCAAGTCCCTTTCCAGTTCAGAGTTCCGGGTTCCCTGCGTCTAAAAGCCTGTCCATTCCTTTGTACGGCAGGCTGGGCGTATCAGGTGAGCGTGGGCGTGAGACAGCCGTGCTTTTAATGTGGCCCGCCTCAGACTTAGTCCATAACCTGAGGAAAGCCCCTCACTTCCTTGCCCCCAGTTACTACAGGTGTCCCATGAGAGGTGGCCTTCGGTGATTCCCAAGTTTCTGGATCTAAGCAGTCTCTAAACATTTTGGGCAATTAAAATAATAAAATCTCCTCATAGTACTGCGGCAATAAAAAAAACATTTGTGACAGCAAAAGCATTTGTTATTCAAAATTCCCCCACTGCTCTCTAAGAGGGAGCAGGTATTTGACTAGTGAGTAGGAAGATGGTGTGAGAATCCCTGAATAAACGAGTAATTGCTCTGTGAAAACTCAGGAGGTAGGAACCACAGAAAGAACCAAAGGGAAGCTTAAGGAGTGAAGAAAGACCAGAGCCTTCGGGGCTGGGCCATCTCTGTTGGAACCATCAGGTTCCTGGTGGCCAAAATGAGCTGTCAAGGAAGAGCAGATGCTTCTGATGGACGAGATCAGTAAGTTTTGCTGTGGGGTGTGTGAAGGAACCTTCTCCTCCACCTCCCCCATGAAACCTTCAGTGAAATCCACGGTGACACAGTGAGGGCTTCAGCTTCAGGATGCTGCCTTTTTAAGGCAGGCACGTCAGCAAGAGTGAAGGCAGACACCACAGCCTAGCAAAACCCAGACTCGTCCTCCCGTGCATTCATGGAGGAGCCGGTACTTGAAGAGCGCTCCTGTGTCCAGTTTTCCTTTGGCTTTCATGACAAATAAGCCAGAGAGGTGTCGTTATCCCAAGAGCTAGGAAGGCCCAGTGACCTGCCACAGGCATGCAGATGACAAGGGCCAGGCGCCTGGTCTGTGCAGCCAGTGCGAAATCCCCTCCCCTGCGGCACCACCGTCCTCCTGGGGGCTACAGAGGCCCTGACCGATGGTGCCAGCGGGCATCTGAAATCACTGACCGGGACATAAAAGACCTCGGAAACCAGCACTCGACTTAGAAACACAAATTCCCATCCTTTATTCAGTGATCTAAAAACACATCTACCACAAATACACATAAAGTCACTCTGATAATTAATTTTATGTAGTTTTGCCATTAAAAAAATAGCAATCCTACATAGTATAGTATGGGCTGGTTCTATAAGACATGAAACAACTGGTCATATATGATGAAATTTATGCCAGGGAATGTCAAGAAGTCGCTGCTATAGTTGGCAGAGGGAAAACAAATCACTAAATTAATGAGGTCTCTTCATTGATATGATCATCATGGTGATTTGTTTGGCCGACTTCACATGAATATGTGTTAGCCAAAGATCCCAGGCACGATGAGGGCGATGATGAGTTTCCTAGACATTGTCTGCTTGCTGCTCATGCTGTCACTCCTCCAGTGGCTCCACTGTCACTCCTCAGATCCCGGCCCTGTGGCCGTGGCCTTTGGAGAATGAGCGTCCGCCTTGCTGCACATACCCTCAGTGCCCGTGAGCGGGACATGGGGACAAGGGGGAAGGGAGCAGTGTGTGTGTGTATTTCAAGGGATTTAAATGAATAATGACATAGACACACAGTGAAATGCTGTGCAACCATTAAAATGAATGGGATAGATCTAAATGTTCTGAGCAGACACTGTATTTGAACCCATGTCTCAGGCTTTGCTTCTTGGGGAGTTCTAACTACAACAGAGGTGCATGATCTAGCAGGTGGAAAACATGCATGATTCTATAAAGCGTTATTATATTTTGGTTAAAAATAATGATAAAAAGTATATCAGTATGTATATTTAATTAGTCTTAAAGTTTTGGGAAAAAATTTATAATCGTAACTTTGTGGAAGATTGGGAGGGTCGGATGGACAGGAGGGCCTCTGGCTTCTTGTTCTGCATTCACTCATATGGAGAAAAAGATTTCACTGGAATTAAGGGTAGATTTTACCTGTTCTGGTTTTTCAGTATTTTTCCTATTTAAAGAAGTTTTAATCACAGATGTAAGCCCTGTAAGGACAGAGATTTTGATGTGGTTTGCTCATTGCCACATCCTCAGTGACTAGACTGGTATCTTGCATGTAGTAGATGCTTCATAAATATTTGTTGGGTGTAATACATATATCTGTATTACATGTCAGAGGGTTTGATGGGACACAAAGTGTGTGTAATCAGAAAAGGACACATGTCGAGACCCAAATCAGAGTCCAGTCGTGTCTACTTTTGATGATAGGTCTTGGCTGGGCAAATTTCTATCCATTTCTCCTCCCAATCCCCTCCTCAGTCCTGTGGCTCCAGGAAAAATATGTGTTTTCTGCCTATTTCCATGCTGTTTCCACACAAAAGCCAGTTGAGCAGTTGGATCCCCAGAACGCCTGGGGAAGCGCTAGACCTGGTCTGGCCCCGGGTTGCTGTCCTAGCGCTGAGCAGTACTGCAGACCTGCGCTCTCTCCCCTGGATCTCAGGGTGCGGCCCCGCCCCACCTCCCTCCCACCGTGCCTCTCACCTGCTCTGATGCACACCTGCGGCCTCTCAGAGCCACTCCTCTTTCCTTTGTTTGCCCTAGAGCCTCTTGTTTAAACTCCATCCTTCAGCCCTTTAGGAAAATGTATCCGTCACAGCCCAGATGGAGAAAGCAGACATCACTCTTATCATTTTAAGGAGACTGTAATTTCACACAAAAGATTAAGTACATATAAAATCTCTGGACGCGCCAGAGGAGTGTGATCTAGACTGGGCTTCCAGAAATGAGTCCAGAGCATCAACACAGGCCTTGCCCTCCAGGGGAACCAGTACCTGGGCCACAGTCAGGAGAGTGGGTGATGGGGACCCAGAGGCTGCCCCAGAAGCTCTCGACTGGAAGAACATACGACCGAAGCTGGAGACAGCATCTGAGTTTGCTCACCATGGTATCCACAGAGCCCAGCTCAATGCTTGCCTCCTTGTGGGTGGGTGGGTAGGTGGAGGGATGAATACTGGACTGTGGGTCTTATCCAGAATAGCATTTCTGTGTTCTTAATTTTTAGTGAAAGGGGGGTTGGCACAGAGGTTAACAGAACAGTCTTTAGAACCCAAGGTTTTGAGTTCATAGCCCATCTCTGCCCCCTACTAGCTCTGTTACCTTAGGCAAGTTACTTTACCTCTCTGTGCCCGGTTCCTGCTCTGTAAGAAGGAGCTAATAATGGTAGCTTCCTTATATAGATGCTGTAAGGATTAGGTGACTTAATGCTTATAAAACTCTCGGACAGGAGCTGACATTACAGCATTTTCTGTAAAGGACAAAATTGTACTAAAGGACAAAACAGGCCTTCTCTTTATTGTCTTTTGTCACATTTTGTCCTTTCTTTTGCGAAGGAGATGGGCGACACCGAAGGGGTGCCGTCCTCAAGCTGACTGTCCTGTTAGCGGCTGTGAATGGTAAGGGCTGACTGCTGACACCAGTGTGTTTGAAAAGGTTATGATCGTTCGTAGACTCTGATGACCAGGAGAAACCTACGCCCCTGTTTTGCTATTGCAGCAAGTCTTCTTATGCTTTCATTTCTTGTTGCAAGTATTCCAGTTTCATGGGAGCCTTAACCTCGTTCCCAAACGCCACAGTGTTTGACGTGCTGCAGACCCTCGGTGGCAGCAGCAGCAGCAGGATATTAGGCAGATGTCTCAGGGCCAGGAGCTTATGAGCCCTTGCAGAAAAAAATACTGTGTGGCTCTTGCATGACTTGCTTCGGCAAGGTCTCCAAGTGCTGTGCTGTGCTGGAGAAAACTTGCCACAGATGCCTACTGTCTTGTGTGCCTCTGGCATGTTAAACTAGAGCATTTAGAATCAGCAGTACCCAAGGAGGCTTGACTCATCTTGTGCCTGGTGAAATATGGCTCTCTGAACAGTCTGGAGGCCCAGTCTCTGTCAACAGTCCCCAGCCCTGGCCACCAGCTGTTCTTTTCCAAGTGCTAAACTCTGTTCTTCCTCCTGATTCCATCTACCTAGCCCCAGACCAGCTAGCGTTCAGTTTGAAAGGATCAGCATGAGACAGGACGACACTGGGGTCTCAGAAACTTGGCTCTGCCCTCTAGTCTGCTTCTAGATGCCTTTGTGAACTTATGCAAATTAGGTAATAGCTTTGGGCTTTGGTTTCCTCATATTGAAGTTGAAGGGACTACATTCCAAATTTTTTAAGTAGGTTTCCAGTCAAGATGAAGGCATAGGTAGACACGTCTCACCTCGTTGCACAACAACCATAAGAAGGAACACAACTAACTTAAAAATGAAAAACACCCAGAACTGCCAGGAAATCACCCAGAAAAACACCCAGAACTGGGTTTTTGACAGAAGTCTGACAACCAAGGATTTAAAGAAGCTGTATTCATCCAGATGGGTAGGAGGGGCAGAAATGGGGAGCTGGGGCAGAGAGAACTCAGAGTAGTGGCGGCGAGCCGGGGTGGAGTGGCAGCAAGGTGGCGGCTATCAGGTTAGGCAGCCCCACATTCACATGTGGTGGATAAAAATCAGGGGGACACCTTGTGGGCGAGCGAGCCCAGCCCCAGGCCAGACCACGCAGCCCAGGGCTTCAGCGTGGGAAAGATAAAGCTGCATAACCTCTAACTGTAAATCCAGTGGGGGTTGGGGTGGCAGAAGACACTGCTGGTACATATGCAAACCCACCCTGGGAACCACAACCAGGACAGCAGCTGAAGGGACGCCAGTCACATCTAGGAAGTGGGTGAAGTGACTGGAAACCGGGTGAGGGCCGGGCAAGCCCCCAGAGGTCAGCCAGCATTGGCAGTGTCCCCTCTTTCATCCTGTCTCCACAAATGGAGCCACGGTTGCCCCGCCCTGGCGAATACACGAGGCTCCACCCTATACAATTTAATAGGTGCACTAAAATGGAATCGAAGCCATTCTACCCAGCACTCAGACACAAGGAGGCTGCCCAAATCAGGAGACAAAGAAATATGGCCCAAATGAAGGAACAGAACAGAACCCCAGAAAAACAAGCGATATGGAGAGAGCCAACCTATCGGACACAGAGTTCAAAACACTGGTGGTCAATGCTCAAAGATCTCATTGAACACAGCAAAAGCATAAGGGAGAAATGAAGGCTCTACTAAGAGAAATAAAGAAATATCCACAGGAAACCAACATTGAAGGGAAGAAAGCCTGGATTCAAATCAATGATTTGGAACATAAGGAGGAAATAAACATACAACCAGAACAAAATAAAGAAAAAAATGTCAAATAAAATGACAAGAGTTTAAGAAGCTGGTGGGACATCTCCAAATGTGCCAACATCCAAATCATAGGGGTGCCAGAAGGAGAAGAGGAAGAACAAGAAATTGAAAACTGATTTGAAAAAATAATTAAAAGAAAACTTCCCTAATTTGGCAAAGAAAATAGACATACAAGGCCAGGAAGCACAGAGTCCCAAACAAGTTGGACCCAAAGAGGTCCACAGCAAGACACATCATAATTAAAATTCCAAAGGTTAAAGATAAAGAGAGAATCTTAAAAGCAGCAAGAGAAAAGCAGAGAGTTACCTACAAAGGAGTTCCCATAAGACCATCAGCAGATTTCTCAAAAGAAACTGCAGGCAAGACGGGGCTGGAAAAAAGTATTCACACTCATGAAAGGCAAGGACCTACACCCAAGATTACTCTATCCAGCAAAGCTATCATTTAGAATGGAAGGGCAGATAAAGTGCTTCCCAGGATAGGTAAAGCTAAAGGAGTTCATTATCACCAAGCCCTTATTATATGAAACATAAAAGGGACTTATTTAGGAAAAAGAAGATCAAAACTATGAACATTAAAATGACAACAAACTCACAACCATCAACAACTGAATCTAAAAAACAAAAGCAAACTAAGCAAATAACTAGAACAGGAATAGAATCATTGATATGGAGATCACATGGAGGGTTATCAGCTGGGAGGCAGAAGGGGGAGAACGGGGGGAAAGGTACAGGGATTTAGAAACATAATTGGTAAGCACAAAATAGACAGGGGGAGGTTAAGAACAGTACAGACAATGCGGAAGCCAAAGAACTTACATGCACAACCCATGGACATGAACTAAGTCGGGGTGGGGGGTAGTGTCACTGGAGGGAATGGGGGAACTGGGCAGAGGCAAAGGGGGAAAAACTGGGACAAAGGTAATAGAATAATCTATAAAATATACTTAAAAAATGTTTAAGTAATCTTCTAGTGTGAAGAATAAATGGATGGATAGACAGATAGATGCATGAACAGATAGACAAATAAACCACTTTTTAACTCTGTAGAGCAAACCATTTTCTTTCAGAAGATGAAAAGAGAAAAATCTCTTAGTGTAGCAAAAAATAAAAGTAAACAGTGGAAGAGTCTAAGCCATGAGCAGTTTTGAACAGATGTTTTTCTGTGCAGTCTTAGATTGAAACAAATGAATGTTCTCTCTATAAGCCTAGTTTTCCAGAGAAGTTGGTTGTTCAGAGTCAGTTTTGCAGAAAAGGGAAAAGCCTCTTCAGGAGCAGGACTGAGACAATCCCTGGCTGCACCCACACCAACCAGCAAAGCCAAGGTCGGCAGCCTTGGCTGACAGGACATGGTTGTGGCAACAACTCAGGTTCTCCTGGAAACTGAACCCTGGGCCATCTTTAAAGTTCACCGAATTCAGGGACATATTGGAGTTAAACTAGTTCCTCAAAATCATCCCTGACTTATGTGTACTGTCAGAAACCGCTGCCGTGCTCAGTGCTTTTCCTCAAGAGCTAGAATCAGGTCAATAAAAGAGTCTTCTAGACCTAGTCGCACATTCTCTCCACCACAAGAGAGTAGCCAGGGACACAGACATAAGCATTTTATATGGGCATTTTTAAAAGCCCAGTTTATTCTGGAAGAGATAATTGCCACTTAAAGAAAAAAAAAGAGAGAGAGAGTTTCTGGTATAAGACCAGTTCTTGAAACTGTAACAATTTCACACGTAATACCCATCGGGGGTCTCTGGACTCCAGCACACCGGCAGGCAGCCGGAGGCGGCAGTCACACAGGGTCATACATTATGAAGATCATACATTATGATTTTCATGGCCCTAGGCAGCTTTGCCTCTGTGGTCCCCTTCCTCTGTAAAAATAAAAAAATATTAAGTTTATTATACAATTGCATTGGTGTAGAGACATATATAAATACTATTATATATCAAAACATTTTCTTTGACCCAAAAGTTAATCTCTTTTTTCTGACTTTAAAAGAAATCAATACATGTTCACGGGTCCCTAGAAGTCTCATGGGTCGTAGGCAGGCACTGTGTGCTTGGTGCCTAATGGGTAAGCTGCCGCTGGGTCATAGCCCCCACTTGGCACCCGCCTGCCGGGGCAGGAGCACACTCGGGGAGCAGCTGGCACTTTTATTCCCTCGAGTGGTCCTTGTGACCACCTGTGAAGCAGCCCACACAGCTATCCAGAAGCTATTCAGTTTGGTCCTGAGGTGACAGCTCAGGAGGGTGGGAACTAGACTCACGTGGCGGGGGATGGGCGAGGAGGTCAGGGGTGGCACTTCCTTGGCTTAAAAAATTCATATCCTGTAGGAAGCAGTTTCTCCTGAACGACTCCACAGACGCAGCTTCCAGGGTTCTCCCAGGGCACGTGCCAGTTATGCCAGTTGTACAAGGGTCATCGTACTCAGAGAAGCCCTGAGATTGGCTTTCTCTGCGGTATTTATAGTTCTCCCGGTCTAATGCAGCTTACCAAGCAGGGGTCATTTTTATCATAAGCAATCTTGCCTGGCTGGGGTTTGACATTCTTCCCTTATCAGGTTTCCAGGGAAACAGAGCTAAAAAGTTAACCAAAGGTCAAATTCTTATGCAGAAGGGAAAAGGGGTTTAATAATACTTCACCCAAACATGCAACTTGCCAGTCGTTAAGGAAATAATTATATAAATGTTTCAGCCCAGACTTTATAGTGTGTCTGTGGCAGAGACAATGCTAAATGAAACCCAAACTCCATTTCTTTTTCCTCCTGGGCACAGTTAGGCCACATTTTCCAGATTCCCTTGCAGGTAAATAAATGTAGGTTTGTGACTAACTCTGGCCAATGAATTGTGGTAGAAGTGATACAGATCGCGTTCGGGCTGAGCCCATAAAAGTCTCTCTGGAAACGCTCCATACTCTTTCATCCTCTGCTGAGGAGCTGCAACGGCTTCAGTGTGGGGTCCCAGTGCCTTAGGGAAGGAGCGGTGGGGCCACTCGGTGGCAGGAGCCTGGTGTCTGGATGATGATGAGAGGCACGGACCCCCTACTGCCAACACACACGGGTGGGATATAAGCAAGAAATAAATGACCAGCAAGGAAAGGAAAGGATGAATTTGTCTGTGTTTTTAATTCCTCTATCCCCCACGCAGAAAAAAAGGTGAACTGGCAGAGAATGTTTGATTAGGAAAATTAAATTACTGTGGTTAGGCCTCTTAATGTTGAGGCGAACTATGAGACTGATCTCCCCTCCAGCCCCTTCTGAAGTGTGGGGAAACTTTGAGCAGGGCGCCAGGGCAGAATCCGCCTGCCCTATCACCACGGCCTCTGTGGTGCTTTGCTCGGCCGTGGGTAGCTGCTGGCTGAATAGAAAATTCCATGACAGTCTGAGGCTTCTCCTCTAGAAGTCACAGCCAGATCTGATGACAGGCAGATTCAGTGACATGATTTGGGGCACAAAGCAACCCAAGCTAAGCGGCTGAGAGGAAGGAGCCCAAGGTTCTCATTAGAAAATCTAATTAGAAAATCTAAGAAATGTGTTTGCTGAGAAGTCACAAACAAGTACCACTTTGCACCTGATCAGTCTTTTCCAAGTCGCACTCATTAACTACACAATGTTATTGAGTTGTTCTGAGCTTAGTTGTTTTGACAAAGAATTTTGAGGCCTTTTCTACGTAATATTTAACTGGCAAAACCTATCATTGTCTTTTTAAATTAATAATACTTAGAGTATTTAGTGTGCTTTTGGGTACAAGTAAAAATAGAAAAAAATCTCAAACTGGCTTAAACAAGCAACGTAATTTATTGGATCCTATGCCTTAAAAGTCCAGGGAAGGGACAGCCTGAGGTGGTGAGGGGCCACTGCTGGGGTGATGCTGGCGGGAACAGCAAGAAAACGGGGATGAGCAGGCTTGCCTCGTGTTCTTCAGCCTTCCAGGCCCCGCCCCCATGGGCAGAGTCCAATGGACCCAGATTTCAAAGCACAATCGTTTGCTGAGCCTCAGCCCAGAATCAGAGAACTGGGCACAGAAGAGTAGGTATGAAGCTGAGAGACAGTCGCAAGAGAACTATCGCATCTCCCTATGGAAAATTATATTTGAAAGTGTTGTTATATGAAAAGAGAAATAGAGGGAATTCAGCCCAGAAATGTAAGAAATGCTCATTACAGAAGTATGCCAGGCAGTTAATAAAAGTATTTGTTATATTTTCTCAATTATGTCACGTGTTTATCTGTTACTTTTTTGTATTTGAATTATGGTTTCTGTGCTCATTCCAAATAAATGTTACCTACATACTGTAAAAAAATAAAATAAAAAAGATTTACAACCTTCCCCAATAACATGCGATGATCACAAGGTCCCAAGAATGAAGGTGCTTCCGTGATAGCACTTCCGAGTCTCCCCTCACTCCACAAGGGGAACCCGACCTCAGCGGGCGTTTTCTCCTGGGTCCTTCGATCCCCAGAGGTTCACTGAGAGAGGAGCAAGGGAGAGAGGGAGAGAGGGAGATCCCCAGCCCTCCCCGTCTTTCCCCTGTCCCCCCAGGCTGCACTGCGGCAGCTGGAGCCATGTGTCACTTTCGGTTTACAGAGCCTCGCAGTGGAGCCAGTGCTGAGTGTGGTGCTGCAGCTGGAGTACAAACCCCCTTGTTCCTGTGTGAGCCCTTTTCAGGGTGGCTCCTCTCCCTTCCTGCAGGGGGCCTCCAGCCCAGAGCAACAGCTTTTTCGTTATTTTTGTAGGGTGGAGGGCACACTCTGTCTTCTCTTTTTTTTTTTATTATATTCTATTGATTATGCTATTACAATGCCCTGATTTTTCCCCTTTCACATTCAGCCAGCCCCCCAGCCCCCCTACTCCCTCAGGCAATCTCCACACCATTTTTCATGTCCAAGGGCAATGTGTATAAATTCTTCAGCTGCTCCATTTCCTATTCTGTACTTTACAAACCCATGGCTCTTCTGTAACTACCTATTTGCACTTCTTAATCCCTTCACCTCTTCACCCATTCCCCTGCACCCCTCTCCCATCTGGCAACCATCAAAACGTTCTCTGTATCCATGATTGTGTTTCTATTCTTATTTGCTTAGTTTGTTTTTTAGATTCAGTTGTTGATAGAATTGTAATGTTTTTGTCATTTTATTGTTCATAGTTTTGTTCTTCTTTTTCCTAAATAAGTCCCTTTAACATTTCATATAATAATGGTTTGACGATGATGAACTCCTTTAGTTTTTTCTTGTCTGAGAAGTTCTTTATCTGCCCTTCAATTCTAGATGATAGCTTTGCTGGGTGGAACAATCTTGGTTTAAGTCCCCGTGTTTCATGGCTTTGAATACTTCTTGCCAGTCCCTTCTAGCCTACAAAGTTTCTTTGGAGAAATTCGCTGACAGTCTTATGGGAACTCCCCTGTAAGTAACTAACTGCTTTTCTCTTATTGCTTTTAAGATTCTCTCTTTATCTTTAACCTTCGGCATTTCAATTATGATGTGTCTTGGTGTGGACCTCTTGGTATCCATCTTGTTTGGGACTCTCTGTGCTTCCTGAACTTGCATGTCTATTTCCTTTGCCAAATCAGGGAAGTTTTCTTTCATTATTTTTTCAAATAGATCTGATTTCTTGCTCTTTCTCTTCTTCTTCTGGTACCCCTATGATGCGAATGTTGAACCTCTTAAAGTTGTCCCAGAGGCTATTTATACTATCCTCTTTTTTTTATTCTTTTTTCTTCTTGCTGTTCTGATTGGTTGTTTTTTGTTTTCTTATGCTCCATATCATTGATTTGAATCTTGGCTTTATCCACTCTACTGCGTTTCCCTGCAAATCGTTCTTTATTTCAATCAGTGTATCCTTCACTTCTGACTGGATTTTTTTAATGCTGTTGAGGTTCTCACTAAGTTCCTTGAGCATCCTTATAACCAGTGTTTTAATCTCTGCATCTGGTAGATTGCTTATCTCCATTTCATTTAGTTCTTTTTCTGGAGTTTTGATCTTTCTTTCATTTGGGCCATGTTTCTTTGTCTTCTCATTTTGGCGGCCTCCCTGTGTTTGTTTCTGTGTATTAGGTAGAGCTGCTTTGACTCAGTGTCTTGGTAGTATGGCCTAATGTAGTAGGTGTACTATAGGGTCCAGTGGCACAGCCTCCCCTGTCACACAAGCAGGGTACTTGAGGTGTGCCCTTTATGTGGACTGAGTACACCCTCCTCTTGTACTTGAGCTTTGATTGCTGTTGGCCAACCAATGGGAGGGATTTACCCAAGCCAGTCAGCTCTAAGGATTGGCTGTAACCACTTACCAAAAACTTCTGCTGTCCATGGAGGCAGGGTGGTGGTGCTCCATCATGGTCAGTAGCTGTCCACTGGGTGCACTGGCTCTGGGGTTTCCTAGGCAGTGCAGGTCAAGGTCAGCCCCCATCTGCGTTTTGCCCTAGGCTACTTTTCCTTCATTAGCTATGAAGCAATCTGAGATGGCTGCTACTTATCCTGGGCTTGGAGATTCCCAGACGAAACCAAGCCATGAATCTAGGCTGGCTGCTGGTAGTGATGGTCTTAGGGCTTACTGAGGCCAGCTGTTGGTTGTTTGAGAGGATTTAGGAAGATGTGAGACAGGAGCCACAACCAGCCATTCATATGGAAAAATCACTGTTAACAGCTTGGGTGGGCCCCTAAGTTGGGTGGGGCAGAGTCTCTGGGGGTCTCCAGTTGAGTCAAACAGTGGTGTCCAAGTTGATGGAGTCTCAGATATGACACCATGTTGCTGGCTCTGTGAGGGGAGGGTTTAGCAAAGGGGCAATGGCCTCTGCTTGCCTTGATTCCAGACACTTCATTTTCTCCCTGTATGCCCCTGGTGCCTTTCAAGCTGCTACCCCATTGCTAGAGCTCAGAGGGAGTGAATCTGAGTAGGTGAGTCTGTGTGTGGGTTCTTTAAGAGGAACTGCTTGGAGCTCCAGAAGTTTCTTCCACCAACTCAATCCCTGCTGGTTTTTGTAGCCAGAAGTTGCTGCAAAACTTCTTGGGGACTTATCTTCTTGGCACTGGAACCCTAGGCTGGGAGGCCTGTCGGCCTGTCGTGGGGCTGAGATTCCTTGGTCCCAAGATACTCCTCCTGAATTCCACCACATGTGAATGAGGGACCAGCCTGTTCTGCATCTGCACCCCTCCTACCAATTTGGATGGTTGTGGTTTCTTTAATTCTGTAGTTGTCAGACTTCCATTCAACTCGATTTCTGACTGTTCTGAGTGATGGTTGGTCTATATTTTAGTTGTAATTTTGATGTTGTTGTGTGAAGTGGCAAGCCATATCTGCCTACGCCTCCATCTTGACCAGAAGTTTCTATCCTCTCTTAAATGTGGCAGCCTATGTGTATTTCTCTGTGATCTCCTTGAAGTTATTCTACACAACTGGTTTCTTTTTATATAGGCTAATAAAGCAAATAACTGTAAGGTCCTAGGAGAGAGGAATGTCCTTTTGTTTCTTTATATTCCCTTTGTGCTTTATGTCAGTTAGAATTTCATTCAGTTGCAAGTAACAGAGATTTGAAAACTAATGGCTGGAACATATCTGGATTTGGATTGTCATGCAAAGTTAAGTCCTTATTTAGTCTGTCCACGCTATGGTTACAGCAGCTCTGCCAGTCCTCACCAGCACCCACCAAGGTTCCTTCCCACTCTCTGCACCAGCATCTCTAAAGAGAGGCCCTGCCTTTCCCCATGGCTGCTAGAGCTCCAAGCACCACTTCCATGTTCCAGGCAGCAGAACAGAGAAAGAGGAGGGACGCTTACTCTTCCCTTTTTTAAAAGGAGACCTCTGAAAAATCTCACTCCCCTTCTGGTTCCACCTCATCACCCAGAACTCAGTTACACGACCATACCCAGTGCAAGGAAGGCTGGAAGGTCTTTTAGCCAGTTGATAATGGGCCTGGTGAAAAATTGGATTCTATTACTAAGGAAGAAGTCAATGACTTTTTGATGATAATGCAGATAAAGTAGAGTATTGGCCAAAGGATGCCTTCTCCTCAGGAGCAGTTTAAAGAAATTAAAGTTTAAATTTAAGAGATTAAATGTCCATGAAGCCTGAGATGATAGAGGCACTCTGAAGGCAATTTACTCAGGGAAGAGGATTTATAGAATTCAGAGGTCATTCCATGACCTTTTTTTTTTAAACATTTAAAGTATTTCTTGGATTATGTTATTCCAGAAGTATATCTGCTAATTTTGGAAATTTTGGAAAAAGAAGAAAATAATGTCCTCTGCCTGCACAACCTAGAGATAGCCCTATCTCTAATTAGCATTTGGTGTGCTCTATTCTCTCCTCTTCCATGCATAATCTATTAATTTTTAACAAGTTACAAAATCCTCTTGCTCTTTGTAGTAGTGTTTTAGCTGTGTTTTTAAAAAGTAGTACATTGAAAAGTCTTCCATCCGCCTTTTTCCCTTGTCCAGTCCCCTGGCCCATGATCACTGCTCATGGTAGCATTTTATATCACATCAGAGTTTATTTTTTGCATACTTCAACAAATGCAAACTGTCATAGTCCCCACGACAGATTTTGCACAAACGCCAGCCCGCCATGTACTCTGTCTCTCACCTTGTGTTTGTCACTCACCCTTTACTCCACACCTTGCTTTTTGCCAGGTAAACACAGAACATCCCTCCCCACTCTCCCAGCTCTCCTCCCTGTGGAGGTGCCCCATCCAGTAACGGCTCCCTAGTGATGGGCAGGCACTCCAGTTGTTTCCAATCTTTTGCTAGTACTAAGGAGAAACAGCCTTTGATGTGTCTCATTTACATACATTAGCATATTTATAGCACAAATTCCTATAAGTGAAATTGTAGGGTCAAATGCATTTGTAATTTCAATAGGTATTGCTGAATCGCTCTCCACACTGATTGTAGCAGTTTACCCTCCCCTTAGCGATACGTGTATGTGTGAGTTTCTCTTTCCCCATTGAAAATACACCTCTGGACTTTTGCCTATATGGTAAATTTTAAAAATCTATCGATATGCTTTTATTATTAGGAAGGTTGAGTCATTTTGTGTATGTGTGCATGTGTGTTTTAGTTTCTGTCTTATTGGTGTTCCTGCCCAGAACTTTGTCTTTCAAAAGCATTAACGTATGAGATCTCTGGGCATGCATTGGTCCACTTGGCTGTGAATGTAAAGAGGCTGCACCCCTCCACTGAACAGTCGCTATGTTTCCCTGCATCTCATCCCTGGCAAGTGCACCAGTTGCATTCTAGCTAAATGTTTATTCATGCTTTTGATGGTTTATACCCTGCTTTATTTCTAAGATATTTTAGGTAAAAAAAATAGGAATAAAGGGAAAATAAGAGTAAAAAAATGACATTAAGAAAAGGCAAGATTAAGCTACAGGTGAAGTCAGTACACCAAACGTGCTCCACATTTGCTGAAGGCAGCTCAGAGAGTTGGCCAAGGCGAAGAGAGAAACTAGAGTTCAGGCCGTCCCTCCAGTGCTCTGTCAGAGCCTGGCTTTTCTGAGCCCATAATAGATGCAGTGGAGATGCACTAGGTATGGAGAGTGAGTGGAGGGAAGACATTCCTTTTTCTCTTCCCCTTATGCCCCGTGCTCGGGTGCCCAATGCAATTGGAGCAGCAGAGGCAGCAAGAGGACTGGGAGGAAGGTGGTCCAGCTGATGGGAAGAGAAGAGAGGGAGAGCTGGTTAGTAAGGAGAACTGAGGAAGCATGGAGGGATATTCTCAGAAAGCGCAGCAGTTAGGGGCAGCTGCCTCCAATACTACTGAAGTGTATGTAGGTTATTCAGGTCACAGGAAAGGAAAGCATTTAGTGTTATTTATCAAAAGTTCAACTATTGTACTGAAATTGTTATAGTACCATGTGGCCTGCCTTCTCCTAAGCCTTGACCTTGGTCAGATTCCTTTTTGGCACCATGGCTTCTTTTTCTGGCCAAGTTGTAGTTAGAGTTGAGCTCTGTAGAGGAAGGAGAGGTTGCTTCAGGTTTGGAGAGCAACAAAACATTGTAAGAAAACATTCACCTTCCTAGCAGAGGGAACATCACTCTAACAATGTTTAGGAAAAACCGAAGACTGACTATGTGTCTGTATCAAATGGCAACGCTTTGCTTTCCATGTATTTCACACATAAAATTATCACTTTATATCTTCATTGAAAAACTAGTTGTTCTATGATTATAGCTCTGGTAAGAGAGATTTGCTTGTAGGAGGGAGTGTAAGACACAACAATTAGTGCCAAAAGGTCTACATTTGTTAATTTAGTATCTCTGTAGGGTGAAATTTTACTCAAAACCCCGATGTTGTTATAATTGCCTTTTCACACACAAAATCATAGACAGTGCTCAGTATCAAAATAAACTTGTTTTGTTTCATTTGGTGCAGATAAAGCCTTTCCTTTCCACAGACAACCCAAACAAAGCCTGTTACTTACGGCACAACGTTTTGTCTTTCCAGGCATCCTACAAGCCGTTGCTGAAGCAGGTTGTGGAGGAAATATTTAATCCCGAAAGGCCGGATCCTGTTGATATTGAACATATGTCTTCGGGCCTCACTGATCTCCTTAAAACTGGATTTAGCATGTTCATGAAGGTAAAGTAACCATGAAGAGGCCATCCTGGATGTAATGCTGTCTTTGCTGGGCATGAAAATGCTGACACCCCCTTAACCTGTCAAGTACCGCATAAGATACGGCCCAGTATTCTGGCTCTTCCGAAATCAGGTGCCATCTTTATTTAACTTTTGGTTAAAAGTAGCCGGACCTTCCAGCCTCATACGGCCTCTTTGATCTAAGCGCTACGATCTTTTCTGATCAGTATGTAAAGACCCAAGCCCTCCACGATGGCACTATTGAAAATGTTTCTCTTCCTGGCCCGATTTTCATTTAACATGAATCTGTATACTCGTATGTTGCTCTTCATGAGTGATAATCTACTGTTATTAATTCTAGAACTCATTATGTAAGATAATGATTCACTCTGGTCAGTCATATGATTAGCATCACCCCAAAACCCATTTAAAAAGGCCTTTGGTTTTGACCCTACAGACTCCCAGTTGACAAGTGCTAGAATTTCCCTGGCTGATATTGAGGGTAGGTCAAAATTACTGCACAGCCTTTGCAGTGGGGATGAAAGGAGGAAAAGTACGCACATGTGATCTATTTTTAACCTGCTCTAAAGTTTCTGAATTTAAAAGGATGTAAACAAGATTACAAGCTGACCTCCCAGTCCATGCCAGGATTTCAGTTGTAATAACTCTTGGAAATAACAGAATGTTTTGCCAACTTCAAAGTGTCTTTGAAATCATGAATTAATCTACATAGGAGAGCTGGCCTTTCAGAGTTCAGTAAATACATATGCCCGGAAAACTGGTCCACTCCAAAGCCAGAGGAGAGAAGCCAGACAGCAGTCAGACTCTTAAGCACAGCAGTTAACGGCTGGAATGGACATGCAGGTCTCCCTCCTGCTGTTCCCAGTTATCAGCTTCTGTTGCAGTGCGTGGCTGGTGTGTTTTTTCATGTATGTGTGTGTGTGTGCTTTAAATAGCGCAGCACAGTTCAGCTTCCCAAAGGTGTTCGGGGCCTCCTGTGTTCAGTGTAAGCCCAGGGTTGTTCTGAGCCCTTCATGATGGCTGGTTTGTACCAAAACTTCCAGACTAGCCATGGTCTGGCCTTCTCCACTTGAGCAGCCTATTCCCTCATTTGTAAGCTTGGACTTTACCCTGAAGAGAGACTAATTAGCAAATGTGGACTTTCAGGCCCTGGTCAGTAAGGTCTGAGGATGGCCCAGTAGGCCATGTGACCGTCCCCAGGCAGGCTGCTCCATCCCTGGTCTGGCCCAGGGCATACACGGAGCTCGAAGCTGCCCGCGCTCTGCTCACCACGTGAGTTTCTCACTTGCAGAGAGGCACAGGTACAGCGCGTGGGAGGAGGCCCTGACTATGCTCTTTGTCCAGTGATGCTCCACCGAAAGAACTTGGTTCTTGGCCCAAGGATCTGTGACCAAGTATGTTTGAGAAACACTAGGTCGAACAGCAAAGTAATGCAAAATTCTTTGCTGCTGGACTTCACAGTGCCTTCAGCGTGCGACTGGCTTTGTAGCTCTGCAGGGCCCATAGTGTCTGCCGTGGGAGGGCTGCCCATCTGCGTTTTCCATCACTGTTTCATGAGCCACAAGGCATCACATTTCAAAATCACCCTTTTCAGTGCTACTGAGTATTTTCCGCAGCTCTTCCTGTGTCCGAAACTTCACTGTCCCAAGTGGGCTTTGCTTAGGGGGAGGGTGGGAACAATCCTGGGCCGGCACTACACTGCTGTGCTTCTCCCATCCAAACCTCTAGAGTCGGGGGCATAAAGAAATGCTCCCGCACTTTAGGACAGACCTCAAAGGGAGGTTTCCAAGTCATGCATGTATGAGAGAAGGATTCGCATTCTCCCAGCAGCTGTCAGGATCCATTCCCCAGCCCCCAGCTGCCGGGCCTCTGCCTCTGTGGTCAGGGGCATCTCATCTGCCTGCAGAGGGTAGGGAGAGACTTGGGGGGCTGGCCAGAGGCCTTCCCATCCCAGTACTCCGAGGGAGAGTCGTTCTGTTTTGTTTCTGCATGCGCCTTGGCGGCTGGCTCTTCCCACCGTTCCATAGAACTTGGCAAGGAGAGTCATCTCTGGCCCCTGTGTTCAGGATTCCAACAAAATCTGAATAAACATAAAGATGAATAGCCAATAGGGTTTTGAGCAACTAACTGTGATTTCCCAAAGAGCTCCGTCTTTGAGATGGAGGCGGGGCCATCAGGAGAGGGTGTCTCTACTCACTTTAAGGCCAGTGGAGGGAGGAAGGTACAGAACACAGGTGGAGTCTCACGTGGCCATGGCTCTTTACTGCGCCGCGGGTCCTGTTCTCCATTGTTTCTCACTTACCGCCCAAAGTTGTGCAGCTCATCCGTGCTCAGCGTATATCATGGCATCAGCCATTCCCATATTTAAGCCTCACACCAATCCTAGGAGGTAGGTTCTGTTGTTATCTCTGCTTTAGCAATGGGGAAACTGAGGCCCAGAAAGGTTAAGCGGCAGATGTGAACCTCCAGGAGGCCGGGGTCGGCTGGCACCCTTCTCTTTTCTCAGGTGTTTTCCAAAGAGCACACGGGAAATGGGACAACAGGATTTGTTCCCAAGTTGGTCTTATTCAAAAGCTTATGCTTTTCGCCACACTTTTTGGCTCCAGGATGCTTTGAACCATTTTCTTGGCAGTTAAGTATTCATATGTCATTCATTCTTTTCTTTGTGATTACTTATTAGCACAGATAGTTTCCCTCCCCAGTGTCTGTGCAGCTCATAAATAAAGTCCCTACCTGCCTGCTCAGCAAGGCAGCCAGTGTGACAGAGATCTCCTGGGGGCCACCTGCCAGTGCCCCATCTACTTTTCGGGGACTTGGGCCCACCACTCGTTAGCAGTGCACACACCCCCACGCCCCACCAGAAGATATTTGTGGATTGGCATTGCGTGGCCTCCACATATCGCATCTCTGTGCCAGCAGCCACCAGTCACTGCGTTCTTGCCACTTGCTCCCACTCTGACTCTGGGTCCTGCTTCCTGACCCCCAAGGACTGGATGCGCTGCCTGAAGGAGAAAAACACAGAGCCTGATAAAATGAAGGCATCAGTGTGGGATCCTTCCTCTGCTTAGGGAACACAGAGCTGCAGAGCTGGACAGGGGGCTGAGCTACCAGCCTGTCCCTCCGCTATCTCTGGACTCACCCACAGTGTTGCAGACGATGTTAGCGCAGGCCACCCAGAGCAGTATCTGTAGTCTGTGGAGCGGATGAGAGTGGGTTGAGGAGCTGGTCCGAGGTGTGCTGGGAAGTGGGGCCAGCAGACGTGCCCACAGGCCATGCCGCAGGGCATGTGCCCACAGCAGGTAGAAGGAAGAACATAGGAAAGGATTTTCCAGGCCCCTAACAAGGTCCTCCTCAGGGCTCTGCACCTTTTGCACACACTTCTCTGGCTCCATTCATGCAGTGTTTTGTGATGATGCATGTTAGGTATCTTCTCCCAGACTAGTGTTTTCCAACTGCACGACTTGATCCACGGTACATTAGGGATCAAGGTATCAATTCAATGGATTGTAATCAGTATTTTTTTTAATGAGAAAAGAATAGAACACACTAGCAAAGTGGAAAAAAACAACACAGTCCATACATTCACACATATATTAATATATTCTTGCAATCAGTCACAGTCAAAACAATGTGAAAGCTATGGCTATGAGATCAAACGGCTGATCTAGGTCTATTTTTTTCTGCATCCTCAGCACATAGGGCCAAGTCCCAGATAGGCTTTATATGCAGCAGGCATGCCCTGAAGGTCAGGAGGGTGGTCCCAGTGGCCACCTTTCTGCCCTTAAGCCGACTTCCAACTTTCTGCCCTTAAGGCAAAAGCTGCATTTCAACAACTTCACAGGGCATAGCAGCTCCGTCAGTCAACTCCAGTGACCCTCAGAGGAATCCCTGACCCACTTTTCCAGCTGCAGCTAAGCTAGGTGAAGCTGGTCATTTTTTTTGTGATTAGGTAACCCCAGAGACACAGCGGCCACTCGCTTGCACCCACGACCGTGCTCCCAGGTGCGGGGGGAGACAGAAGCCCGACTCTACGTCTGTCGTCTGCGAGGAAACTGGACGGTCTTTTCTCCTTCCACATGCAGCGCGCAGATCTCCTTTTCCCAAGGTCCTTGTCAGTGGAGCAGAAGCACCGGCGCTGGTTTAGTAGTGTGAGAGCTCAAAGGAGTCGAGAGGAGAAATGTCCGAACAGATGGTTCCGTGGCGGAATGAGTGTTACTGGGGGACACTAGGGGGCCTCTTCTCTGTTTGACATCTGTAATGTTTTTGTTTGGCCTTGTGAATAATAGAAGGCCAGCTAGTATATGCTGCCTGATGGCAGTGTATACTTTATGCTACACCCTGTATCTGCTTCCAGGAGGCAATAGAGAACAGTGGTCGCGCGCCCAAGTCCAGCTGTCTGGTTGGACCTTGAACTCCACCATGTGCTAGCTATGTGACTCAGGTGCATCACTTAACCTCTCTGGGCCTCAGTTTCCTCATCTGTGAAGTGGGGATAATAATAGTACTTACTCTATGGTGTTATTATGAGAATTAAACGAGTGAATACATACAGAGCACTCAGAACAGTGCCTGGCCTACAGTAAGTGCTGGTTAAGTAGCTCCTATTCTTATTTTTCCGAGTTTGTGATCCTGGCCCGACCATGACTCTCGAAAAAAGTCCACCTTGAGTATCTCAGTACTGCTGTGCACAGCTAGCACTCGGGCATTTGGTGCATACAAACTGACTGCTGGCTGACCGAGTGGTTTAGACAGCAGAGAACAGACACCCAGGAGTTTCTTGTTTCACTGTTGATTTGCTGTTGCCAGAGAGACATGGACTTCTAAGAGTTCTTTTTTGCAGTGCTGGTGGAAAGCTGTGTTTATAAGGCTGTGATATGTTTCTCCACACCCCCCTTTTCTTCTCCACCATGTGTCCAACCTATTGATATCTCCGGTCTTGGGATGTAACCTGCCCCTGGTGTTCAGGCAAGCTGTAGGGAGTTACTAAAATTCTCTACATGTACCATAAGAAGATGGTTGAAGGGAATAGAGGCCAGGGGACCAGACCCTGGCTGTGCAGGACACACGACCCCACTGGGAACACTCCAGAAACATGGTCTCCCTGTGCGGGGAGAGAGCTCTGCCCCTCCAGTGTTCGCTGCCGCCCCTCACAGCCTCCGCGCTGCAGGGGACTAGAGGCCTCCAGCCCAGACTCTTGGAAGTAGCTCACAGAAATCAATCTTATTCTTATAAATGTCTGCAGACGGCAAACATTTTTTAAAAAATGCCTGTGTGTCTAAGATTCTCTGCAACAAATACATCCTCTGGGAGAGGGGAGTCTGAGCAGCCGCGTCTTGTCCTTACTAAAGTCGGAGCCCTGTTTGCACCACACTGCAGCGTGTTAAGGTCGCTTACTTTATATTGCATTAGCATGCTTTTCTGTACACATCAGACTGTCCAGAGAAGTCTTTCGTCCCCACCTGTTCTGGTTATCTGTTACTGCATAAGAAGCCGTCTTCAAATATTGGCTTAAAAGAATATTGACCATTTATTTTGTTCATGAAGCTCTACTCCAGGCAAAGCTCAACAGGGAAGGATCCACTTCCAAGATGGCACCTTCACAAGTTGATGCTGACTGTCGGCTGCTAGCTCAGCCCAGCCTGAGAGCTAAGGGACACAGGTCCTCTCCACACAGGCCTTTCCACCTGGTTTGTGCTTCCTCGCGGCATGGCGTCTGTTTTCCAAGGACAAGCATCCTGAGAGAAAGAGCCAGGTGGAAGCCTCAGAAGTCACGTTGCATTTCTCCCATGGTGCTCCACGTATCCAGACAGTCACAGGTGCCTACGAAGGGTCAAGGAGAAGGGACAGGCTCTTTTCATCTTGAAAAGGGAGCAAGAGCGTAAGGATGAAATACAACATGTATTCCATCTAAATATATGTTTGATTGTCTAATTTGGCAAGGACAGTGTTTAGCTGATTCTAAGAGTCTTCCCTCCAGTCTAGAGGATGGAAAATTCACTTGCACTTCTGACCTGGTTTCAAAACAAGTGAGTCCCAAAAGGCTTTGCTAATGAAAGGCCTGTCTGCTGTTTGCCCATAATCTTTTTTTAACAATATAATCTCACAAAAATGGTGAAGGAGTGATAAGAAACAGAGCTGCAGGGACTTCCTCTCCCAAGCTGGCTCCGTCAAGCCCTGTAAGGTGAAGCAGACAAGTTGGAGAGAAGGGCGAGAGTGCCGTGCATCTCTAAGAAAGTGTTTCGAGTCAGCCAGATGCACTCCACACCCAGAGGAGAGACTCGTGGTTAGCCACATAAAGCCATTGGCTTCAAAGGGCAGTGCCCTGAGGGGGGAGGGGGTATCAACCTGGAGAGAAACAGCTTTGGCAGAACCTGACATTCTTCAAACCGCCAAGTCTTCTCCCCAAACGCTTGTTCACAGAGCGCCTTGATCTCCTTAGAGGAAAGCTTGATAGTGATCTAATAAATAGATCGAAGCAAACCCTCCCCCTCTCACTACAACGTTAATTTAATTTTAAACTAGCATGTCTAATAGGCCATGCTTTCAAAATGCGTTTCTGGAATTTGTGGTTTGGATTTCAGTCCCCTGAAAATAACGTACTTCATGTCTGCTGCATGTGTCGGGGCCCCAGCTTGTTTTGACTAAAGGACATGATTTGTCAAGATGTTTTCTCGGCTGGGATTGGCGTGAGGAGGGTGGTTTATGTCTGAAAATTGCATGAGGCCATTCTATTTCTTTTTATCTGTATTTTTAAGTTTTGTTGTTGTTCCGTTTCTTATATGGCTATGCTTAATTGGAAAAAATAAAAGGTGTATCAAAAAGAGTCCCGGGAGACACAGGGCTTGCCTCTGGGCCCCTCATCCGAGTTGGTATGAGAGCTCCATTGCTGTGGGGGAAGCATAAAATGGCTCACGAGGCAGACCCTGAAAAGCTGCCGGTGATGGTGGGGTCAGTTACTATTAACATGCCAACAAATTGCACTAACTTAAGCAAGGAAAGCATCAGTGTCCTCACAAGGACCAAAGAATGTCTCAGCAAGCCCAAGGGCAGCGGGGCCGTGGGCCTCAGGAAGGACTGGCCCGAGAGCTGGGAGGCCCTCAGGAGTCCAGACAGGCCTCTGGACCTGCTCTGGCCTGCAGGAGAGGCTGAGAGCAGCGCCCAGCCTGCCGCGGGTGCTCGGCGACTGTTAGCTGGTGAATGGCCAGAGAGCTATGCCACAGCTCTTGGTTCTTAAGAGCTCAGCTTTGATTCGACCTTGTCTATCTTAGGTCAAGCCTTGGTTCCCAGAGAAGGATGTAGAGTTGGCCCAGCCAGGGTCAGAGAGATCCATTCTCGGACCATTATTCAACCACGGTTGAGGGGCAGGGTCACATTGTAACTCCATGGCTGCCAGGAGCCCACCTCACGGCCAAGGAGATTGGGCAGACTGTTCACATATGGGTTGGAACGGCCCACAGAAGCCTTCACCGCAGGGGTGAAGTGTGCTTGGGGACAAAGGGCAGAAGTCATGGGCGTCAGGTGAAATTTGATGTCAGATCTTGGACTATAAGAGCTGGACATGCCTGGAGGTCATCTCGTCCAGCTCCTCATTGTTGACATAAGGAAAACAAGACTCAGAGAGATGAACTGTTGGCTTAGGTCAATTATACTTATGGTATTTCCCACAAGAGGAAAACATCTCAGCATTTGGTGTATGTTGACTAAGTAAGTACGCATTCTAGAATTTCTGTTTGCAACACTATTTGTAACATTGTTTTTATTTTTTTCTTCTGAATTATACTCCATACTATGAGGTAGAGGTTGATTTTTGTCTAACATTAGCTAAATATGATCCATAAGTTCTAGTGAAATGGGCCTTGGTAGGCATTGTTAGACAAAAAGAAAAACTTGGTTTGGACAGCGCGCAGACTTCATCTGCTGGTGAGCAGTCACTGAGAGCCTCACCTGTGTGCTCCTCCCTGCGGGGGTACAGAGGGCACAGAGGCCAATGAGATACCTGCCTGCCGTGGACTAGGTTACTGCGGAGCTTGAAGCTTGTTAGGGCGGTGGACTAGAAGACTGAGGATTGCAGGGGGGAGAGGTAAGTGCTGTGTCAGAGGGGTTGCGGGGGCACAGAGCAGGAGCAGCCCGAGTCAGAGAAAGCTTCCCGGAGGAGGTGAATGTGGTCCGACCAGTAGGAGTTAGGAACAAAGTGACCAAACGCCATGGTACCTGGAAGGAATTACAGGTAGTTAGTTGGAAGGAATTACAGGTAGTTCTGAACGGCTGGAGCTGAGAATGGCTGGTGAGGAGTGGAAGAATATGAAGACAGATTCAGATAAGCAGAAGCTACATCACAAAGGGCTGGAGGATAGAAATTTAACCAAAAACAATGAGGCACTGCTAAATGTGTTTTAGGACTGGATAAGCAGTTTAGATTTTGTAGAGGTTGCCCTGGCAGCCGAGAGAGAGGGGGGTGCGAGGCCAGACTGGCATCGGGCTGGAGAGGGCAGGTGGAGTGAGAGTCGGAGGGCAGAGGGGAGAGATGAAGTGCCGGTGGGTTCCGTGGGACTGGGTGACTGGGTGTGGGAGTCAATGAGAGGACAAGTTCCTTTCTCTCTTTACGCCTCCCTCGTCTCTGTAAAACGGACCTTCTGCCTACTTCATAGAGTCTAAGGGTTGCATCAAGAGAAGCTTGCCCCACCCCTGCTGTGTTCCCTCCATAGCACTTACTACTTCCTTTTTACCCGTTACCTACTGTTTTTATCATTTTCCCTCCAACTGAAATGTGAGTTCTACAACAGAAGGGATTCCTCTCTAGTTTTTTCACTGCTGAATCCTGATGTCTAAAGAAGGGTCTGGCTCATGGGAGTTGCTCAGTAAATAGTTGTGGAATGGATCAATGAGTACATAAAAAATCACAGCGCTGGACATGAAGTGTTTGGCAGCGATGGCAGTGCTCCTACTAATTCCTGTGGGGAGAACAGCCATTGCCAAACCGTCTTCAAGTTCAACATGGCTGTTCTCGGGACCTGTGCCCTTAGTGCCCAAGCCTCTGTTGCACTTCCCTGCCCACCGTTGTAGCATGGGGGGCCTGCCCCCTGCCTGTGCTGGAGACAAGGGAGTCACAAATGAGGAGGGACTGAATGGAGGAGAATCGGCAGCAGGATTCCCAGAACTCAAGAGTGCCAGAGGAAGTAGACGCAGCGGAAGCCCTTCTCATGGAAACCAACCGGGACATCAAAGAGTGCTCTGGGGCCCACAGCTGCAGAGAAGGTTTCGGCAGCCTCTGCTTCAAAGGCTGGGATGGATGGTGGGAAGAACTGATCTTATCTGACCAGAACTGGGGTCTTCAAGTCACGGCCGGTGAAAGTTTGGGAAATGAAAGGAAGAGCAGAGGGCCCGACTTGCTTTATTAATCTGCGTTTGCACTGGCAGTAATGATGCTTAAATCTTTCATCTCCAAAGGGCCTTACGCCATGAGCTCACATACAAACAAGGCTCAGCCGTGTGTTGTGCATTATAAGACGTGTTATTTTGATGGAAAAGACTCCCCTGCCCAATAACCTGCTGACTTGACATGTTCTAAAAGGAAAGTCTGGTATCAAAACAAATCTAAACAGAACCAAAATAGCAAACAGCAACATGCATTAATCAGACTCGTCTACTTGTACCAAAATCCACATTCCCTCAACCCCCCGGCCCCAGGGTATTGTTCTTTCTTGTTGCTGTTCGTTTCTTTTTTTCCTTTTCATCTTTCAGTACGTCTTTCCAAGATTCTCGCAATGTACTCTGGAGTCCAGACTCTCTTATGGAAAGCATATGCCTTCCAGAACATACCGTTCACTCACAGTTCTGCAGCCAGTTTCGTTTCTGGCCCAGGATTAAGTGAGAAACAACAATTGTTTGTAGGGCTGGAAGTAACTTCAGGTCAGTGAGCCAGTAAGAACCACATATAAGGCAAAGAGAGTTTCTAAAAGACCTGTAAGAAAAGGGGCATCTCCAGTTAACCTGTGGGGCTCATTCATTCATTTCATTGGTTTTATTTACGCAATATTTGTTGAAAGTTTACCATAAAATAGGTCTCTGCTCAGAGCCAAAAAGTACCAAGGTAAAAATGATCAGTTCCTACCCTCTGGTATCTTACATTCTAGGAGAAGAGACAGATATATCAAGGTCACGGTCCAGTTTGACAAGGTCAAGGCAGGGGTATCTGACAGATTTAGGTCATGGGGCAGGAGTGATGGTTAGGGAGAGGATGCTTTTTAAAGAGAGTAAGAGGAAAGGAGGTAAAGAAGAGGAGGTGAGAGTACGTTGCACAGAGCAAACTATGTATGTTACATAAAAAAATAGGATGCAGATGAAATTCACGTTCTTTAATAACTGGAACATCATGGCACAGACAGAGGCCAAAACCCAGCAATGGTCCCGATGAGTGCCTGTGGGCTGTAGAACTTTCCTACCGACCTGGGAAATCTCAGAGTATAGGTGAGTAAAAGAAGCAAGGTACAAAGTTGGGTGTTGTAAGTCAAATGTTAGTTGCCCTTGGTGAGGGAATGACAGGCGGGGCCATAAGGGGGTCTCCAGGGTCCAGCTGTTTCTTGATCTGAGTGCTGATCACACAGGTTTGTAACTCTGTGAATAAATCGATTTGAACACTTGTGATAAATGCTCTTTCCAGTACAAATGTTTAGTAGAGTATCATATGTTTGACAAAATGTTCCAAAACAAATAAATAAATACCATGCATTTAGACAAGTCTCAATTTATGGGGAATGGCTCCAGCAAATTGTGTATGTGGAGGAGATAAAAATAGAGACTTAAAGCAAAGCCATGTTAAAAGAGCCTTATGCACTGAATTAAGGAGTTTGAAGTTGATCCTCAGAACTGCGAGGCCCTGTGGAAAGAATGAGAGTGAGTTTGAGCTAAAGGGTGTTAGATTGCAGGCTCCAGACTCTGGCCCCTGGTCCCACAATTTAGTCACTGTGTCATTGTGCATAAAGTTCAAGCTCTTCCTCTGCAAAATCCACTAAAGCTTTTGTTTGCCTCCTTAGGATGTTTTGAGAATTGAGTAAGATAATACAAAAAACAGTTAATACAGTGGGTACTATATATAAATATTTGCATTTTATTTTTTTAATCCTCACCCAAGGATATGTTTATTGATTTTAGATAGAGGGGAAGGGAGAGAGGGAAAGAGAGAAACATCAATGTGAGAGAGAAACATCCATCAGTTGCTTCCCATGCACAACCTGACCGGGATCAAACCCGCAATCTGGGTATGTGCCCTGACCAGGGATCGAACCCACAACCTTTTTGGTGTATGGGATGATGCTCCAACCAACTGAGCCACCTGGCCAGGGCATAAATATTTGCATTTTAGCAAGCTTCCTCAAGCAGGAGTGAGGAGAGTGGATGGGGGTGTGGCCAGACCAGGGACAGAGAGATGAATTAGAAGGCTATGGCAGTAATCTAGTGGAATGAGTATTCTAATGGAATGAGGAAGGAATGAGCATGACCAGGACAGGGACAGTATAAATCAAGGAGAGATCGCTAAATTTGAGGGGGCAGAATTAACAAGAGTTGACCTGAGAGATGAAAGAGACAGCGGTTCTCAGACATCTGGCTCAGGTGACTGCGACGGTGGAGATGCTGTTAGAAAGTCAAGAGGAGGAATGGACAAGGGGGAAGATTGTGCATCAAATGGGAAACTTGTTGAGATGGGGGGTCCTGGGAAGCATCCAGGAACCCAACCAATATGTTTGAGATAAAGACAGATTTGGGAAGTATATAAAATATCGTTGAAGGCATATGAGTAGATGAGGTCCTTCAGGGATGATACATCACGTGAAAAGAGCAAGGGGCCAAAGATGGAGCCCTGAGTGACATCAGCATTTAAAAGGGCAGACCCCCCTCCCCCCCAAAAAAAAGGAAACTATGAAGAAATTGGAGAAGAAATGATTGGAAAGGTAGAAGGGACAACCAAGAGAGTGCTATTGTGGTAGCCAAGAAGGATGTCATCGGCTGTAACAAATGCCACAGAAATGACCAGTTAAATGAAGGCCAGGTGTCTGCTGAGTCCTACCCATGATGGCCATTGGTGAC